>JH598320.1:0-34502 GCA_000173235.2 Hyaloperonospora arabidopsidis Emoy2
GTTCAGATACACTTTGTTAAAGCAATGCGCAAGACTTTGAAAAGTGCGAGTCATTTGCTATTCGAATTGAAGTATTTGGTAGTATTTTTGGCTTGAATTAATAATATAGGGAAAGTGCGAGGAAACACGGAGACTACGTGCAATGTTTGTGTAAAGAAAAGCCAAATAAGGGAGATTGGAAATGGCAATTCATGTCGCATAAGATGACACTTTGTGTGTGTGAAAGTTTCCAGGCGTCCGATACTTGGTGTTTGTATGTATGGGATTTTGTATTAGCACTGGAAACGTATGTGTGAATATGGAGCGTATTGCTATATGCATCCAGTGTTGGCGCTGTGTAAGAGAGGAAGTAAAAGAGCCAGTGCGCATGTGCATGTTCGTAAATGTATTTGTGTTATGCAGGTATACAGGTAGTTATAGGTGTGCGCAAGCATTGTTGTCGTAGACGGCCATCTTAGGCAGATAATACCTTATCCCGTTCGCTCTGAGAAGTTTAACACTGATCCCAGGAGTGTAGTGGTACAGCTGTGACACTGGGATCGGGACGTAACCGGATCGATACCCGTGGTGGGAGGGTTTAGTTTCAGGACGCCGGAGATAGGCTAATAACGTAGACGAGCATCACCTAATATGTGGCCGGTGCCTTCCGTAGGACCTACAAGGCGAAAGCCTCATAGTGTTATGAGGGGTAAGGGCTCTAAAATAGGTAGAGAGTCATTGAACCCACCGGACACCTCCGGGTGGTATGAAAAAGCCGCGCGGCAGAATTCTTGTAAGAAGTTTACACTCCTCAATCTGCTTACTATCGCATAAGTAGACAGAGACAAGGCCAAGTTTTCTCATCCGATCTTTGTTCAGTAGCCAGTCTTCGCTTCCACCCCCCCTCGGGTCGTGCAAGCCACAGCCTTAATAATCCGACCCTCCCGTATACAGTTAGGCGCCTACGGGTTTAATTGGAAGCTCATCCCTTTTAAGTAATTCAAGTTTGCGCTAAGTCTTCATCAAAAGGAATCGACTGAGTTGACCCCAACTACTTTTGTGGCACAACATTTTCATCGAGAGTTGTTAGTTGTAAACACGTATCCGGACGCTAGGCCGAACAAGTGTAGTAATTGAAAAATTTACCTACATGGAGGGGGGAGAACACTCAGAAGTAGGCTGCACGATCACTTCGGTTAGGGTATTCAGGTATCCTTTGACCGGTGGTTGCTTAGGTGTCCTCGACACTAGCGCCGCAGCACCTGTCTTCCTTTTTGTTCTTTACGGCATTCGACTACCTTAGTTTTTGTAAGCCTATCCCGGGATCCAGATTTACTACAGTGTATAGGTGGGATGAATCAGATAGTTCTTTTTTTCTCGTGCCTATCCCTGTATCTATTTTAGTGCAGGGTATAGGTAATTCGAATTAGAAAGTGCCCCTTTTTCTTCTCCCCTATGAGTAGGGTCAGTGGACCTCAGCGGGATAAAAAGTGGCGTCAGGCCAGGTAACCAGCCGCTTCTTGAGTGGATTTTTCACGCCCGATTGACGCCGCCTTTACTAAGGCTTAAACTGCCTTTTTGGATCTTTATCGGGAATAATGTGAAAAGAGAGGGTGTGCCTCAACAGGTCTTGTCTGAGCTATGTCATCCTATTTTGATCCATGCCCGCGAAATGTCAGCTACGTTTTATGATACGACAATTATGACGTCGAGATAACGACACAATATCTGAAGTGGTTGGACAGCCTTCAGCACTACGGGGCCTTATAACGATCCGTAACGCTGTTATCAGATTATGTGTACCAATGGTTTTTTTTTGGAAATTGGGGAATGAAAGTGTGACCATTTGCGGTCGATCTTCTATAGTCCAAACGTAGTACAAAAGTCCCATTGGTACTACGATGATCTCCAACTCCTGCCTGGCGATGATTCTGATTGGCTTATTTACGACTTGTTTGCCGAGCATGGCACTACGCCGGTGTATATTACGCCGGCCTATGTGATTGGCAGACTTCACTCGTGAAACCGCCGTGTATCTTTAACCAAAAGTCTCCCCCACCATCGGTCAGATAGACAAGTGCACTTCCCTGCGACAAACACGGTTTACTGGTCAAGGCTTTACGGTAGTGCGTCATTGACTAGGCGCCTACAACCGCACTATCCCGCCCTACATTGCGGCGTTATGTGGTGCAGGTCATTCGGACGACAAATTTCAGGCCCCCTCGAGTGCTTCGCATGTTGCTAGCGACATATCACCGGCCTACGATGACGAAAGTGACCCTGGCGACAACACTATCATGGCCTATGTTTTCAAATCAGACGGAGACCCACACAGTGAGGAATAATATGAATTATAATTCAGGTATGTTTCGCTATTCATCTCTATGGCCTACCAGAAAGCAATCTTATTTCCGTTCGGCGCTCATGAATCGGATGCTTTTGCCCTTACCCGTGTCAAACGGGCGAAGTGTTTGGTATTCGGTCCTGTCGAGAACTAAGAGTTACGACTCTTTCTCCTTCCCAATCGAAATATCCCCAGGTTTCATCATTGAATTTCTATGCATGTTTTATAAAGGGGATAATGGTTCTATCCCCCGGACCAAGACGTCATCCTCTAGGACAAATCGGTCGCCCCCCCGAAATCTGTTACCTCCTTTGAGAAACTGGGCCGAGGTTCCTGAATGCATCCTCAATACTGCGGTCTATCAAGGTTTTGTGGAAGTCCTATCGCTTAAGGAACTTTGTGTGGCAATCGACGTGGTTTTATGTACCTTCGACTTTGAGTAGGAATTGGATAGCGTTTTAATCACATTACAAGCCCATCCAAGCCTGTTTCGCGTCCTGCTCGATAAGGCTGTTGAAAAAATCAGCATTTGAGCTTTATATTTTTATGCATTAAGTGTTTCGAGTCGCTGCGACACACGCTTACCCAACGTCGGACGATGGGTCACTTGTGAAGCGACCGGTCAAAACAAACTTTGACTTTTGTATAAAACTTTTATGGGATTTTAAACGTTCTAAAGCTCGTTTAGTATAAAAAAGTAAAATAATATTTTTGGAAAAGGCTTAATTAAAATTATAAACCATTTTTACATATTATTATCGATTCTATTTTTCTTTTTAGTTACATGAAAACATTTGTTAATATTAAATTAATAACTGTAAATAATTGAATGTTTATAATAAACTATTATACATAATTTGAATGATATGAATTTATAAGATATAATTTGATTATAAGATAATTTGTAATATTTGTGGATTCTTTGTTGAAATGTTAAGCTTAAAGCTTAGCTTATCCTAGGGAAATATAAAAGCAAGGTGGTTCAGAGTAACAATTCCGAACATAGTTGAAACCTACTTCATAGAATGAGGCATAAACTTTATTAATGATTGAACGACGGTATAAACCTCTACATAAAGGTTATATTACTTACTATAGTACTATAAAATGGCTAATTAGCGGCCTTACGCCAACTTTGCCCGGATCAAGACGAATACTGGGGCCAGGTTAGACTTGCTGAGGTTGACTTGGCTCTACAAATTGTTGCACCCAGTTTCCAAATGGACCCGATGAAATTGGATTTCAGTATTGGGAAGGCAGCTTCGGCCCTACCTCATCCACTTTGGCTACTATGGGACAACCCGACTTTGGCGTCTCTCGTACTATAGACCTTGTTAGAGCGCATTTTAACCGCAGCGGTTCCTACCGAGTTACGCAAGACTTCGACTTTCTAAGGGAAATAGCAACCACTGAGGCACCCCACCTTAACGCTTTGTTCTAAAGCCAGTTGGTCCCTTCGGTGATATTCGATTAATACGAACGGTTTTAGCACCATCACGTTATCAACCCTTATTGTTTTTTGAACAATTCTCACTTAATTGGAGTCCAAAAGAGCCGTTTTACGGAAACAAAGAGTTTTAGGCGGCCCGAGCACCTCTGGAAGACTGACTCCCACCTAAGTTCAAGTTTTCTGGTCTCAAGACAACATGGACTCATTTACTAGGTTGACGGGTGCTGGACTTCTTCTTACGCCGACATCTCCAGCTCGCCAACTTCAAAAAGTTACTCTTCGCTACGTTAGTTCTCCGGATATCCTTTCGTGCTATCTTCTTTTACACAGAACAGTGTACTTGGTCCCTACCTACATCCATGTAGTGTATGCTTCCGTTCAATCAGGGCTATGTTCGGAGTTTTATAACCCTTCCGCGTCATTTTGAGGAAGAAGCACATAATATTATTACGGGGGATTTCAACATGGTTTTTTCAGTCAATTCGCCCAGGCCAGCTCGAACGATAGATCTCGCCGACAAGGTCGTGAATTTTTTTTTACTGTTTTGGATGTCAGAAAGTAATTCAGTCGACTCTTGGCACCTTCAACGTCATAATAATTAAGATTACGAGTCCAACCGGATCTTCCCAGATTGAATATATGTTGGTGGACTATCGGCTTTTTCATTCAGTCTTTCAAGCATTTAGCATTCTTTTTTGAGTCAATTATAGGGGTGGTGAGCATATCAGTCTGTTCTTTCATCTTGAATCCTCTTCGTTCAAACCGCCTGGTCGGGCACCCTGAAAATAGCTTACTTGGGTTTTCGGCTAGCCGAAGCTCAAGAATATCCACGTACTTTGTTACTACAACTTGCCACGTCATTTGATCCCGATTGCTGGCGCTATAACTCTGGATGCTTGCAGACGAGAATAAGCGGCGGGATTCTAGTATTTGCGTGATTATTTCTCACCAAGAAAAACGAGCGACAGCGCGCTATGAAAAATCTTCACCTCGATCTTAATCGGCATCACCACCAACAAGCATTGGAACTATCGGTGGACTTATCATCCACTTTTTGACCGCTAAAGCTACCATCAACGAAAAAATAAGGGAGGCAACGTACTTTTCATTCGAGCATAAACTCGCCTCCGGTATCCATGCCACTAGGCGTTGCTCCAAATTCTTCTTTTAGCCACCGCAAGTACTCCACACGACGTATATTTCTGTGGAGTCGGCCGAAGAGTTGACGACGACTTGTATCAAGTTTAACATCGATTGTTCCGGTATGTTTTCTCACCCTTGCGGAACATGGGCATGCTAATCCCAAATGGGATCGTATGACCCTTTCTAGACTATTGCAAAACACAACGTCAGGATTGACCTAGGAAAATCGGGATTACTTGGACAGCCCGTATACTGCGCTTAACTTCTTTATGGCTTACGGAAAGACTCTTGGGCCGGATGGTTTACTGCTGGACTACTATCAAGTCAACTTTTTTTTTGGACCCTACTTTTTGAGGTGTTTATGCTGCTCAATTCCAAAAGGGGAAAATTTTCAAGTTTCAGCGTCGATGCAAATTTTGTTGCTACATAAGAATGAGGATCGTAAAGCCCCCATCACCTACCTACCAATTTACCTGCTTAGTGTCGGTGCGAAATTAGGACCCAACTTTTTAACTTTTCGGCTTGGCAGAAGATTTTAAGGCTCTCTACTCCACTCCGATCAATATGAGTTTGTTCCAGGGCGCTATATCCGTCATGCTCATATACATTTCAAGCACTCACTCAGCCTAATCTGATAGTGAATATCTGGCTGGAGCGGTTCTAATGGATTTCGCTAAGGCTATCGATAGCGTTGTTTGGGGCGCCTTATATATTGTGCTTATCCATTTTGGGTATGTCCATTCCTTTCGGCGCTAGATCAAGGTTCTATATCCTACTACCCTTGTTTCCCTCATGTTCAACGGGAGTTCATTAGCCCCTTTTAATTAGGGGCCGATGTTTGCCAGGGTGATCCTTTATCGCCGGCACGTTTTGTTCTCTTTATTGAGCCTTTACTCAATTTACTGCTATTCAAGATTCAAGATCGGGGTCTTCACTGTGGCTATACTAAAAACGAGGTCGTCATTGTTGCGGACGATTGTACCAGACCTCTAAAAGATCTTCGTCATACAGGGGAATTTTGCGGTTTCGTGCGTACCTTTTGTTCAGCGACGGGCATGCGGCTGTATACGGCCAAGACTGTGGTGATACCATGTAAGCTATGTTCTGTGCCTACCGAGCCTCATCGAAAGAAACTCGAACAATTGGGATTTAAAGTTGTGAGTTACTCTGGACACACCAAGTTTCTGGGAATTTAATATGGACCTCGGTTAAGTGACGCTGATAGAATTCAACGTATGCTTGCTGACTTGCAATAGCACTGTACGCTATGATCTCAAGGAGCATGCACTCTTCAGGGTCAAGAAAGCATCTTGAAGTAGATAATCATCGTCACTGAACTGCTTTTCTTAGCATAAGCTCCAACATCTTTCCGGTGCAGTCACATCTGTCTCCATAGTTGTGGTTTATCGTAGATGTTGCCCCAACACTTTTGGTTCTGTTACTTGCAAGCAAGCATGAACTGGTTGGCTCGCTCGTTTATAAATATATACGACTCGTCGCTTGAATGGGTTTGGTGTTTCTTTTTAGTGTTGAGTATACACAGGCTTTGAAGGCACAATTAGACTACAGTTTTGCTTGGTTTTTGTATCGTCCACACGGATATCGTTTGATGTCTATGGATGCACCAAAGCGATCTTCGTTTTCATGATATTCAAGATCAATATCAGGCGGTGTTCACCCTCCAAACTAAGTGGTTCTCCCAAGACTTGACGAGACGCAACTTAAGCCATTCCAGTACTACACTGCGGCAGCTAAGCACTTTAATATGGGAGCTGCAAGTAAAACTTCGGCTTCCTACATTCGCTAACGAGCACGCCGAGCCGGCAGTTCTCCAATATGGAGTGGATTTCGTGACAGTTCTCGTCTCCTTATTGGCTAAGGTGTTATCAAAATGGGGCCTTCCTAATTCTATTAGATACGGGAACTTTTCATTTTATTCGGTTGGACTTTTGGCTGAAGACGATAGACTTGGACTTTGGCCTTCGGATTTCGCCTTTGTACCTTCGCCTTTTTAAATTCTGCCTTTAGTCTCGGCCTTTTGGCGTATTTCCTCTTGGCTTCTAGTGTAGGCTTCAGCTTGCCTTGTTGTACCCTTGCAGGTCTCTGGCTTTTTGACTTAAGGGGTTTTCGCCTTTGATCCATTATTAGTACTCCACCTATGGTCGTATTGGCTTGCTATTGCGCCTGTTTGTGGCCGCGACTTATGCCTATTCGAGTCACTTGTGACGTAGGCACATTGGACGGACTGGGGACATGCCGTTATTATATCTTCTTAAGGCCTTCACCTACTACCGTTACAGATTTATTAACAGCTACCTTTATGGAAGGCTTTCAGTCTGAGTCCCCAAGAGAACATGGGGAAACGGAAATTTGCTTTAAAGCCAGGGTCAAGTGACTACTTCCACATTACAACATTCGTAAGTGTTTACAGCAAGCCACCCGAATTGGATCATTTTGTGAAATACTCCCAATTTCACAAATTCGCGCCTCGGGGGACTAGAATCCGCACCAAATAACCATACCTACATTAATGAAGTGTATTTTACCGTTCAACCTGGGCTACGTTCGGACCCTTACCACCATTTTGACAACAAAGCCCATCATATTGTTATAAGAGATTTTATCGTATTTATTTCAGTCAACTTGACCAGGCCCACTCGAACAAGAGAGCTCGACGTCAAGGTAGGGAGGAGATGCAAGACTGGATGTAGGCCCTAAAATTGGTCGGTTCTTGGCGCCTTCAGCATCCTGATGTTCACTAATTCTTAAGTCCAACCGAATCTTTTTAGATAGACTATATTTTGTAGGTTACCGTCTTTTTCATTCGAGTTCCAAGGCATTTACCAGGAATTCTGGGCCAAGTCTTGGGTGGGTGACAATTTTTGATCTATGTTGTATTTCGGTTCTTCTGTCGTCAAGCGGCTTCTTCAGGCCCCATGAAAATGCCCTTCCTGGGTAATACATATACCTGAGGCTCAAGACTTCTTACATACTTCGTTTATCTTACCTGTCGATTCAATTGATCCGAGTCTTTGGCATTGTAAACCTGGCTGCTTGCTAGACAAGCACAAGCACCGGGACTCAATTATTCTGCGGAACTATTTCTCACCAATAACAACGAACGGCAGCACGCTATTCAAAATTTTCATCTTAATTTTTTAATCGGCTTCAAAACTAACTAACAGGCTTTGGACTCTTTGGTGGTCTTATACTTCTTTATTACAACTGCAAAGGCGGTCCTAAACGGTAAATAAGAGGCGTTGAAAAACTTTGTTTCCAATTTTTTTTACCTCGGATCTCTAAGCCACAGAGCGTGCTCCAAATGTTTCTTCGGGCCGCCTTGACGTATCCACAAGACGCACATTCATATGGACTCGACCGCGGAATATAGATCTAATTGTTTCTCCTTTACTTCATATTGGTCCGGGTTTTTCTTTGCTCGCCTTCGCGGAAATATGGGCATACCAAACCTAATTTATATAGTATGTCCCTCTAACGTCTGTAAATCCACGCGAAACCAAACTTGATGCAGGGCGAATTGGGCTTATCAGTACAACCCACTTGATGTAAATCATAATTACTGGGCTTTCAAGCAGATGGTACTGGAAAGACGCCTGATCTCGGCGGGATACCACTTTTTGGAGTCGCGTTTTTGAGGTAATTTATTCTGTTTAATTCCGCAAGGAGGGAATGACCAAGTTTCAGTGTCGACCGCAGGATTTCTCTGCTCTATAAACATATTGTCGGATAAAATAGTGTTATAAGAATATGTCATGCTAATATAATATTTACACTTGAATATTACCTTATGTGAAATACATACTATGTGAAGTAATCACCCCATTACAAGTGATGCATCAAGAGAAACAGAATCAGTCGAAGGAGCTTCAGACTACCACAACTTTTGATGCTCGCAACATTACTGAGTGAAAAGAGCCGCAACACGGTGGGAAGGAGGAAAAGCAGCATGACAGTCTAGGCAAGAAATTAGGAGGCAAACCTGATGTCTCGACAAAAGTAGGAGCGAGTACATTTGACGCTTTCCACAGATCCGATTGTTCAATCTAACGACTAGACGATGCATGTTATACTGGTTCTGTTATTGTGGTTGTAATATTGGACAGGCGAACATGCCATCAGTGACTCTCGTTCTAAATGTTTTGTGGCACTTTTTAACGCACACATTGGCTGCGTCCTTTTATGGCATGCAACCTCCCCTCAAATCAAATTTTCAATTGAATTGTCAATCCATTTGGTTCGAGCATTAGAATGATAGGAACAAGTGCGTTGATTTTTTTGAGTCTTAGTATAGCTGCTAGATCAAGATATTCACGACAAAGTGACTTTGGGGTGATAAAATTGACCATCTACCCCGATTTAACCCAAGCTGTTCTTTAGCTCTCAATATGAAATTCCATCTTGACCAAACCTGAATTACAACAAATTTGATTGTATCGCTGAGATTAGTTCCCTAATACATGGTAAACCGTGGTCCTTTTAGTGTCTAGATAGTCCATCGATGCACCCCTTGAATTCTGTTTTGTCCACTCAATTATATTTGCCGTGTTTGTTACAATGGCTGCATCTAGAAGTGATGTAGAGTAAATGTTAATGCTGTCGACCCCCAACAAAATGTCTTCTAAAATTTATACTTCGTCAACGTACTTCCAGTAAATCGCCAACATATCCAGTATACAAACTATTCGATATCGGCTTGCATATTAATTCTCCTGGAGGCTCAATGACGAGGTCATTGATATTATTCTCCGATCCTACTCAGCACATTTGACTTATTCTTACTTTCCTTCCTTCTATCGATGCATACTAAATAATCATGAAATTATGAGTCTGTAACTTCTCTTCTCGATCTCTCGTCTGTGCTTCGGACAGTTGGAGTATGATCCGGTGTGCTTACTTTTTTTGCTCTCGTCTACAGCTTATAGTATTTGTAGACGATTTATCCTTCTTCTTTTGCTTAAAGGTATCACCCGATTCAGAAATCGTCCACACAATAATTTTTGGCAGCGGTTTTAGTCTAATTCTTCGTCCGACGGATTTACGAGAAATTGTCGCTGACTTCAACCTGTGATCGCCGAGTGTTGTATTACCTCATTTAAAATGAATTTTACTCGCTTCGCTATGTATCAAGCTTTTTAAAAAAATTCTTCATTATGGTCTGATAAGTAGTCTCGCCAAGGCCTTGTACCAGCTTCATAGCCAGTCGATCTTTTGATTGGTTTAACCTCCATAAACATGTGATGCGAAAAAATTCGGAATAGTTTGACGCATTTCTCTGGTACTTCCGGCTATCAGAGCCGTCAATTAGTTAGTTTACTCGGACCATACCATCGGTGTGCTGACCTTATTTAGTTGCGGTTTTACTGTCTCCATGTATAATTGAACTTTTTAAACTTTGCTGAGCGCTGTTCAGCGTGATTCTTCGAGTTTCTTGGTTAAATATTGCTCATTGTCCAACGAGACCAATTTAACCATAGGCATTTCGAAAAAAATATCATTGCTTGTTTGTCAACTTAATTGTAGATTACGCTCACGCTCCTTCAAATTCGCTGATTCGTTTTTTTTTGCGTCTCAGTACTCTTTTGAGAATCGGAGCAATATTTTGCGAGGTACGATAGACTCGAAACGCAACATTACCGAGTTTGCTGAATTGTTAGACTTGATTAAACATATTTGAGATGGCCTTGTCAGTTTGGTCGTAGGCATTAACGTCGAGTGAGCATCTTATGCTTGTTATACAGAATGAAAATTCTCTCTAGATGATTTTTTTGAGTGCTTTTTGACACCTAGACCTTTTCGTATGATGTCTTTCCATTCAGCATACAACAGGCTTTCCTCGTAATCCGTATTTAGGTACTATCTTCTTCAATCTGCGTTTATCTTTTTCGTTAGCTTAAGGACGGTTACTGGGTGTAACTCATATCGTTGACTGCATCAAATCTGTAGAAATGTTGGACGATTTCGATCTTGTTAAAGTGTATCTATATTCTATTCCATTTCCCTATTGTAACTTGTTTGCGCGTAGCAAGCACTTTGGTACATTTACCAAAATGTGCAATTGGTGCATTTATACTAACCAAGACGTTGAAATATATATTTTAAAACCCACCGGCACACTTGAAACATTATATCAGAAATTCCACTACAGCAAGATCCCGTTTGAAAAGAATTGATCATTTTTGTGATGCAATGATCACCCTCTTGTACACATTTCACAAAGTCTGCGTCAAGTTTCGTCCGGTATCAATCTTGGGAACTGCTTCTGTTATCATAATAAATAGAGCTTGTCCTTCCATGCATGCTTTACAAGATGCAACGTACTCATCTTCTGCCGTGCTCTGCACCACGACTGTCTGCCGTCGTGCAGACCAGGCCACAGGACCTCCTTCGACTAGCAATACGATTCCCGTGACACTCTTTCGAGTCTTTGGGCAATATTCCCAGTCGAAGTCGCAATACCCTTCAAGCTTAATATCGTTTATTCTTGATGTTTTTCCTTTTGCTTGTTTCTTGAAGAAGATGCTTTGCTCGGTCGTAGCTTTGAAATACCTGATGACTCGTTTAAGATTTTTGCCATGCTGTACCGTCGGATGATCAACGAACTGACTCAAATATCCAATTGGATACGCAAGATCTGGCGTTTTACTTATCGCCGTGTAAATTATTGAGCCTATGGCTTCTAGGTATTCAATACCTGGCTCCTTATCCGCTTCCGTCATCGCTCGTAGCTTCATCGTTGTGTCCAGTGGTGATCTGCAGCCACGCACATCTTCGCAACCAAATCTGCGAAGCACTTTCTTGGCGTACTTTGTCTGGTTAAGGAAGGCACCTTCATCAGTTAGCTCCACTTGAACCCCAGGATAACTATATATTATTTTTTGGTCCCTAATGCCATATTATTAATCTAGCTTTGCGATAAACGACACCTTCCATGCCTCACTATTGTTCCACATACGATATCAGTCACATCCACAAGTAAAAGCACAAATACTCCGTGGTGTCGGTTAATGTATAGCCATAGTTCGGAGGTACAGCGACTCCATTCACACTTACCTAGTTAAAAGTTAAGTTCATTACACCACTCGCGATCACTTTAGTGGAGCCCATACATCGCATGTTGTACATTGTACACCCACTGAGTGGAGATCCCAAAAATATGCTGGACATATTGCCTGATATTGAAAGTAGTGTTAAGGAATGCCGTATTTACATCTCACTGAAACGGTTCCAAGCCCAAAAGCTTGCACAGAGCCACGATAAGCCTAAATGAAGTCATTCTGGCAACAGAAGAATGTATCTCCAAAGCAAAAAGTCCACTTCAGGATCTTGTTTGTCACCTTGGGCACAAATTTCTCGGACGGAATTGCATCACGTTGCCTTCTTAATTTAAATTTTTTTGAAACCTCCACATAATTTCGAGTGCTTTCTTGTTCTTTGTCATTTCATCGCGTATAACGAGTTTAAATACGCCCCTCGTTTTCATCGTATCAGGTTCATTTTTATCTATTTCATCATTCCTTCTGTTGAGGTGAATCCATCGCTTGTTTGAAGCTCTTTGACAGTCGAACTTCGGTTTCGTGCCAGAGCCTGCTTAGTTGACTAGGTTGTGTAGTCACCACCATTGCAGCATAGACGATAAATTCCCATAATGACCTCTCCATATCAGTCCGTGCAACATGAGCAAGTACGTTCCGTGACCTTTTCGCATCAGCCTCGCCACTTATTATGAAAACTACATTTTTACGAAGACGATGATGCCCTAAAAGCTGCGATTGATGGCCTGTGCAATCTTCATCGTCATCATTCGTATCATCTCCATCGTTTACATCATTTTGATCAAGGTAAAAGAATTTTTTTAGGTCATCTACTCCGTCATATTCACAAGATATACCTGCAGTTTTATCCGTGAACGCGTCGTTTTCCTCGGTATCAATTTCATTCTGATCACCATCACATTCGGCAAGTACACCATCTTCATATTAATGTGCAACGGGATACTCTTGTTCACTACTCTCTGTAGGATGGTGGCCATTTTTGTCCTCTCCGTTGGATAGTTTAAAATCTATATTATCGCCAAAGTGTGGTAGATCGCGATGCAACCAGATTTAATCGGAATCCTCGTGTCCGAGTCCGCGTGCAGGTCAGTGTTGCCTTACTGCGCTGAGTCCGTAAAAGTCTTTATCCGCGTTATCATCTGTGTTTACTTCATCATCAGCATTGCTTACTTTATCACACCCCACGGCTAGCAAGTCGTAATCTTGACGCCCTACGCTAGTCAAGTCGGGGAATTGGTCGACAGCCCAGTCGCAAATATATTCTTCAAAGTATGGTCCTCTGCGATCCTTGTAAGTTACGCCTTCATTGGCGGTAATTTGATCACCATAGATTATATATCCAGATTCTGGGATGTAGACCTTATGTACAAGAATGTCTTCGCGATAGCCAAGTACAAACCCTACACGACATTTGTCTATAAACTGCAGACAACTGTGGTCCCACCTTCGTATACACGCAAGCAATTGCGCCGAACTTGCACATGATGAATATCAGGATTTCTACCCCACATTGCTTGATATGGATAAACACATTAAATCTCCGACCGCACTTGAATTACGTATTGATTGCATTGACCAATAGGGTTAGCGTTATGATTAAAACCCTTTATAAGCAAATCAAAGTGATTAAATAGAATGCTTGTATCCAAACACAGAGTAGTTGGACTAATAAAGCTTTCGCAGCTACCTCTCCGACTTATCAGGTTGGAGAGAGCAGTGCTCTTATGGATATTACTATACAAACACCAATTCACTTGCATATATTATAAATAACACATAAGCTCCGACGTCGGAGACAAAATCCTTTATCAGCGAATCAAATTGGTCAGATGCAATAGGTCAGATGCAATAACTATAATTGATCAGAGAAGATGACCAAATGAAGCTCTTACAACTACCTCTCCGACGTATCAGATCGGACGGAGCAGTGCTGGGTGATGGGGCGTGGTGTGGAGAGAACGGTAGAGGGGATGGTAGTGGGGTATAAGGGTAGGGGGGAAGTCGAGGCAGTATGGAGTACGATCAAATTCGCGTTAAGCAATCACATTTTATCTCCCCGAGGCACTTGTAATAATCAACACACAGAAACTGTGTAATTGTGTAGTAGTGAATTTGTGAATTTGTGTGCACACAATTACACAATTTTGTACTGGCTTTGTCCCGGTCGGAGCGCATAGAAGGTCGGAAATTTTATGGTATGACGTCCGTTTAATTGCGCTGGAATACGATCGATTCTTTAGATACTTTGCGTAGTGCAGTGCATCCACCTAAACCGACGTCGGAAAACCGGATTCTTTCATCATTTTTGTCATCATGCCGGTAAGCGTCTGGCAATTCCATTTCACCATGTTAAATCGTGACGTATTTGGGGGTTGCTACCGTATGTGCAATACCATTTGCTTGGTACCAAGACATTAATAATATTCGAACGATTGAATAATTTTTTTCAATCGCTCGAATATTATAGAAAACTGTGAAATAAAACTAATTTTAACAATTAAATATTTTGTAAACGATACTTTTTAAATCAAGAAATTTCAACACATATTTTTAGTGTAATGAGTTTACCAGTCCGATTATTTGAAAAATAAAAATAGTTAAAGATGATTTATTTAAAGCTTTAATTATTCATACAAGATATCTTGACCTCCTAGTTATCCACACACCCATTTTTTGCTATCCGCACACCCCCTTAGCGAACCCCAGTCAATCACGATGGGTACTTTATGAAATACCAGGTTAGGGTGTGTGGTGATAGCAAAAAGAGGGTGTGTGGATAATATCACCCTATCAAAAAAATAGTTTGTAATTGATTTATTTTACATTCCTTCAAAATACTAGTATTGACATTTCTATTTGTGATTATATATTGATAGGTAAATCCTTTATCTTTCAAATAAATATTGTGGGTAAAAAAATTAATATAGACTTATTAAACGTGGGGCTTTAATAGAAAATTAATAAGGGCGAAAAAGGGCAGTTTTATTGTAATTTCCATTATGTTTTATTTATATTTAAAACTTTAAAAAATATAAAAACCGCTGGTTTATATTCTTATTTAAGCATTTTGAACACTTTTAATTGGTTAATTTAATTTTGCGTTTTTTTTTTGTCCGGGATTATTTGGTATCAATTTAAATCGTTATAATATTATAGAAATCAATAGTATGTTTTTTATAAAACCTTTTTATAAATCATTTTATACCCTTTTTATTTACATTTAAATTAATTAATGAATATTTAAAATAAAATAAAATTTTAACTATTTGAATGATTTAAGTGGAAGTATTAATATCTTAAGGGAGCCGCTAACAAGCACTCACCTTTGGCTAACCACCACCCTCCCTGTCGATATAGAACCCCTAGGCTCGTTTTCGAGGCCTGTGGTTGGCTGGAACCATTCAATATTATCACGAAAAAATAATTTGCCGCCGCCAGAAAACCACTGTTGTATTAAATATGATTTGAGCCATTGTCTATCTATCTTCTTCAGTATCAGAGAGATGCGGGAGGTTGCTGGCAACGTCGAGCATTGTGACCAGGCTGACGGCACCTTCTATATCTTCTTTGGGGTCTCGCAGATGCCTCAACCACCTCAAACTGCGAGGGATCCCTCTGTGTAGAGGTAGAGGTAGCACGTTGTGGTCTCCCCAAGGAACCTGCAGGACGGCCGCGGCCGCGCCGCACAGCAGGATTAAGGACATTGGCTGTTGTCACGTGGCAATATGATCTAGGATCACCCTTTGGTGGTAGATAGATGCATTGTTGTACACCTCATGAACCCGCCCGAGAGCATCTTCAATTTCCAGTTCTGCTGCTTTTGCTGGTGCTGCAAGACATGGCTGCATTAACCACCAGTGCACATCAAAATCTCCAGCAGAGAGTGGCATTGCTGCTGGTTGTGCAGCTGACCTCGCACGGAACCAGTGCTTGCAAGGATGCCCAAGATTGATGAAAATAATTTTGGCAGGCGTCCCCGCTATTTACGAGTATCAATTTGAATTGTCGAAAGGCTAACTTCAATCCTGCAACTGAAATCTTCCCCATAACTGCCGCAAAAATTGGCCCAAACAGCATGTCTGCTATTTATGTTCGATGGCAGTTTGGTGTTTGATAGTGGCAAACTGCCCATCACAGGCAAGACGGCAGGCTGAATCTACCCTCAAGAGGTCACCTGAGGAGACCGAGATCCACTTTTTCAATGCCGAGTGTGCGCTCTCTATCCTTGACGTGGTGGTATGGCCAAAGTGTAGCTTACCTCGCAGAAAGCAAGCTACAAACCTTTCCTTATAGACAAGCCATGTTGTCTCAAGATAGGCCATGACATGAAGTGGGAGCATTTCTTGCATAGCCTCAAGCTGCTGTTCATAACGTGCCACTGTGTTTGAAAACACAAGAGCGTTCCACTGCTTGAGTATCTCCTGAAAGGCCTCCATTGAGTCAAATGACAGTCGATGCTTGGCAGTTATGTTCTTATCGATATGCCAGCGGCAGAGGAGGAAGTCAGCATCAGGAAACACGTTGTCAAGCGAGTTCATCAAGGCCAACTCCGGGTCAGTGACAAAAGTGGATGGAATGACTCCAACCTGCTCCAAAACGCGCGCCACAAGCTGCACTGCCCACAGGTAATCCTCTTCTGTCTCGGCTGCCATGAAGCAGTATGCAAACGTGAACGTCTGCGATGTGGCGGTCACGCCTACAACGTGCATCAATGGGAGCCCAAAACGGTTAGTCTTGTAAGTTGAGTCAATCAACCATATTTTTCCCGCTGAAAACTTGCTGCAGACTTCCTTTGCTGATGGCGAGACAATAAACAGGTGCGTGAGCCTTTGTTGGTCATCAAACTGCGTGAAATAAGGGGCCTCGGCCTCGTTCCCCTCAAGTTTGTCAAGCAGCGCTTGGAGCGGAGAGCGGCCAGCCAAATTGCGGTTGCGCTCTGCTTGAATTAAGTTGTACACATCACGAGGGGTCACACTCACAGTTTGCCTGCGCATTGTACTGACTATGCGCGTTGGTCGCAGCCCATCTGAACCAAGCCGAATAACCTCTTGGCGTTGGGCCGGGGTTATAGCGCGTCCTTGCGGGTGGACAGACTTGTCTGCAAAGAGTGCATGGTTGTATTCCTTGTCATAAAAAAACACCGCCCACTATGTGCCATTTTGATGGCGTATGGTGCAGTTAAAGGTACATCCTGTTCCCCGGCTGCCACGCACGCGTTTGCGTTGTTGCTGTTCTGTTTCTGCCTCTGGCTGTGGCCGTGGCCGTGGCTGTTGTGCTCCACAAGAACAGTAGAGAGCCACTGCTTTGATGTCACCATCTTTTTGGTTACCCACCCGCCTTGTATGCTTGATAGTGAAAACAAAGCCCTCATCTTGCAGTTGGGAGTCTACTGCTGCACGAGCCTCGTCTAGGGTGGAAAACACACGCTCTTCAAGCTCTCCAAGTAGTTCCAAGTTGTTCAGGTTGTTCATTGCAACGAGATTAAGGTGTTATGGAAAGTGAATTGACGCTGAAAATTGGCGGCAGCAAATTATTTTTTCGTGATAATATTGAATGGTTCCAGCCAACCACAAGCCTCGAAAACGAGCCTAGGGGTTCTATCGACAGGGAGGGTGGTGGTTAGCCAAAGGTGAGTGCTGGTTAGCGGCTCCCTATTTTAATATTAAAAGGATTAAGTGGATGTCTTGGCATTAATTTAATTTTTAGGACGTAAAAAATACAAAACGTTTTGTCAAATAATACTTTATTTTAGAATGAAAATTCCGTTAAGAAAACATTTGTTTGTAAATTTTTTAAGGACAATGAATCGAAATATTTAAGTAACTGCTAAAAAATCAAACGAGATTCCGTTAGTTATAATGAATGAAAATGGAAATTAGGTTTTTGATAATAAGAAATAATTTTTTAATTTTTTAAAATAAATTCTTAAAGGTGAAAGTATTGTAGAATAATTCCTATTTTGATAATAGTAAAAAGAGGTAAGCGTAATCTTTTTTTATATTGGGGAGCCACCCTCAAAATCTTTTAATAATTAATGAATTAAATATAGGTATTTTATATTTATTGGCAATTTCCTCAATAGGAGTATATGGAATTTATTCAAAGATGAGATAGAGTAACAAGTTAACTTATCAGGCTCATTATCTGAAGATGTAGGTTCAAATCCTACTCTCATCATAGTTTCTTAAAATGTAAGAATAATTTATGATTCAAATTCAAACTTAATTAAGAATAAACGATAATAGTGGTATTAAAATAGGACAATATAAATAAAAAAAGTTTATTTAAAAAAAGCTGGAAAATTGGAGATACTGATGTCGTTAAATTTGTCTTTACCTTGCAGTTAGTACACTGCCGCTCTTCTTAAGTGATGTAACGCTTGAGCAGCATATTCATTTGGCTTTTTATTTTCTTCGCAAGATACACCGTGATAAACCTCGAAAACGCGTCTATAATAACTAGTACTGCATAAAATATCATGCAGTTGTAGTTTTTGAAATGGTAATAATAAATTTGCAAAGACTAGTTGATTGTGTTCAGTATTACCACCACCAAGCATATATTGCGCGGGCTTTCCACGTTGTTTCTCCAATTGACATGCTTCGCATGTATCAAACTGTCGCTTTTGAAGCATCAGGCCGTCTACCAAGTTCTGATCGACCATCTTTCTCACATGCTGATGGCATAATTCCCCCACCTTGTCCATGCCAGCTCCGCAAGTCTGCAACACCATCAAGCAGTGCGTAATTCACCATTGTGGTTGGATCGTGCGCCTTCTGAAGCCTATGCAAGAAGTTGTAATAAGCCGTGAACATCCAATGCCGACACGATCTTAGTGGCGCTTGTAGAGCAACAGCTTCATTTTCGCTCAACGTGTACGCCCTTTTTTGCGACATTATACTGTACTTTGAAACCCTGCTTCCGTGCTACCGACTGGGAGAAAGTGTTTGGATGTTCAGGTGAATAGTAGAAATCTCCGAGTTTAAGCGCGACTTGATCCTCCCTCAAGAACTAGTAGTAAGTTGATCGTACCGACTCCAACAGGTGCAGTGGGATCATAATATCCATTCACCGTCTTCTCCTTGCATTCGGTATAGGTCAGGTTCCAAAAATCTACAAAGTACCGTTTAAGTCCGACCAAGTGTCGGTTCGCACTAGTATCGTATACCCAACTTTCGGGCTGGTATCCATCCTGCTATTCTGCTTAAAGTGGAGTACGGGCGCATAACAAATCATCCCAATAGCACCGTGAGCTTCTTTTGGTTTGTTTCCCGCACTCGCTCCAGCTCATTTCACCTGTCTATATTGTTTTATAGCGTCCCTAGAATTTGAGGTTGTGACTGTTGTTATAAAGCTGCGTCAGTCCGCTTCGCGTATGACAAATTCGCTCGGCCTGAGCTTCTAGCAGATTTATTTGGCCATTCATTTTGCGCATGCTCGGGCATGTGATAGCAAAATAAATTCTGTAATCACCAGTCCTCATCGTATTGGCCTTGAGTTTACTTCCGGTTATCCCCATAAGTTTTGCTAAAGCCGAAGTTAACGCCGCCACTATTTGACTTGCTTGGAGATCTTATGCGTGTTGTCCGATCTGAGCTTCCGAAGGCTCGTGACAACATCTGGTCAGCCTTATTAGCCCTGTCGTAAGTTATTGATATCTCAACGATCTTTTCGGGAGTTTAAACACGATCAAGTCCAGGCTCTACTTTTCTACGCAATCGGTCGAATCGTTCTCCCTTAGGAAGAGATGACACTAGAATCCCACTAAAAACTGTGCCATCTAGTGCCATACCAATCGTTTGCATCCGTGTGCGCAGTCAAATCGTATTGCTCAAATGTTCTTCAATATGGCTGGTATGCCTGCATCGTGCAGTCTTTAGTTCTGCGTACGAGCGTCGCTTAGTCAGAGCTCGAGTCTGGGTATTCACCGTACCATTAAATCTATTACATAGGTAAGTCCACATAGACGTCCCATCGGTCTGCTGCATCAGCTGTTGACCTAAATTCGTTTTAATTGACACGAATATTAGTCACTGTATAGTACTCAAAATACCCTCCCAAGTAGCTTCTTGCAACTGGGTCCAATTCAATTCGCGCACCATGGCACCGGTAGCAATTCGAGACACGTCTTCTTGGTAGAATGCCAGCTTCATCAACATTCGATAGTATGGCCATTTTTTTCAACTCCATCGGACTAGGCGACCGGTATGCTCCGAGATCTCAACCTACTACCACGACTTTTGTTGTAGGCCCTACTAGATTTAGAGAGCTAGCGGCGCGAGTAATATAAAAATACTTGATTAGATTCTTGTTACTACTACGTGTAACTTCGCTAGGGCTTCTCGTTTTCCTTCTTCTCTGCAAAATTGACACTGAGCTTCATTCTGAAGCTCTCGTGTGTCACGTTAACTGCCTTGAACTTCGCCAAATCAACTGTCGAACTGTCAAATGCCTTATGCTACTCGATGTCAACTGCCTTGAACTTCATCAATGTTAACTGCCTTGAAAAATCATCGATGTGCACTCTCCGCAGTCACTAGTTGGTGCTACACTGTAAAATCGATGAGATAGTCAAAGTTCGTTATTTGGTCAGTTATATATCGTGATATCTGAGGCTTGATTAGTTTTTTCGCTATGTCGAAAACAAATCCGTGCTAATGTGCTCTTTCCTTCTACGGATGTGCACTATAAGAATGACCAGTTTCGATATGCAAAGACATTTACAATCTTGTCGACAATGATATATATTATGAACTCGTCGCATATTTACACAGCTCGGACCGCTTATTTACTAACACTGAATTTTATGGATTACAACTTTTTTATTAAGAGAGATACCTTCACATATTTCCGAGTCTTCGGTGTTCGACCAACGAGAAAGCCTTTAAATACTCTATGGTCGTATCTCTGTGAATAATAGAATGTATGGGTATAATCTCGTCGATCGATTACGAGCGATTGATGAAGTAACCAGCTATTGTATTTCCTTTTTCTCGTTTATATAAATTTTCCGCATCAAATGTCCAACTAGCACTTACCTATCATTTCTTAATATAATAGACGGGGAAGTAGCCTTCCTCTCGCGGGAAGCACTCATGAAGAATGCATAGTACGATCGGGACGGGATCCCGGAAACTTGCGAACTTCGGAGAGAATATCGTTGGGATTAATTTGATTTAATACCTTTGTTGGTAAAAAATGTGCGCGCTCGTTGCCCCACAGAGCATGCGCTAATATATCTGGTAGGTGGAATGAAAGCTCGAATACTGCAGTGAACCAGCTCTTAAAGGCTGACGTATCGGTTGCCCGCCGGCGATTTTTTTATATAAGCCGTCGTCAATCACCTTCGTCGATTTAGGCAATGTCACGATTATATGTTTGGCATTTATCGGTGGAATTTATACATGCTGGACAAACATCATTTCGATTTATCACAAAAATGATGTTCCGAATACACCTCTCAATCTGTGTCATATACCATAACCCATACCTCGTATTCGTTAGTAACTTCCGTCTCAGAGTAACCTGGGTGGTCACACGAGATGAGGGCGTGGCATTCGACTGAAAGATTCCTGGAACATTAATCTGTACATCTTTGATTTTTAATATTTTGAATTGTGATTTTTGGCGAGAGATTGGTCATGTACTCAAATTTTTACTCGCTTCCGTATCCAGCAAAATCTATCGTTTTTCACTCACAGCTCCTATTACTATTGCTTTTAATATCTTCCGGTGATCAACTTGATGAAATTCACTACCTCAGTTATTCTCCTGTCAGTAGTTTCAGTTATAAGGTTGTGCCGATTGAGCTTAAAATCGGAGAGAAGTCTCGCGCTTGGCTATCGTTCATTCATCATATCGTTTACCTCGGACGAATTTTTTTCTAATGTGACGCTTCTTCCATCTCTATTTTCACAGCTTCAATGTTCGGCCTGTTCTATATTGAGAAGAAAAGATAATATTACATTGCAAAAAAATATTATTCTACTGCATGTGGCCAATTTACATATATATATATATATATATATATAGGATATTCAAATATTCAAAACTCTTTTCCTTAAACTCACATCCTTTGCCAAACCTGGTATTCACACCCCGTTTGCCCAATCTGATATTTTGCCAAAATGTTATTACACCCCATTTCTCACAAGCACTCTATACATAAACGATTGTAAGGTTCTGTATTTTATATCCTAACTTATTGACTTCCTATTTTCTATCGAAATTTGCATGTCTCTTAAAGGGTGCGCCTAACGGGAACATATGAGATGGATCCATTAATTTCGGTTATAATACAAGTGAGGACATATCCTGGAGTATATGATTGTTCGTTGTGTGATATCTCAAGGGGTGGGCGTGAGAGGTGAAATTACGTCATTAGCGATGTCATCTCCGAGCAGCCTACTAATAGCAGTATGTACTCACTTACACTTCTACTACTATGTATCTAAAGCTTGTAAAACATAACAACAGAATGCTCTATTTAACACAGCGTATATAACTACTTACCTCGTACTATTGTGACGTCCCTTTGATATTCCTCTGCACCGTCTACGAGAAATCGACGATGCTTCTATGTTATGGACTAAATCCTTCGTGACACGTTATCACAATTCTCGATTCGGATGTACAAAGTGGCTGCACATCATTCATTGCTGCACTCACTACTTCTAACTACTTCAATATGATCAGCATGAGCAAGTACCGTAGCAAGTAGTGCAGGACTAACATTCGATCAAGATTTTTATAAAAACCACATATATAACGATGGGATATAGGTGCAGGTGTGTGCATTTAACGTTAAACACACTTATAGCGTGGTATTTCGATAGTAAGGAATTTTTATATATATGCAAAAGGGTGCAATATTGAAATGTAGGCATGTTTATATGATGCGACCGTTTGAACGGTACGCTGCCGATATTTAAGACGTTGCAGACTGCTGTCTAATTTTTGGAATGGCCTGCCTTCAAGGAGCAGCATGCATCTGATGGACTAAAACCAGTATAACTAGTGTATTTGTCTGGCGCCTTTAAAATATATCAGATTATAGACATTTAATTATAAAAATGTTATATATTTCCAATATGCGCAACTTGATGATATAGTCCATTATACATACTGATATGTCATTAGAAAATATACTCAAAATGATAATATTTACATGAGGAACAATATTAATGATAAGGATATGAATATCGGGTTTGAAGATAAGGGCGTGAAGTCAGGGGAAGGGGTGTGATTATTTAAATTTTCTACATATATAGGAAAGCCTTAAAATTTGTTAAATGTCGATTTGTATGATGTAAGCCTTTTTTTCTTATGTTACCCACCACTGGCTCGTATATCCAGCTAAGAAGGTAGAATTTTAATGGACTTCTTGTTCAATGATCACCTTTGTCTCGATAACGTGACCGACCGCCGGCTCAGATTTACTGCTAGGAGATAAAATATCAAAGAGGCCGCAGAGAAGATCACAAAGTAATGCCACTTTTCACTAAGTGCATGATCACCCCACGGAAAAGACCTCTGACACCTACAATAGTCCTTGTGCCTCCGTGGATGGTTTCACTAGCACTTAAGGGTCACCGTTACAATCGCAATATCTAGTGGAGGCTGCAAGTATTGGTTGAAGTGCGATCGCGGCTGAACATCACGTTGGGTGTTAGAAGAAAAAAAGCGAGCGTAAAGAGGCCACAAAGATATGAGACTGTAAGTTCCAGCTATATGCTCGGGTCAAAAAGATGGCCTTTTTCGCACCTAACAGTTAAGAATGGCGAGTATAATCATCCAACCTCTCCCGAGAAGCTATCATTCACCCGCAAGATTTCTAAACAAGAAACAAAAGCCCATAGTGGAACATAGTATCAGGGCGGGGATGTCGTCGAGAGAGACTTTAGTCGCTTTGAGGCTAGTCGACGAGAAGACACTAACGCACGCGAGGACGATACACAATGAGCGATTTCACATGTGCGCATCCGAAAAGAGCACGTAAACATAAAAGGAAAGGAAACGATGGGGGCAATTTTGGATGATTTTTGACAGAACCAGTACCACTTTCAGTACGAGTGTGATTTCAAAGGGTAGTTTAATCACCTGTTTTTGCTCATCCAATCGCGATCGATTTTCTACACCGGTATCCTTATGCGTTTCTGATGAAAGTTTACGTACAAAAAAACAGATTTGGCTTTCCACTTCTGCACGTAGTAGGCCTTATCAGCGTTTATGCTCCATTAACCGTGTGCTTTGGTTCCTTAAGGAACAAATACATTAAACCTTACGAATGGGCGCAAAGGTGTGTTACGCAGTGGTCTGAAACCACATAACTCTATGCCGCGCCTCTTGCCACTTACCCGATTACAAAATAACCGATTGTGATGATGGTTAACTTGCCGCAGTCGATAGCGTATTTCCGCAATCAAAGAATCGAATATGTCGTTGGCGTGTTGCAACGAATTTGCTATAGGAATCGCTGTTATCATTTTACTGTGATAGGTTCGGAAGAGTATACACAGTATTGAAGTAATCTAGATACAGCTAGCGTTGTCAATTATTTCGCTTGCCTTCTCATCTTTCTATCATTGTAAATAGTACGTTCAGACAAGCAAGAGACATGGACTCAGTCATGGGATGTTTTTCAAAAGAAATATAAAAAAGAGGGAGGTACTTGATTAAATTACATGCCAGTAAATCCCATTGATTACCCACTTTTTATCTGCATATAAGAATAAGTTTTTGCATTTGAATAATGTAAACACGTCAAGAGTGGAGGTCGATCATGCCGTAGTAAAGTATCCCAAGGTATTGACCATGGAACTGTAAGGATGTTTGTAACAAAATCAAGCTTGTTTTGTTCAATATATTTGCTGAATTAAGAGCTTTCATTGGTGGTAATGCCATTGAAGTGTGGAATGATCATGATAATATTTTTTCCGGAGTGGTTCAATCGGAGATATTCGCTGTTGAAGGTTCACAATAAATTTTGAATAAATTGCTCTGGAGAATTACCGAGCGCGCACAAAATTGTTGCTGAAAGCTCTCGGGAGGATATAAATATCAGTGACTTCATGCGCATCGGCACCTTCGGCGTGTAGAACTTTCAACAAATTTACTAAATTTGCATTGGTAGCAGAAAAGATATTGACAGCGTGGCAATAGAAATATCGATCAAACCGTATCATTAATGTAATGTAGCCTGGCTGCCATCAAACGTCGTAACATGCATCACCTTCTTGCAAAGATAGGTTCGTAGACATATGATTTGGCAAATCCGGCAATGACAAGGACTAAAGATTGCCTTGATGGGGCCAAAAACAAAAGCCCACCACGTATCCTTGCCAAAGGATGTAGCTTAAATCAGAGATACATGTCACGATTTGAATTAGTGATGGCCGGAATTGGAAGAAAGTGTGGTGTACGCGGTTAAGGGGTGAGCAACGTAATTTTAGGCCGTTTTCCGAAAAGAGACGGTCAGGTATCTGGAAGCACTGGTGATGATAGTGACAGTATTATCGATACTGACGCCACCATTTGTAGCTCCATATTTAGACAAAATATATTCACAGCTATGTGTAAATAACTACAATGAGAGTTAGACAAGAGTATATTCCTACCTTCTATCGATTACTGTAATGCTATCGTGTTGGGGCTTCTACATCGGTGCTTGTGGTTGATACAGTGGTAAAGGACTTAGCTACCCTACGTTAAATTGTCAACATTAGTTTGCTAATATGTCTAGGTATGTGATGCCTTAGTTTATGGTAACATGAACTTTTCTTTCATCTTAACTTTAAGCAAAAACCTGACACCGTGTATACTATAAATTTTTGTGAGCTGAAGGATAGCCGTTCGCTCGGACTTTTCTTGTTAATACTATTTATATACAAGAGAAATTATACACGAGATAATACAGTACCGGTAGTTGTTTTCGATCTCCATCTATAGAAGAGAAAGTTAATCAAATACAGTACAAATTTTGAACTGTTTTACCGCAGCGTCTTTTATGGTCTTTTTTATGAATGCAATTCCCCTTTCTAAGCACGTTCGACCCCCTCGCGCTCGCGTTCTATAGAGCCACCTTGCAAACCAAGACGCCACCGACAGATGGCACTACGAGAGGCGTACCTACTATAAAAAACCTCTTAAACTTCGACAACAGAGAAATTTAAACATTTTGTTAATATTACAGCTGAAAAAGATAATGAGGTCGCAAGGTAATACAACAATCTCCTTGAATACCTCACGGAGATACATACGGTATTTTTTTCAATGTAGGACGTGAACCGATCAAATAAAAGGTAAATGACATCAGCTGTAACACTGCTCTCGCCGAGCTCACTTCGTTGTAAATATTTTCCTGAAACGTCAGTATGGTAGCATATCCCGGCTAGCGCTCGAGCTGTGCAGAAGCTTACAGGGCATATTTCTTGTATACAGGGACAATGTTCACACAAGGTATTGGGATAAGCGGACCCAATGTGCTCAATAATCCGATCGCGCTGCATTAGTACCAATCGTAGATGCTTTTGAACCATCACACCACGATGGGTCGCCTTCACCTAGTCCAGAATATTCGTCAATTCGAACATTACAGTTTTATTATTATCAGGTCCAACAATGTAAATCTGTGTACCGCTAACACTTTTTCGAAACCTTACGCGCCAATCCTTTAACCATGGCAGCCTACGTATATTATTGATAGATGCACTCTCCCTTGAATCGAAGTTTTGTGATTGAGTGTGAAGTCAGTAACGAACCAGTTGTTGTCACAACAGGCTATCACCTCCACCATCGTCGCTGTTTAAAGTGGCTTCACCTCTTAAGGGTTATCTTTCTGTGGGGCCACGACTTCCTACTCTCCCAGTCGTCTTCGTCGTCTGATTTTACAGTATCTTCTGCTCGTACTTCTTTCTTCTGCGGCTCCACTTCGTCAACCACCTCCTACTTTATGTCAACCTTCTATTTTCTTACTCTCACTATTCAAATCCTCTATGGTCTTGACTTATTTTTCTTTGCCTTTTTGTCATTGTTGGTCGGCTTTTCATTGTTTGCATTGACTTTACTTCTCACTAGTATCTTTAAGCATAAGAAGAGATATATAGATACTATCTGTTTAATATAATGAGTCTGCATGCCATGTGATTGACAAAAAGACTACCGCGTGATACACAAGAGTTGACGAGCGAAAACGTTAATCCATAAAATACCGTGAATTTGAATAACAAATACTAGTTGTTTCTAAAAGGCTTCCACCTAGTAATTTTGTTGGCGTACATTTAAATTTCCCGATATATACCCGTCCCAGTACGAGTAGACGAGTATAATGACCTTTAAAGGATAGATGAGTATATGGTATGGAGTTCCTCGATATTAATTGGTCAATCTTCACCAACATACTTCATGCACTTGTTCGAATAACTTGAATCATCTTCGCATAAATTCGGTGTCGTTTCCTGTGGACCAAAATGCATCACTGGCTAAGAACGCTCTTATTTTTCATAATAATTCAAATGCTAGCACCAGATTGCGCATTTACGATCCCCCAATTGGATTTATAAATCGATGTCATACTGGTATGAGTGTTGAGGCCAAACGTAAATGATCTGTATGTTTCAGGTTTTAAATTAGCTATATCCTTCCCACTTCAGATCCCTGTATCTTAACAATTGAAGCAGACACGACATTGAAGTCACTTCCGCGTTCATATACTCAATAGTGAATCATACTAAATTCATACCTCTCCGCTTACGCTAGTCAAATCCAGCTTTAATGTCGTCGGTTGTCGCTGGAGCTTATATCCGGCAATCTTGGTCAATGTTGATATGTCCGTTCCATGCATTCCGTCGATACCACATATCTCTGCAGGTAAGTCTACATTAGTCTCAATCATACAGATGGTCGTTTCTTGTGTCATAATGCCGTATCGTAATGGGGTCGGCAAATGTCTTAAATTTTGGCTACCAGTTTGTATAATGATCTGAGTGCCCTTCCTGAATTTGTCCATAGTAAATAGAATGACCCAATCACGTTGCTTCTTGAATTTCCGAAGAAATTATTTGACGGATTATCGTCTTCGATTTCTCTAAATGTCATTTACACGCGTCTGAGAGGAGATGAATTTTATCTAGTCCCACTCACCTCATCATGTAGGAACTGTCCAGCGTAATTAATAACGTCATTTCTTCTTTTAACATCATATATTTTTTCTGTCTGCGCTTATATATAGCCGAGTATGAATTTATACACTTATTTTAACTCCTGGCGTTCACATAACACATTATGCAGCTTAAAGGCAATCGTATCTTTCATCTCCTAATTATACAAATTCATCATATTAGTTCAATGTGCGACCAATAATTCTTGTGCCGGAATTTTTTTATCTCGAGCAAGGCGTGCATCCATATTTACAACACTTGGCTACTTTTGACATTATATTTAACTCTGACCGACGATCGTAGTCGGTTAAGTAATCGTTTACTTCAAATGCTGATTTATGCATCAGCATTTTCATAAAGAGCGCAGCCCCGGATCCCCAAATATGTATCGATCGATGTGCGTAGCCGCTAAGTATAATTCCGTCTGTGGAAAATATTTTGGAGTCGCCATGTGTGAATATTTAAGCGGTCAGAAGCTGTAAAGTGGAGGTTACGCTTCAAATTCTGACCGATGGTAACACAAACCTGATATCTCGTCTGTTTATAAGCAGCGTATTGCACGCTTTGCCTACGAGTAATTCTTCATCGCATTAGCTTCTGTGTCCCTTTTTTTCACCTATGAATGGGTATTGAAAGCAAGTGTTCTTTTACCGTTTATAGACTGGGGAATGCAAAAGTTGCATGTTGTATATTGCTGTGGTTTAATTAACAATAACAAAAATCTAACGTCTAGTTTTGGTCGCGGAGAAAGGTAACTACGTTTAGTATTAGGAAGAGCAGTTAGGAAAGTTCGACGGGTTAGTTAGTACTACAGAAGCAATAGTTTAGAACAACAGTAGGGTTAGTAAACTAATTTTAATATCAAAAAGAATCGTCGGGGAGCTTTTCGTCGATGTTTTGTGGCACCAACTTCTGTTTAAATTGGTGGTCGAGTTGGCAGATTAATTCTAATATTGAAAAGAATGGTTGGGGAAGCTCTGTTGATTCGTTAGTGGTATTAATTAATCCTGAATTGAAGATATCAGGTCGGGTACATTCCGCTAGGTACTGCAGTGCACTAATTAACTCGTGATGAGGCCAATTAGGGTCGCCAGCCCTTGTAAGTTAAGTAATCAACTGGTGGTGCAGACAAGCATACGGAGTAAGGTTCGAGGAAATACGAGAAAATCCGTGGAATTCTCCCGGGATGGGAAGAATATGTTACGTCACAGCCTGATCTGTCCGAATTGATTTAGAAACAACTTGCAGAAACAATGTCATGTGCAGCCAGGCGATGGATTGATTGACTTGTTACTCAGGAGTCAAGACAGTTAAAGTGGTCTTCGTGGAAAAGTTTCTTCTCGTTCTATAAGCCCACTTATGTATCGTGAAGGTAGATTATCAAATTACGTCTGTTTTTCCACACAAAAACTAGCAGAACGTCTTAATACTTACCAATTACGTCGTTAATATTCAAAGCTTCTACCTGGAACAAGCGTAAGTTGTTGGGTATACAAGTATCAACATTGTCAATGCGCGAGTATGAACGTTTCTCTTAAACCCCACCTAAATTGTCTTGACTCCTGGCGAACTTGTTCATCAATCGATTAACATGCCGATTAATACATTGTTGCCACAAATCGTTTTCAGTTATCCAGATAAGGCAGTAAGAAATAGGCGTAAGCTTTCCATACCAGGAGAATTCCATAGATATGCTCATACTCCCCCTATACTCACGCCTTGTCGTGTTGCTTTAATTATATATTCCTAGTAATAGTTGAAGATCTTGCACTGCAAGCATCTTACTTGACGTATTATAACATTTAGGCCCATGGGATTTCACAAGTATTTCAGCGACAGTATCTTTGTAGCGGAGCTACACAGCTCTTAGTCAGAGGTAGAATTACGACTCTGGAATCCCCCTAGTTCTACAGAACTAAGTGCATATAAGTTTAGAAAGTATCTAGTTCTTAGAACTATTTAACGACGGCTCTCGGAGAGTCTTCAAGCTCGTAGAGATTCTAGTCCTGATTCAGGTGACTAACAACAATTCCAAGAATCGTGCGTACAAAGTGCTCTAGGTAATGGTCGTGTGGCCTCTTTTACTCATCCCTCTCCAGACTGACGTTACCATATAACGTCAACCAAGGACCACTTCCTCGAGGACGAGAAAGTGGTCCTTGGTAGTGGACCTCGGTAGTGATACCGAATATAAAGCCAGCACACCATTGTGGTGGAGTGGCGATCGCTCATTTTACGAGGCGATCCCGACTCTCCATTGGTGCCCAGACGACTGACTATCGGAAGGGTTACTCCGTTTCCGTGCCTTGTATTTCCTTCCTCACCTTGTGTACCCGTCGGTAGGGCGGACTGCACTCTTCTCGGTGGACTCGTGTCGAGAGAAAACTTGGCCGTGTTGGGAATGGGGTTTGGGGATCGCGCGGAAACCTTCACACGATCACGGGTATACTTGTAGGTTACTTGATGTAAGCCACCTAGATCTCAACGATATCGCCTTGTACACTGTGTGGATGCTTGATACGTGAGCCTTCTGATCACAGCCGTCTCGCGATCTTGCGCCTTGTCCTTTACGTTCTTGCTGCGTCCAATCTCAGTTGGGGTTGTCTTGAGAATTCTTGATCCCCAGCCAATTATCTGGGGATATCACTTGTTTTCGATATGCGCGGCTTTCTTGACGTCGGGAGGCCAATATTCCAGCCCGGAAGAGAAGTCGACACGTGTACTTAGAAGCAAATAGAATTCTGTTTAATGTCAACCAACCAAAAGCTAAAACTACGAATATGCCTGTCTGTATGCCAGGATATGCTGCCACGTGTCCTCTACATTCCGTTGATCGTTCCTTCGCATATGTGGTCCACTTCCGATGATAGATCATCGATCTCCTTGACCGATCGTCGATCTCCTTGAGTGGTCGTCAATCTCCTCGATCGTCGATCTCCTTGTTAGATCATCTTCTGATCAATCGTTAATCTCCTGATCGTCGATCACTCTCTAGGACCGTGATCCCGATTTGTCGGTCATCTTCCCGACTTTGAAAACCTTATGTGTTCCCGATCTTGGTATCTTGCCTCGATCTTGGCAACTTGATATTCGATCCCGTTGCTGTGATATTTGATCGCGGTATTGCGATATTCACTCTCGGTATCGTGGTATTCGATCTTGATATTGCGATATTCGGTCTTGGTATTGCGCAGCTTACCGATCCTTCTCAATGAACTGTCGCGGTCTGAGATCACTCCACCCAATGATCGCCCCCGATTGCTTCGATCCACTTATCCACAGCCGTCCCCTGCACTTATAACCGACATTCAGTGTTGGTGTATCTATGCACTTCGTCAGCGGTAATCTCCATCTCCGTAGATCTGCTTGTACACGTTGTTCTTCATGGACGACTCTGGTGATCAGTAGATCACCTGCTCAGGTCCACTGGAAGCTTCAGGCTCTCTCCCGCCGGCCACAGCGCCCCCACGTTCTCCGTCTTCGTTTCCGAGCGGCCGCGTGAGCTTTCTCCCTGCGATTAATCGGCGTACCTTACGATCGTATATCGACCATCTCTACGACTGCGCTGAGGCTCGTCAAGATCAGCTAACCGATTACAGTGCTATCCACGATCAGTTGAGAGCTCAAAAAGTCGCGGCGATCGCTTGGAACGCCAACTGAGCGACGTTCAAAAATTCGCGGGACCGATCCGGCAATTTGTGAACAAGCAGTACAACAATCTGCGTGACTTGTCGGCTGATGCAGTACAGAAAATCGCTGAATTCCAAGAGGAATTGGCTTATCAAGAGGAACGTCTGCAAGAGATTTCAATCCTGAAGTCTTCTCTCTTGAAGCTCAGAGCGGCCCGCCATGCCAAACAAGAGAAGCATCGGCGTCAACTGGCTATATTCCAAAACGAATTGGAATCAACGATTGCGGCTTCCAAGGATGCCGATGATCATGCGAAACTCCAGATCGAAAACGCGAAAACCCCATTTGCCGCCCGCCAGTCCGCGATCATGCGGGAGTTAGCCATGGCCCAGCGAAACTTGGGTACAATCAAGACTGAGCGCGATCGCTTCGCAGCTCAGATTTCAGATCTCACAACTAGCGCGATCGGCTAAACTTGGATTTCGCCGATCGAGATGCCGATCGTGGTCGGTTAGTGAAGAAAATGGACGAGTTGAAGGTAGACCGCGATCAGGCACTCCAGCCGAAAGATTCGCTCTTCACTCGCATGGCTAAAGTCGTCTCCAGTGCCTCTCCAAGTCCTCTTCCGCGCCTCGCCGGAAAATTCCCCGCTCCGACACAAGCGATCGCTCCCTAACTCTAAGTCCGGGAAACCAAAAACCAAGCGTGTCCGTCGTACCAGATCGTCGCCGGGTCGATCGGCTTCTCCTAATCTGTTTGGTTCTCGATCTCCATCGCCAGAGAGATCGGAGGGCAGCGATCAAGTTGATTCTTCTGCTGCTCATACCGATGATTCTCTGCTGGCGGCATTATCGTCGTCCCGTTCTGCCGCCCGACGTGGAACTGCATCGCCTTCCAAGAAATCATCGCCTGCTCCAAATTCTCCACCGATCAGCGTTAATACTCCCAGTCCGGAACACCAACCTCACGGTAGTCCCTCGCGAATAACCATGGTGGATTTATTTGGAGAGCCTTCAAGAGACTCTGAAGGTGACCTCAGCCTCTCTGGTAATTCTCGGAGTCCCTGTAAGTCACTGCTGACATCTGAAGAATTTTCGGCACTTCCTGACAACCACATACCCCGCGATCGGGTTCCGCGATCGGCAGTAAATGTGTCCCCTTAGCCCGCCCGAAGAGTGATCCTGATCAGTGTATCGGAGCTGGACATAGACTTGTTCTATCATCACTTTTCAAAGCCCAAGGGATACATCTTCCCGGTCCAACTGGGCAAAGTTCGCCCTCCTCCGGAGTCATCCTGGTCATCCCAGTTGATCACGTCGACCAAGATCGACCAATTTTACGATCAACAACCTTGGGACCTTTATGATCAAACCATAGAACCTATCTCCTTTGAGCTCTCCGGCTGGTTCGAAAAACTGGTCGAGGCGTATGAAGGTTTCGTGGGCAGCCATCGCCAAGCTATGTGGGAATCGACCCATTTCTTGTGGATCTCCGCTGAGCAGAGTAAAACGGACCCTGGGTTGGCCGCTTTTGCGCGAGCGAGAAGGCAGAGACGATCTCGTGCTGGCCCCCGTTGGAAGCGGGTACTGCAGCTGATTTTTCAAGGCATGATCGACGGCCTCTGCGATTTGGACATTTTACTGGACCCTATGTTTCTACACTTTCCCCTTCCAAATGAGGCTAGAGTGTGGTATCCTGGCCTATCCGTGCGGCAGACCAACATAACCAACTTGATCACTGCCTTGTCTATCGATCACGCTACCGAGCGTTGGAGGAACCAGTTTCGTCCTTCGATCGCATCGCACCCTGGGTCGTCTCTTCCACGCTTGGTTGGTAAGTTCTTTGACCGCGAGTAATTTACTTGGTCTGTTTCATGACGCGATCTCTCATTATACTTTCTTCTCATTTCCATTCGATCGCTCCCATAATTCTTATTTCTTCCATCTTTTTTTTGTCTTTTCATCTTGATCGCATCATTAAGTCTGCTATCGTCGCACTCAATTCACATAAATCCCATTTCATCTTCATATGCAACCTCATTGCACCCATAACGCTCCTCCCCTTACATGCACCGCCCCTGCATAGACCCATCCAATCAAGCTCTCCGATCATCGCTATTCTCTAGCTTCTTCTTTGTGGGATTGCATCACCTCAAAACGATTCTTTCTCACCTGATCGCGATCGAACTCCTGCAACATAGCTCCACAATTTAGAATAGCTTCATCAATCCAAGTTGGGTCGCTGTACTCCTTCCATTGTACCAGGTACTGCTTGTGTATTCGGCCATAGCTCGTCTTCCGTCCTGATCGCACATCGATGATCTTGTCTACTTCAAACTCGTCCGCGTCGAGATTACCCTCCCAACTATCTCCCGGCAGCAGTGTTTCATCAAAATCAAACCGACTCGCCTCATTCACATTCAACCCACCCGTTGGGCGTTCTGGGAATACGCCAACTAGCTTCAGCTTAGACACGTGGATTATTGGGAATATCCGGTACGGCGTGCCCGCGATGTCCAACTTTACGGCGTGATCGCCGCACTTCTCGGCCACTCGTAAAGGTCCATGCCACATAGGGCTAGCTTTCGAGCATATCCTTCCTTGACTCGGTCCAGATATAGCCAAACTCGCGACCCGCGATCGATATCCAATAAATCTCGATCTTCATTAAGTCGATCGGGTCTACCTCTGATCGCAACCTCCAGTCGTTCATTCACTACCGCCCGA
>JH598320.1:51286-68003 GCA_000173235.2 Hyaloperonospora arabidopsidis Emoy2
GGAACTCATAGCAAACAGTCAACGCTGAATTGTTACGGTACTTTTTTGGGGTCCATTCGTTCACGAGAGATGGCGTGGATCGGCAGTCTGGGAGGGAGGCATTTCATTTTTAAGTTTGCCACGGAAATAGGATGACGATCCATGCCGCTTTTCGTACAGCAAATGTACCCATTAAAAGAACTAAGACCTTACATCGTCACCTAGGCATCGAGGAGTTTACGATGATGATATCGGAAGTTCTAAGCTGATGCTGTCGACAGGATTAGCTTACGAGACTGACCACTCAAGGTCTAATACTTGTTCGCATACGAGCGAGTTCTGTCGACTGCTTATCGAGGCCTATAGTGGAGCAGGAGGAGTGGAAACACGTATTAGCTGCATGAGCCGTAGGCTGTGGGATCTGAAAAGAGGAAGACGGTGGTCATCATGCTCTGACTGAGACACATAACAAGTGGGGAAGCGATCAGTCTGAGGCAAGAGATTCGCACTGCCGATCTTGATTTATTCGCTCTGAGCATACCGAGAGTCGGCAGTCGAAGCAGACAGCACAACCGGAGACGCAGCTGTGAGCTGTCCGTAAACAAAAGCCTAATCGTGCCTTGCCGCCAACCCGGACGTCAACATTACGACAATCGTCCGGCTCGGCATCTTCGAGAAAAAGCTGCAATAACAGCTTACAAGCTCCTGGTTAACATCTTTCACATGATCGAGCGACGGGTGCATTTGATTCTTTTGTGTCTTGGGTCGATCACTTGCATCAATCACTTGCATCAACCCATACCTACACGCTTTACGAATGCTTGAGGCCTTGGTTGCGAGATAATGGCAAAGTGCATCCCTTGTAAGTAATATCTGCTTATTTGCAAATGGACACGGACTGGTGGTAGTCACGATCGTGTCCGTTAGGTCCATTATCCTTGCAGTTCTAACTGTTAAAAGCTTGCGTTTGATCGATAAGCGTAACACCAAAACCGTCTCTAGCATTGCGCCTGACTGCGTTCAGGTGTGCCTTTCATCATCATGACTACTGCTTCCACTGCGACACGTTCTGCACAATCACTATGGTCTGTGCGTCCGAGCCTGCAACAAGCACATCAGACTCAGCGTGAATCGCCAAAGCGTTCCATGGCTGGGACCCGGAAGTGAGTTGCTCGACGTGGAGGCGCCTCGGTCCCTCAAAACATTTGTCGGATGAAGTGGCAAGAGAGCCGAACGGGGTCGCACTCTGGCTCTGGCTGCTAGTAGACTCGCTGTATCGCTCGTATTCGACTGGATCGCAGCGATTGCGACCATGGTGAAAGTCCCAGCAGTTCACCACGCTGTCGTCATTACCCGTGTAAAGGTACCGAGGAAACGCAGAGTGGATCTTCAGCGCTCGTACGGCACGATGGTGGTGTGTATCAGTTCGGAATGGTGCAGCAAGTTTACGGCGATCCCACAAGCTTACAGAACCGTCAGCAGCTCCTGTGATAAGTAGCTCGGGCCGCGTTGGGTGGGTCTCGAGCGTAGTCAAGAAGGTTTGTGAACGAGAACTGCATTTTTCAAAGCAAAAGAAAGCATCAGCGAACTCATGTGCATCACGAATAGCCGTACATGCAGACGCACGTACTCAGCAGAGGTCGCGACAGGGAACTGGTTGTTTGCTGCGAGGTCCCAAATCCGTAGCTGCTTGGCTGGAGTTGAGCTGTCAACGCAAGAGAATCGATCAATATGTAGCCAGCGACGTACAACAAATTAATGTCTTTACGCGGTCCTACCCGACAGAAGCAACGACCGAGTCGCGACCGAGAAACTTCACTGCATTGATCGGGAGTCTACTCACGTCATTGTTCTCTGCGTCAACGTTAACATCAGCATTTTTCCACAAGCTCCTATACGACGTATGTCGTGTGCACGTCCTCCACCCATATTCCTCACCAATTTTGACGACACTCGCAACGTCGTCCAGCTTCAGCCACGCCAGAGCTCCATCAGCACTGGCAGTCACGAGACTCGTGCGAGCTTCACTGACCTCGACGCACGTTGCTGCAATGCCAGCAAACACTCGTTCCCACTGCGGTATCACATGCACGTCCAACGGCTTATCCGCCTCTTCATCCGTCATGACAGAATCATCACCTGCAGTGCTGGACGACACACGATAAGCAAAGATGCCGCCCATGGACGACGCGCTGACCAGCAACTTCTTGTCTCGAGTGGCCACAAACTGTAACGCGTTCACGTCTCCCTCGTGCTCCGTCTCAGCCACTGTCTTCAACTCACACGTCCGTACATCACTCGATTTTCGTCTAGCAATAGAAAAAAGCAGAAAAAGAGAGAAGGAGAAGGAGAAGGACAAAGAGACACGTGACGTGTGAGACTACACCTGCCAATGCAATGGCTACAAGTCAATTTAGCTACCAAAAACGCACCCATACTCTTTGCCCAACTCCCGCTCGTCCAGTGACCACCGCACAGGCGCGTGCAGCGTGATGTGATTGGTCTACAGAACGTCATTTACACGCGTATCACATCATTCGTCTCTTTTATCCGGATTATCCTCGTATCATTCGTCTCTGTTATCCGGATTAAACTCGCAATAACGCTCAAGACGCACCTCGTTGTCCCAGCCGCCGGACGCTACTACAGGAAGGGCCTCGTACTTGCTCAGGGACGTCTCTGATGATGTGTAGCATACGTCACTTAGTGCACACAGCGCCTTGACTTTTTCAGCCACGAAATGGCTTGAGACGACAGCGGCGCTCATAATATGAAATGATGAGCATGTTTCTGGACCGTCACAAACTCTTAATCTGGAAGTCCATTGGGCAGTTTGGTGTAATTTCGTAATCAGGAAAACATCACCGAGGACAAGAGACAACGTTTTCTCGTCCCTCTTCGACTCTGATCTCTACTGACTCCTCGCCCGTTATCTTGTTACCTACAAAACCATGACGGGCGCTGTCTGCTGGACTATACCAACCGTCCCTCCAGCACGAAATGATCCCCTTCACTTCCTCGTCGACGAAGCCTCAACCGGACGCAATTATTCCGTCTTGGGGGCACGACGGCGTCGAGGGGTGCTAATGGCAGACTCCGCTTGCAACTGCTTGTCCTCTTTCTCCTCGACCTGCTCGTCTTCCGAGTCGCTGCGAATGTCCTTCTCGACGTTGCCGTCACCCAGCGCCTTGATCACCATCTTGACAATCAGAATACCCCAGTAGATGTGTAGCACGAGCAGCAGGCACAAAAAGCCAAACCAGAACACCCACGTCGCGTACCACACGGAGGCGTCAATACCGCGATAGCTGCCGACCTCCATGATCGACGCCAGAATGTCCCGGTACGCGAACGCATACGCACTGTGCAGAATGTTGTACGAGTAGAAGAACCAGCGCAGGAGGAACCACACGAGTGCAAAGAGTCCGAAGAAGACGTTGGCGACGGTCTTCCACTGCAGGTACACAAACACCTTGGCTGGTAACAAACACATCGCCACAACAAGAGAGTCTTAGTGTAAAGGCTGCCATGATTCATCCATTCCTTGCGGGAAAAAGAAGTGCACGCACCAGTCTCGAGTAACAGATCGTTGACATCATGGATCATGAGGATACAGTGGCCGATCTTCGTGAGGTCGATGCAGTAGGCAAAGAGCATGAGCGAGATGGTCGACACGTGGTGCACGATCATCTCGGCATTGTCCTTGCGCTTGACCGTGTAGTGTTTGTTCGTCAGGTTCAGCATAAAGTCGATGCTCTGGAGCCAGAAGCTCAGATAGATCATGTAGTACCACCGCTGCGCTTCACTCGTGACATTGGGGAATTCCTTGAAGTACTCCTCTTTGTTGAGGAACCAAGTCTCGTGCCATCCGATGTAAAGACCAAAGAGGTGGAAGGCGCCAACTGCCGCGTTCTTATACAGCGACTCGCGCATCTTGTCCTCCTTGTCCTTCGTCAAACAGCCCTTGACAAGCATGTACCGGACTGCAGGGCGGATGAACACCGTGTCGACAACGTAGTGGTACACGTAGAGGCCACCTAGCGACAGGCCGAAGCGCTTGGCCTCTGCGAAGGGGTCGCACTCGGTCAGGAGGCACGGCATTGTGGTGTGGTGTCTGCAGACGGAGTTGGCGCGGACTTTTACTGAATGGTCGAGTTGGCGCGAGCTTTACGTAAATAATAGCTGCGAAAGGTCGTTGATTAGATATTGTATGATAGATTTTATTGTTACAGATACTTTTCGGGAAAGTCCGAGGGTGTCTTGCAATACCTGGGTTCGGGCAGAGTGACGCAATGTAATTGCTAGGACTCGAAGCGGCAATTATGGGATTGGATAGGTTTATCATCTTGCAGACTATATTGAATTGATGCTGGCAATTAGAAAAAGAGATTAAAGCCCCACGACAAACGGCGCGAGTATAGTCGGAACCAACGTGAAGAAGTACTAGACTAGAATGCTTGACCGTCTCTTCGAAATTGTGCGATGCTTTTATTGTCCGGAAGAGACCAATTGGCAGAGTTGAAGTGAGGTTACGGGTGGTAATCGCAATGCAAGCATCAGCCGTCGTGAGTCATGAAGAATGTCCGCAGTAACCGAGGGTATGGCGGTGGTTGCCGCGGCAATTAGAACGTCGAAGTGTCGAAGGTGTGTCGAGGTATTTCATTACCACAAAACAACGATCAACGAGTGTGACGTGGAGAAAAGCATTTGTGGCTGAGCCGATCGACACGCTGCGATATCAGCTGTCGCTAAAGCTCGATACCGTTGTCTTCGACTTTATTTTTCTGGCGATAGAGCGAGCCAAGTACTGTTACCTGCAATAGTTGACACATATGGCTGGAGAGTCCATTGGAGGTGGTCCAATAGTTGTAGGTCCCAGGAACGTGTTCGCTTCGATGGATCGTCATCTGGACAGCGGAAACATAACTGCAGTTGGATCCGAGACGGCCCAAGAGTCAGTCGAACACTGGCTTTTTCAACCATCGCCTCTTCGGGGTGCGGCTATGTGATATGAATAAATATCATCAAATCTCCGACCACACTCGAATTCGCGTTAATCAATCACATTTTAGCTCCCCGAGACACTTATAATAATCAACACACAGAAGTTGTATAATTGTATAATTGTGTGTACACAGTTGCGTACTGTCTTTATCCCGGTCGGAGGTCGGAGATTTCATGGTATGGAACAGGTTTACTTGCTGACGCCCGACTCTAAAACGTGCCGGGCGCACTCAAACATTTTATTGATGGTCGGTCATGCAGACGTTCTCTTTTTCCTATTCCGTAGTCAAGACCACCTTGGTTGGTTCGGATGGTCTATTTACACGGGGTTGACTATTTGCAAGATCTCTAGTAAACCCTGAGCCAGGAGGTAAGCACCGGAGGACCGGAGGGCTGATCGTGGCTGCTTTCAGTAATCGCTGGTGACCCTGAAGATTCGTGCTCCAGTAACTCAATGCATACATACAGCAGTGCTCCCTTGATGGCTGACGTGACATGACGATGCTCCCTTTTTGCTATTGCTCGCAGGTGACAGATGCAGGAAGCCCAAAAACCAAGACCACCTTTACGCACTTGTCCATTCAACAAGTCTACTTTGTTCAGAAATAAACAACGTGACAATCGTCTAGTTAGAACAATGATGTCGTTATGAGTGATGACAGCTAAGGAAATAACCGAGTCTAGTCTGGACAACATTAGGTGCACCACACTAAACTACTCATTTTACCATTATCACTTCATCCAGCTCGTTATCATGTCCATCCACTTGCGCTCGCAGCTCTGTGCGTATCCCTCTCTATCTTTTCTCTATCTCTGTCTATCCCTCTCAATCCTTTCTTTCTTCTCTTACGCGTACCTCTCTATGCAGTTTTCATCCGACCGCAGTCTCTCAAGCTCGACGCCCGCGTCATCTCAATGAGCAAGAAGCTCCAGAGTCGCTCGCAGTCGCTTGCGCTGCATCCTCCAGCACGATCTCTGCCTCGAGCGTCACACGCTATTCTGGCAGGCGCCATCACAAGCGCTTCGATGCTGTTGCTACTCAAGGATCCTGCTCTGTGCCAGCCTGCGGTGTGTGTTTCTAGATGGCTACATTCTGCATTGAGTATGGACTTGTGACTTGACCTTGTGTTTACTGCAACACAGAAAGAACCTTCGGGCAGCGATGACGCTCCAAAGAAGAACGAAGACAAAGACCCGATGGACAAGAGGATCGACGCGGCTCTGGGCAACTGCGGTGAGCTCACGCTGGCTGGTAGTCTCGGCTTCTGTTCGGGCTACGCCTTCAAGTTGGTGGGCAAAGCCGCGGCACTGGCTGTGGGTCTCGTGTTCATCATAGGCCAGGTGGCGGCCTATAATGGCTACATTGACATCAAGTGGGGAAAGCTGCAGAAGGACGCGATCGGCAGGGTCGATCCGAACGGAGACGGCAAGATCAATGCTGCAGATGTCAAGCTGTGGTACCAGAGACTTCTGGCGATCTTGAAGACAAAGCTGCCATCATCCGTGGGCTTCTCCAGTGGATTCGCGCTCGGTATCTACTACTCGTAAACATTGCCGCGTAAGTGCACACTCGATGTCACCTTCGTCAAAGTACGAGCAGCACCGACAGCAACGCGGTGGAGCGCTCGGATCTACCATTCGTTGGCGTTATAATGAAAGTCGACACACTTTCTCAACTTGTGTGTGTGTGTGTGTGTGCGAACAGCGGCGTTGTGGACCAGTCGTGACAAAATAGACATCGCATTGCTACAAAGTGTTGCCGTCTGCCCTACTCGGTTGGGAATGCTTTGGCCAGGAATCCAACGATGATAGACCGATCGTCCGCGCAGCTTACACCCATGCTCTTTAACTCGCGCGAGAATGCAGGCACGCTGCTGATCCCGTTGCTGATCAGATTGAGCCCCAAGGTAGCATATAAGATAATCTCTGGCCGAGTGAACGACAAGAACGTCTGCTTGGCGCTGTCGGAGCACGTCGGGAAGCAGTCTTGCCACATTTTCTCTCGTAGTCGAGTCTTTTGATCGTTGTCCGCCACCTGCAGTGAAGGCGCACGCACAACAAAACAACTTAGGCTTTTTGACGCGACAAACACCGGCTGTACTCCGGACCCTACCGTCAGAGGTATAGATGCTTGCATTTCGCCTTCATCTTGATGAGCCTGTAAATGACACCAAGACAAGCAACCGGGAAACGTCATAAGCAAGAAATGCGTCCCACCGTCGACGCTTGCCAAAAAAGTGAAATAGGGGTCCTACCGACACGCCCGCATCGTGGAGGTCATGAGCACGCAGCTGCAGTCTTCGTGTAGCCAGCTGCGTCGCCTGCAGCACGCCCAGACAGCAGTACCATCAAATCAATCAACACCATTCAATCATCCAGCAATAACATCCCCATAGCAGCACGGTCCGAGCAGGACGGCCGATCTCCTTGCTAGTAACCGTACTATCATATCCTTCTCAATGTAAATCTTGTACGCTTCATTCGTCCGTAATCGTGGCGTGAACAATTTAGGCTTCCACTCCTGCAGACAAAACACACAATCAACCAGCAAATTAACCAACCAGTTAGCCAGTAGATCACCTTTCCAGCTCCAACATCAATAGCATCGAGACGTGTCTTTCCTCCTCCTCCTCACCTCGTCCTCCTCCTCGTCCTCGTCATAATCAAATTCAATCGCCGTGATCCATCCCCTTTCCAATAGTCTCGCCAGAATGTGGCCAGCCATCCGCGTCCTCGCTTCCCCCACGAGCGTCGCTGCCGTCACCGTCGCCGTCGGAGCTGCAGTCGACGCCGTGCCGTCCACCACGAGGTCAGTGTCGCTCTGTTCGCGCTTGACGGTCGTCATTTGCGTCGTAAAGAGCTGCACGCCATCCCGCTCCAGCCACTCCCGCAGGACCGTCTCCTCCATGAACTCCATATCGTTCTCATCCGACTTCTCGAGGATTCCGGCGTGCTCCAGCAGCACGACGAACTCGTCTTCACTCATGTCCGTCCCTCTTTTTTTCTCTCAATTGATCACTCTTTGCTTTAAAGACTGCCTGGCTGACTACCTGACTGATTATTGTGTGTCAAGTGGCTGTCGCAAAAAAAGAGGCAGTCGGCGGGGGGATACAGAATTACAGTACTGTAGACAGCTGCTCCTCTTCTCCCTCCCGACTGGTACCATCGAGAGACTTTTTTGCGTGTCGCACGTTTCGTATGTACTTCTTTTTTTAGCTATTCAACCGCCATGATATCTCCTTTGTCACAGTTACTCACTTCAACAATCCGTCGAAAGTGAAGCCACTTCCGGAATTCTCGGAAGTCAGGACAATAATACGCTCCCTCGTAATAGTACCAGTAGCTGTCGTGGCGATAGCTCGCCACGGCAGGCGGAAGATTATCGCAGTCCTTTTCATTGCAGGAATAGCGGCCATCAGCTTGCACGGACGTAACGACATCCTTTGATTGTTGCAATAGCTCTATGATGCAAAGAATACTGCTAGCGGTCGCCCTGTTTAATATCACTACACGAGCACATGTTGAAGTTGGCTTGCCACGGTCTCAAAAGCAAGTAGCGTTGCTACTCGATACGACCGATACAGCGGTCTACGTTGTCGTGAGCTGCAAAATGGGCGAAGCTCCGTGCGTCCACCAGTGTGCTGAAGTATGGTGTGCCAGCGATGTTGTCGGATATTGTCCGATCACGTCACGACAGGTGATTCAAGTGGCGGACCGGTGCGCTACTTGCAAGCACGGGGCACTGAGTATGCCTCGTGCTGATGTCGAGCAGCATTCGGGAACAGTCCCAGACAGCCAGTGGATGTCCGTCCATTGGAGGTATGCCGATTGTGAGTCGAAGAGCGGCAGCAGTGTTGGCAGCAACGATATGCAAGTGAGTGATGAAACGACGCGTTTTGCTGGTGATATCCGAGCATACTTGACGTCAACGTTCGAAGAGGCGATCAAAGAACCGATTCGCGAAGGAGTTCTCCATTACTTTGCGCCTGGTGATGATGAGACTGAAGGGATTCCCGATGCTCTGTTTGAACCTTCGCGTGTGGATAACGACAGCGGCAGCAAAAGTGATAGAACTAGCAACAGCGACGATATCCTCAATCTACTAAGAGGGTCACGCTCGACGGCTTCTTTGTACGAGTCATCCTCCTCATCCTCATCGACAAGTGACGCTTTGACTCCACCGCTTTCGTCGCCGCTAATATTTCCACTTGCTTCATCGACATTTGATCGAGTATCTTCAAGAGGTGAATCGAGCAGCACGTCGGCTTCATCTGGGACAGTAAATGAGGACTTCAGCTATTCCGTGGGAACTGTGACACCAGCTATGGACAGTTTACCCGGTTCGTCTTCGAGTGATTTTTTACGTGCAACGGACCAGCTCCCAACACCGAGGACAGTACCCTCGGAAGAAGCGCCACATTACAGTGACGAGACGTCCATGGCAACTTCTAGCGTGACGAATAGCCCCTTCTTCTACGCAGCGATCTTACTTGGTATCGTGGGCTTCATTGGAGTTGTTGCCGGGCATCGAGCCGAGCAGAAACGGAGCGACCGCAACGAACGGAGAGCGTTTCAGAGGTCTGCTGGAACGGTTATCCCAACTTGCACCTCTCGTCCGGCCCTTTTGTCCAGAACGACTTGTGATAGCCACAACATTGCGATTCTGTAACGACCTCTATCTTCACATGCAAGACGAGACTCGCAACGCAGATGCGACGCAAGGTGCCGTTCTGAAACCCAGGCTACTGATATTTCTACGGCCTGGATCGTGAACCGACTTTACTGAATTTCCGGACTCTTCGTGCTGCTTGTGTCGCTTTGACACATATGACGTCAAAGGGTGGCGTGTCTACGCTTGGCGTCGCTTTGCTCACTTTACAACTGTCAGCTAAATGGACAAGTCGGCGCTGTCTACGATCATCGTGCTGCTGTTGCTGCTTGCAGCCCAAGTACATGCACTCGAGTGTCAAGAGATCACCACGCCGTCACGCGGCGCTAATGGCTTTGTCTCGACCATTCGGACCGAGGAAGACCTAGTGCGCGATGCTGGAAGAGAATTGCAAAGCACGACAAGAAGTTACGCAGACCATGATGCCAAGACCGTGGGGGCTGCTCGTAGTGCCGTTCGATGCAGCGAACCCGAGTCATCAACTACAACCTCGAGCCCAAACAGAACCGTATCAGATGCAGCCGAGCCTCCCCAGCTCACCAGAACTCGGTCGCCCAAGTTGCTACCCTCAAGCATCAACGAAGTCAACGTTACATCCAATGTAGCCACACGATTTCAAGATAGCAACGAGACCGTGATTGACTCACGATCCAAATCCGGCGTCAGCACTGTGAGGAACGTCAAGTCGAACTCAACGGCAGCACCTCAAGCCTCTATCTTGTCCAACACGCCGCTCCCTTCCTCTGCTGTCCATAAGATTACCAGCAGTCAACCTGAAGAAGCTGCACAAACAATCAATAATGACGTTGCCCATCCCTCGAGCAGCACTCTAAATACTTCTGTCGAGCGGGTGCCTGTCAAAAGCAGCTTTCTCGAGCTCTCGAGCTCTCCCACCCAAGTCAAAGATGGCGCCGCACGGACCTCCGTCTCCAGTCCCACCAGCAAAGAGACAGTTTCAACAGGGAAAGCGTCATTAGCCGACCAGTCTGCCAGCAGCGCGCAGACAAAAGTCGATCCGAGAGGCTCCACGTCCAGTTCGTCTTCAGCGACCAAACTACTCTTCTACTCGTGCCTCGTGGTGGGCGTTGCAGGTCTCGTTGGGGCCGTTCTTGCGTACAGTATCGAGTGGCGAGTAGGTGCAAAGGACAGCGACGGGACGTCAATGCACTCAACGACGTGGTCGTCGCGCCCCAGTGAAGTGCACGTCGTCATGGACGGTCGTAACTTTGCCATTTTATAAAAACAAGCTCGTTAAGTCAGTACTTTCTTAATAAAAAATCAGAATCGTGTACTGAATGGGATGGATTTGTACTGACTCATGGTCGTGCACGAAACGATTGTGTACAGAATGATGGTTTGCACAGAATGATGGTCCTGTTTATATTCTGCTTATTATTGTCACGCAAGTATGAACGTGGCGGATGCAAATGGACTACTACCGACTGGCGCTATACGTAGCGCAGATGGGGAGGTGGTGGTTCCAGCGTCCCGTCGAGCAGACGGGTCACTACGCAAACCTATTCGTATTCGTAAGGGCTACGTGCCGCTGGAGGAAGTTCCTAAATACAAGACCGTCGGGCAGCGTGTGCGTGTGCTGGAATGTTTGTGGCTTTTGGAGCGAATTTGTAACGGACAAAACTTGTCACAGTTTTTACTTATTTTGGTCTTTTGTGTTGTTTACGAATGATAGCGACGTGAACAAGAGGCAAAAGCGGCTGTGGATGCGACTGTTGATGAGCTCTCGATGGATACATTGTCACTGATGGAGAAGCGAGAGGATGCGGTCGCTGTGAAAGTAGTACTGCGACCTCGTAGTAGTGCTAAAAGGCTCTACGAAGAGAGAGGACCAAGTCAGGAGCAGCTGGCAAAGGACAAAGAAGGAGTGACGTCAATGGTTGAGACGTCGGGTGCATCTACTGGAGACGATCAGCTGCAACTGAAGCGACAGCTGACAAGGATCAATCAGCAGCTCGAGGAGATTGCGAAGCTAGAAGTCGTGGAGCGTGGGGCCTTGTCGAGACAGGAGAAGCAAAAGGTTGAGAAGAAGATACAGCTACAGCAGCAGAGCAAGGAGATCATTGCCGAGCTCAATGGAGTGACCGTCACGACCTCGACTACTGGACCCCGTCCAAAAATCTCCATCGGCTTGTAGCTGGTACAAGCTTGATTGAAGTTTGGTCAGTCAACGCACCTCCTTCCTCTGTCTTGCTCTGGATGTGACAATCCGGACGCTACTCGACGAGAATCGTTACGGCAGAAGTAAATAGCTATCCGCTGTTTCGCGCAACAAATGCGTTTCTGTGTGTACTTTCGACTGATTGAAGACCGATGGATGCTCAGTTCGTATCATCAGTTTAGGTTGTAGTCTGGGTGACTTCAAGGCACAGTGAACGAGTATCACTGCAACGAGGTAGTCTACTCTGATCCTGTCTCAACAGCGACGAGGCCGGCACCGTGACATGAGTTGCTGCCGACTACGACGTTTTTGCTTCAGAAAACGCAACATCCGTCATGGTTTCCATCCATCCCCACGCAATGACCGAGATACGACCTTCCTCTCGTACCGGCACATCTTGGAGAATGCCATGGCGCCAAATCACGTTTGTGTCTTTCGAAAAGGCGTAGACGCATCCATCCGGCTGCGGCACACTCACGACGGTCTTGGTCTTCGCATGCTCGAAAGCAGCGTCACGGGTCGCTCCAAATGAGATGCCAACTGTAAAGTTTTGAATGCCGGCGAGGTGGGGCTTCACAGCCGCAGCATCAAAGTGAAATGGCTTCCACTGCGAAGTATCCTTGTACCAGTTGAAGCGAGTGGCTTTGATGTCGAGATTGAAGAACTTTTTCAGTCTATCCGTGACGAGGTCGAACGTCGGACACTTGGCTTTCCAGCTCGACCGGTCGTCTACAATGAGATGCGTGCCGTCAATCTTATCGTTGCCATGCCACATCTTTAGCAGCTGCTCTCGAGGAATGCCGCAATTGTCCAACTCGTGCAGGAGCTTGGTGTACAGCTCGCCCTTTCTGTAGTCGCTGAAGAGGTTGGGCACGAGCACGACGTCACGCGACGTCAGAGGCGTGGAGAATTGAGTATCCTTCGAGCCCAGATCAAACGTGATGCGGAGATCGACAGGCTTGGTCATCGGTTCAAAGCTCTCGGTGTTTTTCTTGCTAGGCTGACGCTTGTCATGTTTCTTCTTTTTCTTGGACTTCTTGTCGTTTTCCTCGTCCTGCTTGTCAGAATTGCTAGCATCCTCTTCTTTCGGCGTGCTGATGGTCGACTCGCGATCGTCTACCTGATCGCCCTTGGACTTCTTGTCGTTACGATTCTTCTTCTTCTTTAGAGTCTTCTTGACTTGTTCTGCTCCACCCGAGACAACTGACCCAGCGCTTTCTTCCTTCTCTTCAGCTCTTGGGTCGAGCTGCGTCAGAAAGTGGTTTTTGCGGCACTTATCGCCGAACTTGCACTCGCCCCTTTTCCAGAAGAACTGACACAGCATTTTGTCATGGACATAGGTGCAGCCCACACGCGTGCACTTCTTGCGCATGAACGTACGACATACGTTCTTGAAAAGACCAGCCTCGTCATCAAAGTGAAGTGGAGTCTTCCCCTGGTGCTTTGCTTGAGACGGAACCTCCACTTTTGGATCCATTTGAGCCGGGACCTCTTCATTTAGCTCTGTCTGAGCTGAACTCTTGTCAGATGTGATACTTAGTGATGCTTCTGCCTTCATGTTTACGATAGTAATCTTCTCAAGTCTGTCGTGTGGTCCAAGATGTTCTGCAATTTAAAGGGTAGAATGTGAGAAAGCAAAGCAAGTTGAAGCTACTGGAAGCTACTGGGTACTCAGTATTACATACCACGCCGTACCGTTGTATGGAGCTTGTTGCCAAATGATTTAGTGGTCTCTACACCACCCACGACAGTCAGAGGGTGTTACGCTAGAGAAGGTACGAAAAGCGTGACGATTGGGTGGCTCGCAGCTACTCACGACTTAGCAACTAAGACAGCATCGATCTTCAACAGCCGTAGATAGACTGGAAGATCTTCCAGCACAGCTTGGCTTTACATACAAAAGCCTAGCTGTATGGGCTCTGCAAGTGTCATGCAACTCACTGCTGAAACCAGCGAGATTAGATCGCAACGGTTGACTGTCAGCAATGGTGGATCTTGGTGACTGCAAGCATCTGACCACTTCCAGTTTAAAACAAGACACGATGGCTGAAGCTACTTCTGCGTGCTACGCACTCATACTGCCACTCGAAACCAATGCGTCGAGAAGCGTCACCTATACGGCTGTAGGCGTAGCACGTGATTAAGCAGGAGCACATTGGCCGTCAGTTTGTGCAGTATTCCTGATCTCATGTACGTTATCAACTGTTTAGGTTACGAACATTCTGCGTCCGAGTGTCGTGAGGGACCGCTGCGACGTCAGTTCTAAGCGTGTCGGGTGTTAATAGATCTGCTCCATCACGTACATTCGGAGGGAAATCGATTGCGACAGATTGGTCACAGCGCATGCAGATGACTTGACGTGACTGCAACTATACTATACCACTCCTATGAAAGTATCAGAAGACCGTCGCGAGATAGACAGATAGTATCGACGGTGGCAGCACTATACATTGACACATGTGGAGACGCCTGATCGACATGAGAGCTGACTTCCAGAGGAAGGCAGAGTTCAGGATCGTTCCAATCGGTGACTGCATTTGTTGTCGTCAAGACTTAACATGGCAAACTAGTCAATCACACATCTCGTGCTTGAACGTTACTCCATACCCTACACGATAAGCTGCTGGAGTAGCTCCAGCCACGTAAAGATACGAGAAAGTTCTGTACTTCCATATGAAGCTGCTTCGAATGGTGTCTCGTTGTAACAGTGCGTTTTCGTTTCGTATTTTAAAATGTGCTTATGAAATATATTTTACGGGGGCAGCATAATTTTTCTTAAAAATCACCTTCTTTGCTTGGAAACAGCTGTTGTGTCCGAAAAAACTAATCCTTATTGGATACTTTACCCCAGTTACAAGGGTATGCCATTTGATGGCGGTTGTCCACGGTCGATCGTGACCTTCTGCACTCTTGTTGAAGGTTTCTGAGGGCAAGGAGGTCCAGTGACTCTCTGTCACAATATTGAATTGATCACTGAAAAACTACCGACTGGAGATGTGCTCTATATCATCCCTCGTGAGCCTCCCTGTCGATGAGTTACTGCTGGTGATATATGAAAAAAGGGTAACTTTGTACCCTATAATCAATCTACCCAAAGATCAAAATGCTGATAATTATTTTGAGATCTTTTTGCTGATGTCGAAGCGTGAAAGGGTGTGTCACAGTTCTGAGGTGATACCGAGAACGCGCAACTTTATATCAGCAGCGCTGATTGGCGGTTAGAATTAGCGACAGGGCCTTTTCCCGATCTTTGTCGCTTCTCTCTGTATCGGATGGTTGCATGGTACCGTGTACCGATTGAATAAAACCACGCGTTGCTGGATACGCACGACCAGAAACGTCGCATGGTCAAAATTTCAATCCACCGACCATTTTAACGTGCTACAGTTGAGCGAGTAGAGATCGCTTATCTTACTATATACATAAAACTGAGGTTAAATGGATATATATGCTCAAGCTCGTTCTGAGGGAGCTTTGTGTTGACCATCTCCTACGACGATTATACACTGGCACCCTCGTGATGTACGTCGTAAACTCGTGTTGATCTGAAAACGAAAAAGCCGCTGTCATCGTATTGCATGTGAAACTCTTTATTCATCCTACTTCGTCTTGTTCAAAGCACAATACCGCCACAGTTAACGAGACGCTCGACATAGTACCGTGCAAACGACTTGACGCAGCTTACACCGCCGGCCACTAGTCGATAGTCACGTAGACGAATTTGTCACGCTCGTTCAAGTATCATGAAGACAGATTGATCACTTTTTTGTTATGAAAGTAGGCATTTATTCTGGTAGAAAGGTCCGCTGCGTGCGACGCAACGGAAGCTGTATCAATACAGATTCCTCGTACAAAGACGTCAACAGTTCGAGCGTCCGAGTCCATAAGCGTAAGAGAAAACTCAGCCCCAGATACACTGCTAAGCGCAGTGCCAAAAGTGCGACAAAAAGGGCTTTCGGGCAACTGTGTGAGGCGAAAGCCGCTAAATAAAAAGTGAAGCGCTTGGCAACGATCTTGAAGCTGGGCCACGTTCCGCTTGGCTTTGGTACGAGCGAAATGCGGCGACAAGAAATTCGCACTTGTTCGGGAGTCTCGACTTAAGCATTTGCAATAATAACTCGACGGGGTTTTTCAAACAAGAGGTAGGGAGTGGGTGGTTTTTCCACGAGGGAGTTTTTTCCCGCCTGCGCTGTTTTAAGCCAAGCCAGTTCCAGATCTGCGCTGCCCCCAGCCAAAGAACAAGTCCCCACTTGGCGAGCCCGTCTTTTCCCTTTTTCTCCCTCTTCTCCTTCTTTCCAATGGTACGTGGAGCAGTGGGACGTCCGAAAAAGGCGCCGGGCGATCACACGCGCAAGCCCCGCAAGAAAAAAGACAAGAACGCGCCCAAGCGGGCGCTGTCGGCCTTTATGTTCTTTAGCAATGACATTCGCGACACGGTGAAGAAGGAGATGCCGGAACTCCAGTTTCTCGAGATCTCGAGCGAGATTGGACGGCGCTGGAAGAAGATTACCGACGAGGAGCGCCGGGTACGCGTTGCAGCGGTTTCTATTGGACGTTTCTATTTCTAATTCTAATTCTGACTCTTTTGGATATTTGTAGCCATATGACGAGTTGGCGGCTGCCGACAAGCGGAGATATATGGAGGAGAAGGAGGATTACGTGCCGGACCCGTCGTTTGAGACGACCAAGGGCACGCGCAAGAAGAAGGACCCAAACGCGCCCAAGCGCGCGCTGTCTGCCTATTTCTTCTTTTGCAACGACATGCGTCAGGAGACCCGTGACGAGAACCCGAGCAAGAAGATCACGGAGATTGCCACGCTCTTGGCCGAGAGTGGCGCGCGCTGCCGGACAGAAGCGCGTCAGTACCAGAGATGCCCGAGGAGGCGAAA
>JH598320.1:68490-140919 GCA_000173235.2 Hyaloperonospora arabidopsidis Emoy2
TCACGGAGATTGCCACGCTCTTGGCCGAGAAGTGGCGCGCGCTGCCGGACAAGAAGCGCGTCAAGTACCAGAAGATGCACGAGGAGGCGAAAGTCAAGTACCTGCAGCAGATGGACGTTTACAACTCGAACGACGTGGCGGTGCAAGAGCCAGACGAGGTGGACGAGGACGAGGAGGATGACGAGGACGACGAATAGGCCGAGGGAGGGTCGGCGATGTCTTCACTCGCTCGCTCTTCCTCTCTCGCACCCGCTCTCTCTGGCTGGTCAAGCTGCTGCTTGCAACTTGACTAGTGGCGAGCTGATTGCCAGCGAGCGTGCACTGGATGCAGCACACGCGCGCTTGGCTAGTAGTCAGGAGGAAGAGAGAAGCAAGCCGACAAGCAGCGTGTCATTTGGGGCGCTGCTATTCCCTATAGCTCGTAGTATGCTGGACACCTGGTACCCTCTTTTTATACTTTGAAGCTTTGGTAACATTTGTTGTCTGCTGGTTCCTGTCTCAGTAGAAGGAAGGGTGACCTTCTGTCGCTCTTGTCATCACGATTGGGGAGTTCAACCGCTTCGTGCGACGGACACTCTGTCTGGATCTTGTACGAACGAGTGTATCCACCAGAAGGCGCCTCAGCTCAGAACCGACTCCTTGTGAGCCACTTTGCATCTGACGTGGCTGGCTGTTCGAAGCCCAAACGACAGAACGGAACAGGATCCGTGTTACGACAAACACCTCCCGAGACAAGTCCGACAACGACTGAGCAACATGACTAGATTTTTGCTACAGATCCGTGTCTTCTTTGACGTAGGTGGATGCACAATTGCCCCGGCCCAGCAGCTCTGGCAGCCTGCTCGACAGCAGACTGCCTGCTAATGCAGCAGCACATCGAAGTCCGGGGTCACCACAAGATGGCGCTCGACGTTGCCCAGAATGCTCAATTGCTTCTCGGTCGTGTTCACGGCATAGATTTCTTCACAGAAAGAGGGCGTCTGGGCCGCTGCTACATTAAACTGCTTGTCACCGAGCATCAGCACCATCTTGCCCGACTTGTGCACGCAAATCTAGTGGCAGCAAAGCAATGCGCAGCAACAGCGGGTTACGATCAATATGGGCACACAGTACAAACTACACGGCCGAGACATGACGTACCTTGCCAATATACCCGCCCGGCGCAGTCTCAACCGAGTGGTCAAACACTCCATCGTCACTACTAAAAAACACAGGAGGAAATAATGAGATACGGCACACAGCCTTTTGGCATATACAATGCATGTGCGTACGGAGAATCGTCCGAGCTTGTGTTCTCCTTGGTCTTCTTCGCTTCCTGGTCGTTCACATCCTCCGCACTATCCATCGGGTCGTCTTCATCTGTTTTGGTCGTCTTGGTTACAACACTCGAAAGTGGCAACGTCGTCGGCATCTGAATAAAGAAGAGCGAATCATCCATCGCCACCAAGTCACCGCTCGGGTCGCAAAAGATAGCGCCAGCACCCTCCGGTTCCGGCGGTCGCACAATCGGCAAGCTCATGGGCTCCATAACTGACTTGACTACTGGCGGCCACACGTGCTCTTCTTCTACGACCAGTATGTTGCCTCCAGGCATCTCTGCTTCATCCAGCACACTGATACCAGTACCGCCAGCAGCTGAGTAATCGGCGTACGCCGACGTAGTGCGTGGAGCAGCTGTGCTGCCGCCCCCACCATAAGAAGATCCACTCGAAAGCGTACCGACAAACGCTACTTTGCCACTGGGCAGAAAACCTCTTCCACGTCCACGACCTTGTCCGCGACCACCTCCCCGACCTGCTCCTCGGCCTCCATTACGTCCTCTATCATCGTGTTTGAGCGCTCCAGCGCCTGCTAAGTGCGGCTTCGCATCATGAGAGCGCGGTGTGCCAGTACTGACGTCCTCACCACGTCCTGTCTCTGGTACTGGACGTCTTTTCGCAGCTTTGGGCACAAATTTCGGACGCCGAGTCGAGCCATTGGCTGTTGAGTCAGCCGAAGCACGAAAAGACCTGAGAAAAGAGAGCGACACGGCTGAATATAGTGAGAAACACGACCAGAAGGCAAGGAGAAGCGGTGGGTTAATCAGTGGTGCAATTGTGAGAATCAACGTACGGGAGCCGCGTGCTGGAGGCGTCGACGCGGTGCCGGACGTCGCCCGTCTGCTGCTTTCCAGCCATTTCGGATGTTATCTGGGTCATGGCTACAGGTTTAAAAGCGTTTCGTGGACCACCACGATGTCACTATTTGGAGGGGCTAAAAAGGGGTACACTTGGCAGCGGTACTGGATTGTACCACTTGTCCGACACATGCGTCACCCTTTACGTACACGTAAGTGGAATAAATGGGGCACGTGTGCGTCGGCCGTGTACAACAAGAGTGACTTCGGGTTGATCACGTGGGAACGACATACATGATCACGACATGGTCGATTGGGTTTCTACGCGGTGTTATCGCACGCTACTGCTGTCCTCGCAAACGTACGAGATACAACGCTCCTTTTTCCCTTCTTCTCATTTATATCCAGTTGCATACAAACATCAAGTGAGTGGTACCAGTATCCGATAGATTCGTTCATTCTTAAACTTGCCTATTAAACATCACGTGAATTGGACTTGGCCGGCTTTCAGTGTCCTGGTAGTGCAAAAACGGGAGGACCGATGGACCTCCCCACGATCTTTGTCCAGCATCTGTTTCGACGATAAAAAGGAGTCGTCAAGGAAGCGACTACCTCCCTCGTCGTACAGTAGTGGCAAAAAGGCAAGTTCTGCCACGTGAAACGAGCACGTCGGACGCTGTGTCTCACCGAGACTGTCGCTATTCTATTTCGATAGTAGATCCGGCATGTTGTCGACCGCCTCATGTCGCAACTTAACGTGCTCGAAAAAGAAGCTAGTGGCTCTTTCTCCTTCCTTTTTCGTACTGTAATGGCTGCTTTTGATATCATGGCAAAGGGTCAGCAGCAGCCCCCCGAGCATCCATCCTCCCAGCCCCGTCGCATACAAAGTCGTTGATAGTCGAGGCCGGATCACCCGCTCCCCCCTTCAAAGTTGCTCACTTGCACTTGAATTCAGTATACTTTCGTACAGGCTTCGTTCTCTCTCGCTCTAATGCAGTAGACCAATGACTGGCAAGTGGGAGCTTCTCAGTCGCGCCCCCGTAAGGTTTCAGTCCGCATTCTTACGCGAGAAGTCAGACCAGCGGCTCCACCGGCTCCTTGGCCCGCATTGCATTGCATGGCATCGACACGCCTCCCACCTTCGGCCACGGTCGCCCGACACTACCAGCAGCCGTCGCCACCCACAGCCCCTACAGCTGCCACTTCTGCCGCCATTAAGAAGCGCAAAGCCAGTGACGCGCCGCCCTCGGGCTTCCACGAGACCAGCCGAGCGTCCACGCACTGCTCGCTCTGTGGCTTTGGCGCCTCGACGCTCGACCATCTGCTCACGCACGTGCGGGAGGCGCACGATCGTAACCACGAGACCGCGTCGTCGCCAATGGGTACGTTCGGTATCGCTGCAGCAGCTGTTCATGGCTATCTAGAGTAAAACCTCACTCCCTCCCTTCGTTCCTATCCCTCTCTTGTGTTATATATCTCGGTCCCTCTCTCTCTCTTTTTATCACAGCACTGCCGCTTCAAGTAGCGCAAATGGTGGTCCAACGAGCACTAGACCAAGCAGCTCTAGGAGGCGCGACAAGTGCCTGGCTTGGCGCCATACAGCAAGAGTTTAGCGCGGCCGCCGAGTTGACCGCTGCGCTCGAGCGACGAGACGCTCCTGGCCTGGCCGCCGCCGTCGGTCGCTTGCAAGGCGTCACACAATCGGGGGACGAGCGGACCCTGCCGGCGACGCTGCAACAAGCGGCACAGATCTTGCTCCAGTCGCTGCCAGGAGCTCCAACAGCAGCGGCTATTGACGTCTCGTCTGCGCCCGTTGTGGCGATCAAACAAGAGGAAGTAGAGCCACACAATGAAGCATCTGAAGCTGAAGCTGGTGCTGGAGCTGGGATTGTTATAGAGGACACTATCGAGCCACAATCCAAGGGGAAAGACTCGAGTATCCATGAGGCTGAAGCTGCTCAGGCGCTCACGGGACTACGAGACACTGCCTCGAGCAGCGCCACGACGACGGAAGCTACAATGACTGCTGCTCCCGTGACGACGGCAACGTCTGTGTGGCCGCCACCAGCTGCGCCAAAGCCGACCCCGATGGCTCCTCAAGCCTCGTTCCCGTCGTTCACGCTTGGGTCGCCGTTGAGTATCACTGCGCCGACACTGCAACTGAGCAGTCCTCACTTTCCGTCGTCCGACGGCATGTACACTAGTGCAAGTGTCGGACGGTCGCCTGGAACGCAGTCGTCCTTGCCGAGTCTCTTTGCAAGGAGTCTCTTGGCCCCGCTAGCCTCGCCGTCCAGCGTCGCGGACCCTGGAAATGGATTGGCTCATGGCGTTGCAGCGGAACAGGGGTACTTGAATCCTATGATGGTCTATGATGACCGCAACTCGTTGGGGTCGACGCTTCGACCGGAAACGACGTCAGCATTTCTCACGCCAGTGTACTACTCGTCGTTCCCTTCGTTTTCGACGATGAATAACGGCGTTACGCATGGCACACCGACGATGAACCGACCGACGCTGGCATCTCCTGTCAAGCGCAAAAGTATTACGTCGAAGCAGTTGATTGTAAGGTGTGATGCGGAAGTCGCAGCTGTCCGAGCAGCTGCATCTACAGCTGCGGCAACAGATACAAGTGGATTGGGACCGCTGGGACCGATTACTGTGTCTGGGACACCTACGACGCCTGCGACTCGCAAAGCTACTCCTCGACGTTGGACGAAAGAAGAAGATGGTGCACTGCGTTCTGCTGTCGAGAGCCATCGCGAGAAGAACTGGAAGGCGATTGCTGCTCAGGTCCCTGGCCGCAACCACACGCAGTGTCTTCAGCGGTGGACGAAAGTGCTAGCTCCAGGTCTCGTGAAGGGCCATTGGTCACCGCACGAGGATGAGCTGCTGCGGCGCCTCGTAGCGACGGAGCAGAAGAACTGGGGCGACGTGGCCTCAAAGATACCGGGCCGCACTTCGAAACAGTGTCGAGAGCGCTGGCACAACCATCTGGATCCGCAGATTGTGCGTGGCGCATATACTCCCGAAGAAGATCGGCTGATTCTAGAGGCCCAAGCGCGACTGGGTAATCGCTGGTCAGTCATTGCTGCAATGTTGCCAGGACGAACTGAAGACGCTGTCAAGATCCGCTGGAAGTCGCACTGCCGGTTGTGGCGGGCGCGCAAGTATTTGCGGAAGAATCCTAATAGCGACGTCGACATGATGAGTGAGCCGACACAGACGCCGAGAACGCCATTGGTGCCTCCCACTGGCGATTTCAAGTGGCCCGTGCCTTTTCCATGCAGTGCAGTCGACGACCGTGAGTCAAGTGCGGGCACGGACGTCATGGGTCGAGTAGACTAAGAAAGATGCGATGTGGACCGTCAGTGGACGTCAGTGGACGTCAGTGGACGTCAGTGGACGTCAGTGGACGTAATTTCTAAATATGAACCTGTACTGTACCTGCGACGCCGTGTGATTGATTAAACATGGTGACAAAACGTGCCCATCTCGCTTACGAGTGGCTGAAATTCCGCATCAGCAATACCAGCCATACAAATAATGCCCATGACGGTACGTAGCTCCTCGACGTCTGTACCCAATTGACCCTCTAACTGCCTGTGTGTATGTGTGTGTGTGTCTCTCTCTCTGTTATCCATTCTCTATGCAGACGGAGCTCCTTGCACAGCCAACGTACCTCGATGGCGGCTCCTCAGACCGTGCAACTCTCTCTCTCCTCCAATCAATCGGCGTCTCTATTGCCGAATGCTCGTCTAGTTCACGCCCAAGCGAAGGAGCAATTGTGGTGGATGTGGCGACGGACGAAACGCTGCAGAACGAGCACTCGAGCGCGAGTGATCTCGTCTACAAGGTCGTAGGTGGACGCGTCTATTTAGACGCTCGGGATTCGGCCGACTGCTGGGTACGCTGCACGCTGATTGAAGGCATGAAGGTTACGCTGAGCTTGCACACGCTGCGCCGCTTTGTTCCTATCACGGGCGATGCTGTGCAGCTCGCGGAAAGCAGAGAAGGAGTGCGGAGTCTGTTGCCTCGTTACACTCGACTGGTAGACGCGGTGAATCACTTGGTGCAAGTTGACGCCAATGCAAGTCGGGAGCTCGTCTGCGAGCTCTGTCGTCTGTACTATAGTATGGGATGGATGACGGGCACGGGCGGCGCCATGAGTCTGCGTCATGGAGAACGCATCTTTGTGACACCATCAGGTGTCCCGAAAGAGCGTCTGCAACCAGAAGATCTGTACGTACTAGACCTCGCAGGCAATATCCTCTCGTCCTCGACCGCAAAAGCTGGCAAGAAAGCCCCCAAGCTATCGGACTGCGCGCCGCTGTTCCTTCACATGCACAGGGTTCGGGCGGCTGCTGTTGTACTGCACAGTCACGGCATCACGTGCAACTTGGCGGCAGCACTGTGCGACGGTAAGAAGGAGTTCCGCATCTCGCATCAGGAGATGATCAAGGGCATTACTGGCCACGGATATACGGATACCTTGGTTGTTCCTGTGATTGACAACGCGCCGAAGGAGTCCGCGCTTGCACAGCCAATTGCGCAGACTTTGGAGGCGTACCCCAATACATCTGCTGTACTGGTTCGTCGTCACGGTCTGTTTGTGTGGGGAGACTCGTGGGAGGCTGCCAAGCGCCATGCTGAATGCCTCCACTACCTGTTTGAGACGGCAATCGAGATGCGCAAGCTCAACCTGGACTTCACGGTCCCCCCTGTGTCTGCCATTTCGAGCAACGACAGCTCTCTTGGGTGTGTGTGCACTGATGAGTCTAGCAAAGGCAAGCCAAGCATGGCGGAGCAGCACAAGGTGGTGATGCTGGATATCGAGGGAACTACGACCCCCATTACTTTTGTGCACGATGTGTTGTTCCCGTACGTGACAACCAACGTTGCTCGTTTCTTAGAGCAAACGTGGGGCTCATCCGAGACGAAATCGGATGTCGCAGCTTTGGTCGCACAGCACAAGCAGGACCAGATTGATGGAGTGAACCCGCCTGCACTGAATGCCCAGCAGGGCAAAGTAGAGCTGGTCAAGGCTCTCGCGGCTTACGTCAACTGGAATGTCGCGGCTGACCGCAAGGTCGGACCCCTGAAGCTACTGCAGGGCCACATGTTGCTCCAAGGGTATGAAAGTGGTGAGCTCAAGGCGTTAGTGTACGATGACGTCCCTCCATGCCTCGATCGCCTACGCGACCGTGGGGTGCGTGTGGGCATTTACTCGTCCGGTTCGCGCCAGGCGCAGAAGCTGCTGTTCCAGTATACGGACAAGGGCGATCTGCGTAAGTACTTGACCGTCTACTTCGACACGAGCATTGGCCACAAGCGCGAAGTTGGAAGCTACAAGGAAATCATCCTGAGTCTTGGCGTGGATAGTGCCAAGGACGTGCTATTCGTAACGGACGTGATTGAAGAGGCTCAAGCGGCTCAAGCTGCCGGACTCGACACCGTTTTGTCCGTGCGTCCGGGAAACAAACCGCTGCCGGATTCCCATCCCTTCCCGACCATTCGCTCGTTCAGTGAGCTCTGAGATGCGAAAGGACTTCAATACCGAGCACCAATTGTATCTTTTTGTTTCTCATGTCGTTCAACTTGTGCGTTGTGCTATTGTCTCAAGTTGCCCACTACGAATTCATGCCTATTGAAGCTAAGGATCGAGTGCATTGGTTCACGTAGATACTTCAACAAGGGTATATATAACATCAACGTCTTGCTCTCAAATGGTCGAAATGGCTACAGCGTCGTTTCAAGGTTCGTGAAATATGAGATACGACAGTTTCGCTCACAAACTCAGTCTGTAGCTATGCTCTCTAACTGTCGTCTTAGTTTGCTCTTCTGCTCTCTAATCGGTCAATAAGTGTTGGCTGATACCGTCGCAGTCATCGCTGGTCGTCATGGAGTCGTCGTGCGAGCAGCGCTCGGGCGCGTCCCACACGTTGTCCGCCTACCCCCCGTCTTCCACATTGCAAGAAGACGCGTCCAGCTCCACCCTCGCGCTTCTTGCAGTCGCAGACGCGCCGTGCTCGTCTCCCAGCGACGCTGCAAACGTCGCGACTTCGGCCTTGCGACTCGAGCGATGCGCGTCGGAGCTGCTGCTGTGGCTCGCGCGCTCGCCTCTTGCCACGTCCTTGGCAGATGAGGCGCTCTGTTTCTTCGAGACGCACCATCCCGAGCTGCTGGATGATCTGCCGCTGCTCTTTACGTGGCTCTCGCTCTTCCTGGCGCAGCACGAGCGCTCGTCAAGTGTCAGTGTCGAGGCTTCACGTGCCGATCATACAGTTGTAGAGCAATTTGCTGCTTGGAAGAGCACCTTGACGCTGCTCTTCTACAAGCACGAGAGTGAACGACAACAGCGGACCGACGACTCAAGCAGCAGCAACTTAAGACGGAAGACGATCGTGTTTCAAGCTGAGACGGAGCTCCTGCAGTGGGTACTCGCTCGTCGTCACTTGAGGCTCACGAGACAATACATTCTGAACCACGTGATTGAAGAGTATCCGGTCTTTGCCGCATCCAAGAGCGCCGCTGCACTCAAAGTGTGGACGTCGCGGTTCGTCAAGAAGCACATTGGACCGCGCGTGGAAACAGAAGCGACGAAAGCTGCTGGTGAGACGGTACCAGACGTGCTGATGAGGACGGATGCTGGTAATCGAAAATGTGCTGCTGCTGCTGCTGAGGCTGAGGCTGAGGCTGAGCTTGTTGAAGCGTCGGGCGTTGAGGGAGGGACACCGTTTGAGCTCGAGATGCAGACACCTTTAGGGCTCGAGACACTGGATACAAGTGCCGATACTGGACTTGAGTTGGAAGCAATGACTGGACGACGACACACTGGCAAGCGACGGCCGTGTTCAGGACGCTACATGCTGTTTTCGAACGAATTCAAGCTGCATGCGGTGCATATGGTGGAACAAGGCAGAAGCGTGGCGGAAGTCGCGAAAGAATTGGGACTCAAGAGCACCAATTGCTTGATTTATTGGAGGAGTATCCGTGACAAGCTTGTTACGGCAGAGCGAAAGCGATTTCGGTTGGCTGGAGGGGGACGACGTAGTAGCTGTACGTTCGAGGACGAACTGCTCACGTGGGTCAGTCAACGTCATCAGCGAGGCCAAGGTCAGTACTATGATCGAGCAAAGGCGTGTTGCGCTGTTGTTATTCTGACGTTCTTTTGGTGTTATTGTTGCCTGTCGTTGTGCAGGCACTGATGCCAAGGCTGTGTTGGAGTACATGAAGCAGCATCACTCGACCTTCACTGAAGGCAAAAAGGAGCCAACACTGCGCAAATGGATTCTGCGCTTTTTCAAGCGTTGTTGGAGAGCTCCATGTCCATCAATGGACTCGCCGGATGCAGAGAAAGCATACATATTTGTCTAACACGAGTGTATCTTGACTTTCTGTATTATGTTTGTGTGTGGGAAGGGTGGACCTTACAGGGTCATACTCGTTTTTCGATGCAGCTGGGACTGGCACGGAAGGTAAAATGATGGTGACAAGTTCCGGATGCTAATGTTATACGAGTGACCTGTGTGCAGTTTACCGCTTGATGATTATATATCTGCACAACGATACCTCATGACAAGACGCTTTTCCTGCTGTGGTAGCAAGCAAGTTTTCGTTCAGAACTTCGATGAGGTCTTCTCCGACGTGACACTTTTACAGTGATCGTACAGCATTTAACAAATGTACGAACAATTGCGCTCACACGAGGTGCGATGGTCTGCAATTGCTCGCGACCAGATGATCCCAATGTGCTACGACCTTTTTTTTTGCACATGACCGATTGATGATCGATCGTCTTCGTACAGCAGCAAATAGCTCGACACAAGCGTTTTTATCTGCTGATTACAAAGGGTATCAGCATATCATGCGATGTCTTTGAACTTTGGATGTACTAGCAGGGATACTGTCTACCAATATCCCCGATAGCTCAGCACAAATACAAACCGTGATCGTTCCCACATTCACCATCATCGAAACATACCCACCCACAAACACATACGTACGTGTGCAAAAGTACATACTCTATTCAATCATCCAAACTGCTCTTCTCTTGTTTACTTACTTGGCCGCCGCGCTAGCAACAAAGTTCTTGGCCAGCTGCTTGACGTGCTCCACCTGTTTGTCATCGCCCTGGTCTTGCTCGAACTGCAAAAACTTCTTGAACAAAAACTTCATCTTCTTGGCTGAGAACTCCATTGCTAAAAGACGTTCGAAAAGTGCCCGCACAAGTGCTACGTCGCCAAACTTGATCTCCTTGTCCAAATAGACATTCCACAGGTCCATACGCTTCGGGTAGTTGGCCAAGATGCCCTCAAAAATCGTCCGTGCCTTCTCCAGCTCGCCCTGTTGGTACAGAAGCTGCCCATACTTCAGAATCACTGACAAGTGCTTGTGACTAGCCAAACTCTTCAAACTGCGCTGTAAGGTCTCAGCTGCATCAGGAAACTGCTTGGCATCCACCAAATACTGCAACGAGCGGATCCACGTCTGTTTACTCGTGCGGAACTTCTTCTGCATCGTGGACAGTGTCTGTTTCACGTCTTCATGCTCCTCAGCACGAGCGTACAAGTCCACCAGATGGAGGTACACGCGTTTCGGGTGATTCACTTGCAACGCGCTCTTGAACACCCGCAGAAAACTTGCATCATCGCCAAAGTCATGCTCCAAGTTCAAATAGGCCACCCACACGTTCAGCTTCTCCTTCTCATCGCGAAACGATACAGCAGAAGTCGCACGAACCGCCACGTCGCGAGCGAGGTCAACCTCGGTCAGAGACACATGGAAAGCCATGTACTGAATCCACAGGTATGAACTCTGAGGCGACACTGCCAAAAGACGTTCGTAGTCACTGGCATTCTGAGGGACCTCGTCATTGCTAGCGAGAGCTTTTTCACGTAGTGCCACCCATTCATCACTCTGGACACCCGTCTTTTTGCTCGCCTTGGAAGACCTTGTAGCTTCCTCTTCGCCATCCGTCTCCGTCTCTGAAGACATCGCATCGTCGTCCTTATCGTCTGTCTTTTTGCTCAGCACGCTCGAGAATCCGTCCCAGCTAAACTCGACAGGAGCACTGCTGCTCTCGATCTCTTCTTCCGTCGAGGATCCATCGTTGCCCAGATCAAGCTCCATTGCCACAGCCTTCGACGGCTTCTCCGTCAACTTCTTGACAGAAACGTCTTCGTCTTCATCTTCGTCATCAACTTCCATCGACTCCACTTGCTCCTCCTCCTCCTCATTATTATCACTGTCCCCCGCCTCCTCTTCTTCCTCATCCGACTCCTCTTCTGAGCTGCTCGCCTCACCTTGGAAATACGACGGCTTCAGTCCGAACGACACGCGACGATTCTCAACCTTGAGCACCTTGGCTTTGACGTAGTCGCCTTCCGAGAAAACCTGATCCAGAGGCTGGGTCACCTTCTCGTCCGCAATCTCCGAGATGTGGCATAAACCACTGATCGTGCTCTTCTCGATACGAACGAACACGCCGTACGCTTGCACCTTCGTGATCGTGCCCTTCACCGTCAGACCCTCCTTGAGGTCGTTCCACTTGAACATTGACACGTCTTCCGAGACGACAGACGCCTTCAAACTGAGCTCTAGACCACGGTCCGACTTCTTCGTCACGCGGCCAGCGACCAACTTGCCACCAGGAAACTGAGTCTGCGGAGCCTTCACGAAATCGTCGCTGAGGTCACGCAGCATCACACGTGCCGTCGTGTGGCGGTCCACGCGTACAAAGCATCCACTCGATGTCGTCGTAGCCACAATTGCTGGCACCAAGTCGCCGATCTTGCGCTCGAGTGGCTTGGACGTCTTCTTTGCGTACTCCGCCGGGTTTGCCAGCGCATCCGCACGCAAAGACAAGTCAATGTGGTTTCCAGCGGTTGAAAGGACAACGCAGCGCACGACTTGGCCGGCAGCAAACTGGGACAGCTCCAGCATGTCATTCTTCCAGTCAGCTAGAAGCTCAGTAACACACACACGACCGAACGTGTGAGCACCAAGCTGCACCATGATCGATGGTGGACGAATCGCCGACTTTTTGGTCGAGATCACGCCGTTCACAACAGCCCCGGGCTTGAGAATGGCCTTGGTCTGGGCTGACGAAGAGCGGGTGACCGACAAGTCCACCACCTTTTTCTCATCGTCGACTTGAAGCACAAAGCACTTCACGCGCTTACCTACCGGGAATTCCTCTTGAAATGCACGCATCACCTCCACTTCTTCTGACACTTCCGTGCAGCTAAGAGCGCCTGAAACATGGCTGCTAAGCTTGACCATCAAGTGGTCTGCAGCCTGCTCGACAACAACTCCCTCAACAGAGTTGCCTTCCTTCAGTAGTGCTCGACCCACACTGCCCTCGAGCCAATCCGGACGAGCAAAGCGCTGGACGTCGCTCACCTTCTCGTCGCCAGCCACGTCTTCTGTACGCAGTGACAGCTGCAGGGCATGGAACTTCGCTGGGTTCTCCTCGCTCACAGGCTTGAGTTTGTTGGGTCCTTTTGTGGTCATGGCGATCAGTCGACCCGTGACTGTGGCGTTCACTGAGTACCGGTCAAACGGGTGCGAGTGGCCAGTCTTCTCGTCCATGTCATCGACATCGACGACAGAGACCAACGTCCGGATCTTCCCCATGTTCTTGCTGATCTCGAAGCGAATCTCCATCGAGCTCTCGGAAATGCCCGCAATGACACCGGTCAGCATGTTCCCGAGCACGAAATCATTCGGTGTGTACTTGGGCAGCTTGGACGTCAACTTGCGAGGAACTCTCTTGGACTTCGAGACGAGCTTTTCTTCCTCGAGCGCCAGCAACACCAAGCCATCGAAAGGCGTTGCAACGGAGCTGCTCTTCAGTGAAGATCGCAACACACGGCATTCCAAGGACGCACCCACCTCAATGCCAAGCTGACTGCTCGTTTGTGACGGACACCAAAAGTCGCACAGCTCCAGCACGCCAAAGTGTAACACATCACTGTTTTGCGGGTCAGGGAAAGACACCACTGCGTACTTTTCCGTGGAGCTGACAGCCAACACAGTAGCAGCTGCGACTTTTTCTCCTGCCTTGATGCGCTGCTTTTGCTTACGTGAGCGCTTGGATCCGCTCTTCACCAAAGAATCGTCCGTAGCTCCGTAGTACACGTTCTTACTGTAATCAAAGTCGGTCAGCAACAGCTTGATAGTGTCGCCCTCGCTCCAACCCGTGGATTCCTCAGTCACCAAAGGCACCAACACCGTAACCGTTTCATCATCCTTCTCCAATGCAAAGACAGCACCATACGGACGGACACCGATAAACTCTGCCTGCTCTGTCTTACCAAGAGAAAACAGAGCTTGCTTCACTTTGGCAGCGTTCCGGACCGCAGTCTGCTCGCGAAGATACGCCTGGAAGTAGGCTGGTCGTGCCTTGTTCGTACTGTTCGTAGCCTGCAGGAAAGCATGCTGCTGGAAACCAACGACGAACCGCTTCTTCTCTTTGTCAATCTTCTCAACTGAGCACGTCACCGTGTCACCGATTTCAAACATGCCTTCTTCAATCTGCGCAACAAACTGCTCCTTGAGGAATCCTTTAGGAGCCACGGCAACGAGGTTGTTCAAAAACTTGACAAAGACTCCCTTTGAGACGTTCACGGATGTCACGTAACCAATCAAGACAGCCTTCTCCTTCACGTCGCCAAAGGTGTGTGGCAGAACGGCATTGCGCGATGCAAACTCGAGCAGGAGAGGCTTCTTGGACAAAGTCAAGACGCCGTCAGAATCCTCAGAAAGAACGAGCAGCGGGTCCGTAATGACATCACCAGCACTAAAGCGCTTCACGATCTCATCCACTAGCGACGTATTACGCGGGAAGTCCGTCAGCTGCACAAACGGAAGCACACCTTCCAGTCTGTCTTTGGTCTGAACGCGAAAGCACGTCGACTCGACAGCCGTAATCTTGACGTCAACAACTGTCGTTCCCACTAGTTTTGAAGCGCTTTCCGGAGCAGCAGTGGCTGTAGAACCTGAGCTCTTTGACGTCGTATCGAGCGAGAGCATCAATCGTTTCTTGCTGGCATCACTACGTACTACTCGGGTCTTGACGACTTGACCAAGAGCGTAAGCTTCTTCGAGATTCTCAATGCCAGCCTGCTGGAGTACAGCCATCGGCACCAAACCGAACACGTTGTTGTAGAAGCTGACAATGACGCCGTACTCGGCGATCTTCGTGATGAAACCATGGCCAATAAAGCCTATCGTTGCTTCTTCGAAGGAACTCAGCACGGGAAGCTCCGACATCAACAACCCCGACTTCATGGTTAAGAACGTCTTCTTGGCCTCAAGGTCGACGTGCAGCACACGGGCGGTCGCAGTCTTGCCAACCTTGTACTTGGCACTGTTGTTGGCCTTCTTGTTCAGCAAAAACGCCGGCATGTGCAGTGGAGTTACCAGACCACGCACACCCTCACTGATTTCCATCAGAATGCCCCATGGCTCAACGGACAGAATCTTACCGCTCACCTTGGTTCCTGGTTTAAGATCCTTGTGGCGCAGCACAGTCTGTGAGATCAAAGCTTCCTTGCAGCTCACGCTTACAACTGCGTCAAAGGGCGCAAAGCCCAGTACACGGCACTTTATGCTTGCACCCACAGTGAACTTCTTCTCGAGCTTGTCCACACGCTTGTCCGAGACGTTTGATATGTGCACATACCCAGGCGCAAAAGCTTTCCACTTGGCGTTTGTAGTCGAATCCTTCTTCGCGCTAGCGTCCTCCATATCAACGTCGTCGGTCTTGCTCTTCAGCGACAGCAGCATACCAATACCGGTATCGATCCGCTCAATGGTAGCATTTTCAATAGTGTCACCTACTGCAAAGGGGGACGACGGTACCTGCAAATGCACCACGTGCGGAGCCATGGACAATGTGATTTTCTTGGCCACATAGTCAATGGTCATGATGCGTGCACGAGCCTTCATGCCTTTGCGGTAGGACTCTTCCCATCCAGATTCACAGGGCAAACTCATGTGATTCTGCTCGACAGTTGCTGTGAAAAAGGTCAGGAACATGACACTCAGGCCATTCGCCAAGACGTCTTCGACACGGACATTGAGCAGCATGCCTGGTACGAGTTGCTTCAGCGTAAAAGAGTCGCCCCGTGTGACTGCTTTGACCACCTGGTTGCGGTCAGTTGTCACAGTGGCTGTGTTCGTGTGCGTGTTCATGGAGAGCACGCTGACAAGCACGTGCTGGCCCTTGACAACAGGCGTTGCAAGCTCCTTGCTGGGCACAAAAGCGTGCACGCCATGGATACCTACGTTGACAATGGCGCCATGATCTTCCACCGATGACACTGTAGCGTGTAGCGAAGCGCCCTTGATGACGCTACTGGGACTGAGCTCGGCGTGAATGAGCGACGTGCGCAGCGAGAGCTGAATCTGCTTGTGTTTGTTCGTCTTTAACGTGGATAGCACCACGCAGGGCACAAATTGGCCAGCTTGAAAGACAGCGCTGAGTGGCGGCAAGGGTTCCTCGTTCTGCTCTTGCTCTGTCATTGCAGTCTTCGTGCGCGTCTTCAGCGTCTGTAAGTGCTCGTGAAACTCGTCCGAGCACTCGTCCAGAGATACAGTGCCATTGAGTTTATTCGGCAAGCTAATGAGCAAGTCTTGGCCGTCTGCGACGTGGCGCACACAGCCCAGCAGCAGCATGCCCTTGCGTAGCATCTGGAAGCTCAGCACCGCAGCAGTAGCAGCCGCTGGGAGCGCGTCTTTGCTTCTATTTTCATTGCTCTTTGAATCCACAGTCTTCTGGAGCGTCTTCTTCTTCTTCTTCAACGGCTGCTCCTTGGTCGAAGTGGTGGCCAAGCCACGCTTGCCAAACAGCGCATCGCCTGGAGAAGCTACGGACGTGGACGCATTCTTCGTGTCCGGCAGCACTTTGAACTTCCTACCACCTCGTGGAAAGCTTGTCGCTGCCGCTGCTGTTGCTGCTGCAGTCATCGCCATTACGTCCAGGAAGTGCGACGTCGGCCGTGGAATGTCGATGGCCAATGGTTTTTTGGCGCGCTTGTCTCTTGAAAGGTATCCAGGAGGAGCTACTTAATCGAGCTGACTGGCTGACACGGAAACGAAAATAAGTCTCTTTTTTGGGTCCTCTCTGTTTTTGGGCTTTTATGCTGTAGAAAAGCAGTGTCACTAGTCGCGTCAAGTCTGATGCGACTATGCCCAGTAGTGGGTGCTGACTGTCTGCATTACTCGTAGGCTTTTTACCAGCATGAACTAGATCGTACGTTCCGAGCGATTTCCTCTCGATCAAGTTCAATGGACCAACTGACTGACTGGAACCAACTAACGACCTTGAGATGACCTCCTGACACTTCTTCTGCCGGAAGCAAATGATAAATAATTGTGCCAGCGAAAGCCACGTCCACTCACCGCGGGTGCCCTCATGCCATCCCGTTGCCTATTCTGAAAGACTTGAGCTCACTATTATGGCTGGCAACATGAGGGCGTCATAATCAATTGAATGATGTTGCTGCCCAAAGGCCGTGTAATGGCTACCCGAGCTCGTCACGCATGTTGTTTACACGATGGGTTAACGAAACTGTAGCAATCACACGGCCCAATGTGAACACGTTATCCCTTCAGTCAAGAAGAGGCCAGTTAGAATCAACGATTGCGTGTGACGTGCTACGTCGGCCTTGTCAGCAGCTGTGAGGAAGTAGAAATCCAAGTAACTTCAATAGACACACAAAGCCATCGGTGATATGCAACGACCAAGTGCTTGGTCCAGTTGTTACAATTGGGCGTGTTTCATTGGGTTCAAATCTCCTCCTTTCTCTGATAAATACCTACGTGTGTGTGTGTGTGTGCGTGCGTGTTGACGACCTCGGCCTTCCCCTCCTCTTGTGCTTCTACGAGGACGTCGACCGAAAGTCGCGCTCCCACGCTTAAATGTTCGTCATGTCGTGTCCAAGTACCCGAGCATCACTTGCAATCGAGCTCGGAGAAAGTCTCTCCTGCTGACGGGTCCAGCATCCACGCACTGAGTTCGCATGGAAACTGCTCGTCATCGGCCTCGGCCGCAACTTTCACGAGGGTGACGCTCACGACAGCACGCACGACTTGCTTGCCAATGTCAAGTGCGAGCAGCTCGGCGCGTGGCATCTTGGTCTGCTCCTCCGAGAGCACCATGGCCGACTTGAGTTTCTGCACGGCGTACTTGCCTGTAAACGCTTTGGGGAACTGGAAGCGACACACGGGACACGTGCTCTGGGTTTGCAGCCAGGACGAGATGCATGGGTAGTGGAACGAGTGGCTACAGGGCAGTCGCACGTGGCCATCGCACGGGTTCTCGCTCATGCAGATGACGCACTCGTCGCCCTCGTGCATCTCGGCAGTCTCTTGTCTCTCCAATTCCTCCAGAATCGACTGGTCAGCAGGGGACGAGCTCTTGAGACGCGGTGACACGTACCGCATCATGAACCGCACCCACGTGGTTGACCGGAACATCTCGAGCACGTCACGCGTGACAGCACTAGCCGGAGCGTGGTACTGCACTTCGACGTGCACTGTGATGTCCATGGGAAGAGCTTCTGGCTGTGGTTCGCTCGTGATGGCTGTAGTGCTCTTGTAGTGGGATATTGGTATACTTTTGAGGAGATGGTGGAGGTGCTGAAGGCGGTGGAGAAGCAGTGGCTCCAGCTCGCAGCAACACGTCCCCTCGGCACTAAAGAAAAGCAAAAGTGAGCTAGAGGCCGGCAGCGAGCCATGCATGACAGGCAGACGAGCAAGTGTCTCCTCCGCACCTTTTTCCTGCTGGCCGGGCTATGGCCGCCCCTGAGCAGTTTCGAAGAGTCACCACAAGCAGGCGCCCCTTGTGCGTTGCCAACGCACGTCGTACGTTTGTTCCATCTTGTCTATCAATCGATCTATCTATCTATCTATCTACCAGTCGATGTCCATGTCTCTGCTGCTGATACTGCTGGTACTGAGCCGCCCAGACGAATGGCGAGAAGACAGCTCGAAAACGAGACGAGCGCTTCAACAACTGGTGGTAAACTCGAGTGAACTGGCTGGCTCTGCTCGGAGCTTGAAAATGGGTACAATAGAAAACATCTCCGAACCGGGATGCACCGCTCAACATGAGCTCCAGAGGGTATTCGGTAGTAGATGCCAGCTGCAAACCAGCGACTGATTGGTGCAGATCGCAGCACGACCTCGATCAAATCTTCGGAGCCCGTCGTCAACTCACCTACGCACATTGGCGTCGATCGATCCGTAGCTGGCATCCGAGCTGAGCTCTAGGAATTAGTATCATGTGCGAACGCCTGGCCTGTGAGTACGGATTACCGTGGGACGAGGCGAGGTCTCAGCAATCAACCGCCAGCCAGTCAGTCAAGTAGCGACATTGGACGTACACATCCTATCGAGAGTGAGACGTTTGGTCAAGTACATATCGTGAACAAGTGCTGTAGTCAGGCTAAGGTTTCCTCTTCACCTGTCAAGAGGGGGGCAGACATTCATTTGTAACGCACGGCAATGCCCTGGCGAGTTATCGCAGCAGGCAGCACTGTCACCGATCCCCTACCGTTTTGTGGTCTACATGCTGTCGAGTGATCTCAGTTCGTGATTGCACGTGCAAGTAGAAGAAGCACGACTCGCTTCAATGTACGGAAAAGCTTCATAACGCGTTAAAGTAGTGCAGTTCTTCTGCATGTTGTCTTTGCCACTCCTTGGCAGTCTCTAATAATAGTTGATGTGATCGCTGCGCAAACGGGTGATCCGGCTGGTAGGCACCATTTGGGCGCTTACTATGTTTGAGGCAAGCAAGACTGAGGTCGGGTCACATCTAAAGGGACCAGTAAACCGTGACAAAGGCTCGACTAGGACGTGGGTCTTCGCGTAGGAGACGAGTATTCACTATGCGATTGCGCTGGCTGGGGAGATAGCGTGATAAGCGGCGTGTATATCGAGGTCTGATAGATTACGGACCAAATTTTTACGAATGGCTTCAGCCGGACATGTAGATCTTATAGCGTCCGGAGAATCGCTACGTCACTTCTACCGAGCAGAGATGGTCGACGTCACCCCACAGGATCGTTGCAGACATCGTCGGCATCTTCTGTCCCACACACTTAGTACCTGACACCTAAGTACTCTTTACTGCTTGTAATGCAAGTGCTGTTTACATGTTCGAGCCTCTCAATGACGAGAGCATTTAGCAGAATGAAGAGGAATAGGAAGGGAAAGGAAGTTGCTGCAAAGGGTTTACCCTAAAAATAAAGTGCTTTATGGATCATATAGTGGTGACTTCTTTGCAAGCTCATAGTATCTGAGGATCCATAGTTAAGTCGTGCTGGACCAGACATAGGACTAAGAATCTGACAGTAGTAACATGTGACGATAGCGTGTATGCCTACGTATACTGAACTGATAAATATCACATAGTACATTCACTCTCGCGAGAAAAAGTTGTGTTTACTTATGATATCGCATACGTCTCTTCGTACCATCTTTAGTAGCCATGTAATCCAGGTCATCATTTCCCGATGGCCAACGGATTTACCATGTGGATCTCATCTTGAGTGGATACAAAACCCGCTGACCCGCGACTGCGTCAGATATAATAAATTACTTCCCAACAGGTCGAGTGGACCGGCGGTGCTGAGACGGTGATTGATCCGATCGAGCGTGTCGATTAGAAAATGGTCCGACAAAAAAGGATCGATCCTAATCATTGCAGCGTAAACTGCTCCGACTCTGGACGACGCTTCAAGGGACAGGGCGCAGCATATCGGTCACCAAATCGCCACATTCGTGTTTATTTGCAACGCACATTCCTCAATCGTAGCAGCAGTAGTACCAGCACATGACCGTTTCATCAAGACGCCTAACAAAAGCTCCTTCGATCGATCCACTGCTTTTCCAGTTCGAGATACTCCCAGTGTATCCTGCTTTCTGTTGCTCAGAACTAGCAAATCTCGGAGCAGACATTAGTGCAGCGTCGAATATTGGAGGCAGTGTCGACTCCCCCTTTGATACGGCTGTCCATGATGTGCGGATTCTTGCTCATAGGTAGGCTTTACGACCCGTGAGATTAGGCCTGGCGTGACAAGGCGTGATCGCCTAGACTATTTGTAGTGCAAGAGCTCGATCGGCACTCACAGGTATCAGTAGCAGGATGCCGGTCCGTTGACCACCCCGTCTGGCTTGTCAGAGTACGTGACCCACTAGCTACGATCTGTTCGCCATAGAGCTTCCGGTTGGCGCTTTAACTGTGTGTCCTTCGCAAATGAGTTCTCAGTCTTGATCCAGCCGCCGCTCTATTCACAAGCGGGTGCATTTCATGCTTTCGAACGGCTGAGGCTGCGTCATCCATTGAGCACGGACCTTGATCTCTCAAGCGTGCAGATCGATCCCTCTTCGAGCCACACTCAGTTCAAACAGTGACGCTGTCCATGTCCATTGGCTAGTCGCTCATGCGAAGCAAACATCAATTGATAGGGTCAAAAAGTGACACAATGTTTATTAGCTTCCGTTCCAGACTTTTCAACCACGAAGCACATTTAACGTCAAGCAAAGCTCTTACTAGGGTAGTATCACCGAGCATCTATAACGGGTGCAGTAATCCACATCGTGGCGGCCCGTTTCTGGTCAAGCGCTGTAATGAAGACACACTTATCCTGTGACCATGTCTCACCACTCACTACTACTTCTTCCTGTATATCGCTCAAGTGTAGTATTATTGCATTAGCCGAAGCTGAGCTCAAATAGGGACATCACGATGAGCAGCATTATTTGCACGATAAATCGAGACAAGTTTTGGTTGATTAGGCTCTATCGATCACGTAGTTCTACTGGAACTGCACCAAGAAGTAGCCACATTGCTAACGTTGTCGTCACCCTATTGTTACTATCGCTCGTCACGGGAACGTCATGTCTGACATCATAAATTCTAGTGCCGTTGTCCTCAGTGACAGAAGGCATCATCGGGAGATGATTTGATCCGGATCGGGTCTCATGGGTCGGTGCCTTTTGCGACGGCGTGCAGCCAAAGGAGTCACAAAAAGCCCGAGCGGCTGCAGAGGTGATGGCTGAACGACGTGTCATTGAAAAAAGACGCACTTCCGATCGGTATATTGTCAGTGGGCTCACCATCGTCTGCCTGTTGATTCCCTGTTCCGATGTTGATAATCGTGATCGTGTTGCCAATGTTGATGTCACCCAAGTTCGCCAGACGCTGGACTGTTTCTCGATCACTGGCGCACCGATGGCGCTTTCGAGAGTGTCCCTGCAATCGCCTTCATCCTCAATAGCGTCATCGCCTTTGTCATCGCCATTGTCGTGGTCTCTAATGATCAGCGCCGTCGTCGCTCACACGGTCATCGTCGTCATCATCCATGTTATGGTTGTGATCATCGTGGTCGTCGTCAGAGTCATCGCTTTCATGGTCGTGATCATTTCCTGGTTTGGAGTGGTAGAGGGACCGCAGCTTGGATGAGGATAATCCTTCCAGTGCTCGAGCAGAGGATTAAAACGATCGACGTCATGACGTTGGGCTTCTCTTTCGTCTCTGGGCCCCGTAAAGTGCATGCCATAAAAGCTTTTTTCTCTATCCCTCACCTTGTTCTCAAAAAAAACTTCCGCCAGCTTCCAACGAGTGAGCACCGTAATGTGTAGCAGTCATTACAATCATGATCAAGGTGAATGTTCTTCTCGTTCGTGCTACCAACATGAGTTCAAGCAGAGACCGACGTGATGGCGAAGAGAAGGCATCCGGTGGTGTATTCATGGCATAATTGATAGACTTCGTCACGCCACCAATCCATCGTGCGTCAATCACTCCATCCGGTCTCTATTCCTTCGAAGACTTGTCTGCGAGCATCCATCAATACTCGTATATTAACGACACCAGTTATTTCTACTGTGCCGAGTCATCGGATGTCTCCGACGAACTCGAAGAGTTTTCACGTGGGCGTTTGTTGGTTGGGCTAGTAGGTGGCTCCGAAATCGGTGGCGATCCATACTTACCAACGGCATATGACTTCTTCATGCCTGCCATGCACCGACGCACTGCGATTTTGTGATCCACAATGGGGAATGGATAGTCTTTTCCAATAAGGCAGCCTGCAGCATGTTGAACGGTCATTGGCGCTTTCCAGGGCTCATAGATGTACTTGACCGGCATCTTGCTCAGTGCAGGCACGTACTTGCGAATGAACAGACCCTCGGGATCCCAGTTTTTGCCGAACGTTGACGGAGAGTAGACGCGGAAGTAGGCTTTGAAGAAATAGCTGCTGCTAAGCCAGAGCCAGTTGCCGGCATTAATACTCCAGTCGTGGTCAATCAGTAGTTCCTGGAAAACTTCAAGCCCACGAACCCATGAAATGTACAAATCGCCACGAGTAAGGAAGCACGCGACCGAGTGACGGGCTAAATGATGCATCCACCCTTCCTTCTTTAGTTGAATCATAATGGCATCGATCCACGGAAAACCAGTTTGCCCCTCTCTCCACGCTTTGAATTGTGAGCGTGCAAGCTTGTCGTCATCCGTCATATCCTCTTCCTTCTCTGGAATCTTGTGCCATCTCCAGTCAATTTGCAGACAGGTAGGACTTTCCTCCATTTTGTCAAAATATGGATTGGCGTAGCCGTGACAATGGAAGAATTCCCGCCACAACAATTGGCCGTCTAAGCTTACAGGGGTAGCGGAAAGTGCCTTGGCGTGGTTTTCTTGAATGCTTCGGACGTGATGCAAGAATGTCCGTGGACTGATGCAACCGAAGTACAAAAATGGACTCAGCGATGTTGTTGAAGCGGAAGGGGTCGTCTGTGCTGGAGACGTCTTGGGCTTCTCAAACTTAACCACGCGGCCTTCATTGCGACAGTAATCACGCAGAATGCTCAGCGCAATCTGCTCGCCGCCATAGATAAACGGATGTCGCTCGGGTACGTCGTAGCCAAAGTCAGCCACTTCAGGTAGTGCAAACTGCTGCTCAGAGCCCGCGATCTCTCTCAGCTCTTTGTCCATTTCTCCTGAGTCATCTTGCTCGTCTTCAATCACTTTCTCTGTACCATCCGACTGCACCACGATTTGATCAGCCTTTGCACGATTCTTCCAGTAGTCGACCACCTGCTGATACAATTCACTTGGTAGGAAGACAAGAGGAGGCACTTTTTCCGGCGTCGGCAACGGCTTCGGCGGCTCCGGCTGCATGGCCAGCGCTCGCAGAAACGCTGTGTACGTCTTGGGTGGTTTGCCTCCGTTTCCTGCAATTATTGCGTCCAAGTCGTAGAGTGAATAGCCATTTGTCAACTGTGTCTCAATGCCCAGTCGCGTCGCCAGTGCCACAACGCGGTTGTCTCGCTCAATCGCGAACGGTTCCGTCGCTGCATCAAAAAACAGATGCGTGATGCGCCACGCCGGTAAGAGCCGCCGCAGCACTTTCACACCGTCCCCTTGTGCCACCACAAGCCGCGAGCCTCGAGCTGCTAAGGCATCAGCCAAGTCGGACACGCTCTCCAGCATGAACTGAAAGCGGTTCACGCCACACAACATGATCTTCGGGCGGTGTACAATGTACAGCGGAATGAGCACCACTCTGCGTCGCGATTTCTGCGTCCTTTGGTCCCCTCCTTCTTTCCCTTCTTCATCCTTATTCTCCTCCTCTTTATCTTGCACTTGCTGGATCAATTGCAGCGCTGTAGTAAGCGCGAGATTGTCGTGAAGTCGAAGATCGCGTCGGAACCACACGAGGACTCGAATCCCGTCGTCCGCATCTGCTTCAAGAGCGTTTCCAGCTCCCAGGACCTCCTCCTCTTGACCTCCAGTCGTTAAAACTGGATCCAGAGGCAAATCAAGCGACGAGTCGCTCGTTCCAATCGATTCAAACGCGAGATCCGATGGCGCGTGAATCGCAGCGTCTACTGCGTCGAGTGCCGCAAAGTCCAGCGCCGCTACTGGCAGATCCGAGTCGACATCAGCAGCTTCGAGTAAAGAGGACGCAAAGTTGACGAGATCTGCGTCGTCAGTGGCGTCAGGAGCGTCTGTAAGCGCTTGCGACGCCACGGAGCAGTCCGTCATTGATCGGATCGAGGACGAGGAGGATAAATGAGAAACGCCGTACTCTGATTGGTAGAAAGCGCACTTCAAGTTACAGTCCACTGCGGTCCACTTATCCTTCCTTGAATAGCTCAATTACGGTCGTCGCTGAGATTTCGAGGTCGATAGATAGTATTAATAGTAAGTATAGTGTTAATATAATGATATGTATCTAGGCACTGGTAAAGAAGATCACGTATACGTCACATTAACTCTCGTCAAAGTTACGGTCTACGAATGACTGAAGTGCGTGTGGTGACTTGAGTGCTTGTGGGTTGCCTACGTGTGGAGAAAAGAGCTCGGCTTCCTCCAAGTAGGTTTCGATAAACACGACTTTGTTCTTGTTCTTGAGGTGCGCAAAGACGCCCAAACCGATGAGGGCAAGAGGTACGCCAAGGTCGGTGACGAGCCACATGGTGTGAGCTCCATAGTGCTGGTAGAAGTAGCCGCCAATAAGGGTGCCCATGCCCCGTGCGAGACCATTTTGCACCGAATTCAATATGCCCATGATAGTGCCCTCACAGCCAGGAGGAGCTGCCGAGTACACGTACTGCGTACACGCGGCCCACGCCAATCCGTAGGTTACACCATGCAGAAACTCAAACGGAATAGCACCCCACGCATTGGTCATAACCGCGTAGTAAGACACGCGAAGCGCGTAGCCAATGATTGACATCAGCAAGACGTTCACAATGCCGAAGCGGTTGATGATCTTGTGCGAGTAGAAGAACGCGGGCAGCTCGGATGCAGTCTCGCACATGATGGCGATGCCCACAATCTCCGCATTCTCGCCCGAGATGTTGTATAAATTCAGCGTGAGGAAGCTCGACAGCACGCCGTACATGAGTCCCATGAGGAACACGACGCCAAAGAGCACGAGCACATCTGCCATCTTACAAATCATCCGGACATTCTCAAGAAATGACGGCGGTGGTCTCACGTCACCAGATTCCAGCACAGCTTCCGCCATGAGCTGACTGTGCTGCATGGGCGGGATCGTGCGTAGTACAAACAACGACGTCAGTCCGAGCAAGGAGCTGACGTTGAAGGACCACGAGATGCCCGCGACCGTGACAATGAGTCCCGTGACATAAGCCCCGACGCCGTACCCGAGTGCACCAAAGAGCCGCTGCTTGCCATACTCGCCGCCTACCTTGTCAAGCAGGTTGAGCACCGTGTGATCGAGCAACGAGCCAGTGGGTGACACTTGAAAGTTCGACATGATAATGACGACAATCATCCACTCGAAAGACCAATAAAAGAACCGGACGGCAAACATGAGGAACGCGCCCGTGATGATACAGAAAATGTGCACGAGCCGCTGGTTCTGGATGCGGTCAGCGACCACGCCCCAGAACGGCGGCGCCAACATGGTGCACACGCAGGGCAAGGTCTGCAATAAGCCAATCTGCACCTTGCTAAACTGCGCCGTCTGCTGGTAAAAGATGCTCAGAAAGTTCGTCTGGGCGGACGTCCACGCGTTGCTTGTCAAGTACATGAGCTTCGGCTGCCACAACGTGTGGGCAGAAGTGCCGGTGGGCTGCGAGTGAGCCACCAACGGCGTCTTGCTGTTCGTCTTGGCTTGGCACATGGAGAAGAGCGAGAAATCCAGGAAAGAAAAACCGGGTCGAACCTGAATAAAGCACTTGAGACGTTCACGGGAAATTGGCGACTGAGTGACAAGTATAGGAGCTCTCTCCACTGGCTGGTTGGTTGTTACTGGCGACCCTTCAAAAAATAAAGTCGTTGTCAATAGTGGCTCACCCCTTTCGCCATCTGGTTGGCCAGACTGAAAGTTCATACGAGATAGGACGGACATCGTCTGGTTGCAGCTTCTGCCCATCATTGGGCCCTGGCGGACTTAGCCCACCGTTCTTGTCCACCAATCAGATACGGAGGTTGCCGATCATTGTCGCTCATTGGCTGCTGCTCGGGCTCGTGCTAATCAGGTCGGAACCTCTCGCAGCCATCGAATTCGTCGTCACACGTCACATCGTTTTGGCATCATGAGCTCTTCTTCCTCGACCTTCGCTGGTCTCCAGGAGCTTCTGACCGATACGAACCGCGTCGTTATTCTGGACGGAGGATTCGCAACTGAATTGGAAAAAGATCCGCGCGTTGATCTTAGCACCAGCGCCTTGTGGTCGGCGTCGCTACTTCTGGATCGGAATCGGCACCTCCAGCCAGTGATTGAGAAGGCGCATAAGACCTACTTTCTAGCAGGAGCTGATGTGGCCACTACTGCCAGTTATCAGGCGTCAGCCGAAGGACTGAAGCGCGAAGGTGTGACGAACATTGAGGATGTTGAGAGACTCTTTGCCAAGAGCACTGATCTGGCTGTGCAGGCGCGGGACGCTGCATGGAAGGAGCTGGACCAGAGCAAACGTATCAAGCCACTGGTGGGCGCAAGCATTGGCTGCTACGGCGCTGCACTGGCGGACGGATCGGTGAGAATATGACAGGATCTGCAGTGAGAAACAGGAGAGAGCGGCGACTAATGAGCTGGTCAATGGTTGTGGACAGGAGTACCGCGGTGACTACAACAAGAGCAAAGAAGAGCTTGTAATGTGGCACCGACATCGCTTCGCGTTCTTTACGAACTACGCACACGCTGATCTTCTGATTTGTGAGACGATCCCGTGTCTTGTTGAGGTGGCGGCATTCGTCGACTTGTTGAACGAGTTCCCGACTGCTCATGCTATTATTGCAGTGGCCTGTCACAACGGCATGGAACTCAACAGTGGCGAGCCGATTGCTCATGTCCCTGAGCTTCTGGCCAAACTGAAGGATCCGTCACAGCTGCTTGCTATTGGCATCAACTGCACACCGCCGCAGCACGTGGAAAGTCTTTTGCGCGAATTGAGCTGTCCGTGGCCGAAGGCCGTGTATCCAAATAGCGGAGAAGCATGGGATGGAGTGAACAAAGAGTGGCTTCCGGCCGATAGCACTGGTAGTGCCAGCTCTTGGAAAGAGTTCGTTCCGAGATGGTACGATGCGGGTGCACGTTTCTTTGGCGGCTGCTGCCGTACGTCCCCTGACGACATTCGCGCTATCCGCGAGTACTTTGAACGTCGTCATCTGGTGTAAAGTCCAGACAAAGTCCCTCGCCCTTGAGACCATCAGTTTTGTGCTGTTGGGATACAATCGGTGATGCACCCAACTGCAAAGACAAACGATGTGGAATACGAGCGTTCGCGTGACACGGCTTGTGTGCTTTGTTGGTGGATAGCAGGTGGTGTACACCGGCAAGATCGCAAGGCCTGATTATCAAACATAAGTGTTGGGCATGGCTGTCGCGACTGCTTCAAGTGTTATAGTTTGCGCTTGCTGCACGTGAGGTTAAGTTGCTATTAGTACACTGTGTAGCGATTGTCCTTGCGCCCAGGGGCTGGTCATACCCCATTACACGCATACCCTATTACATCGCTTTGCTTGAGTTGTCTACCGTAACGTTCGTGTTGTTTGCTGCATATGTGAATGTTCCTGGACACCTGGGCATTCTAGTAGTGAATTTGTCATATGGCCTGCGTAACATGGTGATAAGAAGTGCATTTCATCTGCAATAGTCGGTGATTGCTCTACGGCATAGCACAAAAAGCCATCGTTTGATGCGTTACGCCATTGCCTGGAGTTCAACATGTTCTGGTCAACACTGCACTCATAAACTATCAACTGTACGACCTCTTGCAAACAGAGTACTTACAGATGTAATGAAACACGTTTTGTGAAGCACTGGTACTGATGATCTCTCGGTCACTTGCGTCGAGTTATATAGCGTGAGGCGCTGGAAAACTGAAGAAAGTTGCTCAGCTTACGACAGCAGCAGCAAGATCCATGCACGCCAAGACGTTTAAGATAGCGAATACGTCATTATGCTTCGATACAGCGGGCGTTCGTTAACGTCTACCCGCATTGGCAGTATAGTACTGAGCAAGGAAAACGGGCGTTGGCGGAACTACAAGAGACAAACGCGGTGTCGTTTCCAACGGCGTGATGACTTCTACGTACAGATTATCAAAAGTGTGAACGAAGGAACGAACATAACACAAGGAGAATGGGTTCGGCTGTGATTCCAAACTTGAAGACCTAAGGTATCGTGTCATTTTAGACACTAATAATGGCGAGCAATGACTTACCCGGTCGAATGCAACGAGCGATTGATAGCTGAATTTACAGCCCCATCCCAAGACGTTTCTGAGTATTTTATCGACTTGCAACGTCAGGGTCAATACTTGTCTATGAAGTGCTACAGTATAAACGTATATCTAGCAGGAAAATAGGGACGCTTCGGTTACTTCATTTCGTAAATAAATAATCAGACGGCTATGGCACGATGACCGATACGTGGCACCATGAGGCAGACACGTTGTCCACTGCATCAACCTCTTCCGCAGGTTACCATCTCCTGACGGCCCGCAGATGGCAATTTAGTAGCGAAGCATTACCAAGAGGGATTCTGTGCCGCCGCAACACTCATAGCCTCATATCCGCATGTTGAAGGTGACGTTGCTCACGACTGCGAACTCGACGTAGGGCCTCTGTAGCTGTAGCACATATCGTCAGAGTCCCAGGGCGAGGGATCGCCCACCTCCATGTCACCTGTCGATACAGAATTACTCGATCCTGGGGTAGTGATAGACTCCGTCTCACCGTCGGAGTAAGCTTGACCCATGCTAGCTAAGCAACGCGTCATAGCATGCTTGAAATCAATAATGGGGAAGGGGTAGTCCTTACCGATAAGACAACCCGCTTTTCGCTGTTCTTTCAGCGATGATTTCCATGGCTCGTGCACGTACTTATCCGGCATATTCCGCAGCGCAGGGATATACTTGCGGATAAAGCGACCTTGCTTATCCCATCGTCGAGGGAACGTGGACGGAGACGCCACCTGGCGGTAGTTTGAAAAGAAGCAGCTCGCGCTCACCCAAAGCCAGTTGCCAACGTTAATCGGCCAGTCCATGTCAATGGTCGTCTCCTGGAAGTGGGTCGCACCGCGCAACCACGAGATGTAAAGCCCTCCACGAGTAAGGAAGCACGCTACGGCATGACGTCCTGCATGATGCGTCCAGCCTTCCAGCTTTATTTGCCGCATCACGGCGTCAATCCACGGAAATCCCGTTCGTCCATCCTTCCAGCACTGCAAATGATACATTGCAAGCTTCTCCTCGGCATCGGTCGCACCGAGTAAACTTCGCTGGTCTAATTCCGGATGTGATACATACTCTTCACCAAGCAGCCTCCAGTCGACCTGCTTGCATATCGGGTTCCGTTCCAACGAGTCAAAGTCAGGCGAACTACATGCATAGCAGTAGAAAAACTCCCGCCACATGAGCTGGCCTTCCAGCGTGACTTGAGTGGGACCAGGGCGATTCCGGAAATGCAGCTGTATGTACATGATACGGTAGAAAAACTCACGTGCACTCAGACAACCAAACGTCAGGTACGGACTTAACGTCGTCGTTGATGCAGCGTCTATTGCAACAGGCGACGTTTTCGGTTTTTCAAAGAGCCCAACACGTCGTTCGTCCTTGCAAAATGCATCCAGTCTCTTCATTGCTTCACTTTCACCGCCAATAAACGGCGTGTGAGGGTCTGGAGGCGTCAGTCCAAGCTCGGTAAGGTGCGGCACGGCAAACAACTCTGAGTCGGCGTTGTTTGCTGTGTCAGAGTTCACCCCAGCCATGACGTACACGGCACTGCTGTCGTATTGACAAAGCATTGAAAACAACTCGTTGATACTAAATGCTGCCGCATTCGACAGCGAGAGCGGTGCTGCCATAGGCACTGCTGGCTGTGCCATCTTGTCAGTAATCTCCAGCAGGTGCTCGTAATCTGCAGGTGGCTGACCGCCGTTCTTGTCGATAATCTCGTGTGGGTTGTACAGCGTGACGCCCCGAAACGACTGCGTCTTGACGTTAAGAGACGCAGCAATTGCACGGACGCGGTTGTCCCGCGCGACAGCATAATGCAAGACCCCTTCTTCAAAGAAGATGTCCGTGACGCTCCAGGCTGCCATCACAGTAGCCAAAACCTCCTCTGCGTCGCCACGCAAAACGAGCAACCGGCCGTTTAGCGCTGCAATGGATTTGGCCAAGTCCGCGACCGACTCAAGCAGGAACTGGAACCGCACGGCGCCACAACGCTGCCGTTTGGGACGGTGGACAATGTAAAGAGGCAGAAGCGCCATCTCGTGTTCACCAGCGTCCAGCTGCGCGCGAATCGCGCCGTCCAGCGCCACGTTGTCGTGCAGTCGCAGGTCGCGTCGGAACCAGATGATGGCGCGTCGCGTCGGACGCGTCTGAGCCATTGCGTCGTCCTCTTGTGTCGTCCTCATGTCGCGCGTAACGTGCCGGTCGCTGTCGTTGCTATCGACGCTGCAGACGCTCGTGTCGAGGTCCATTGACGTCGAGTCGGACGACAACGCGGCGAGGTCGGCGTCAGTACTTCGGTGACGTTTTCGAGCCATTGGCGACAGTTTTCTTGACACTTAAAGTTGGCAGGGGACTTCTCGACGGAAGTGATCAATCGGATTAAATAATGAACTGACTGATGGTCGTGTCCGCTTTGCAGGAACCAAATCAATGTGTGGTCTGCAGCCTCGTTGGTTGATTAATTGTGAGTGAGAAAGTGAATGAGGACGAATTCTATTGTGTTCACATAGAGAACGTCGTCGAAGGGTTTGAACGACCAGTTTGACGCTTTTACGACCGGCAGAAACAGCTGCGAATGGCGAACGTTCATTGACTTTGCAGCTGGGCGCGGGAATGACGTCACGAAATTAGAACTTCAGCTTTCGATTGCCGAAATGGCTGCATTTGACGATTCGGTACCTTGTGTTTTGTATGCCAACAGACTTGCAGGACTGGTGGTACAGGATGAGACAAGAAATAAGATGCACGACGAAGTACATCGCAACACGAGCTGATTTATTGCGTTTCTGCGAATAAAACACAGCGCCGAAACAATGAAATAGGATTCTGCTGTGTACCGCAAGTACCAGTTTAGATCAGGCAATTAAATTACAGCAGGCGGATAAGACATTTACAGTTACGGCGACTTTTAGAAACGAGCATGTAACAGTATCACAGAAAAATCTAACGACGCTAATACCATTTCTCATGCAAAATTTAATTAGAGAGCGGATAATTCACATCTATGCACAATATAAACCCTAAAAAATGTTGTAGCGTCGAGCGTTGGGCGACGACTAACACAGTACACTTAAGCGCATTATACTCGCGTACTAAATTGCGTTCCACGCACATTGGATTGAGGATACGCAAAAAGACGAGTGGTTCTGAGTAATGACAAGCTCCGTGTACGATACCACTGCTTGTTCACAAGATAGTAACCGTGTATTATTGCATTACTCTTACAGCCGAAACTGCATTCGTAACCGTCAGCACAAAAGCCTTTATTATGTGCCGTATGCACACTTGCAATACGAAGCTGTACATTCGAGTGCCGACTGCTCATTCTAATCCATTCATAGCCGTCTTTGCGTCCGTGTGCCACGCGGATGGTCCGTGACCACGCAAGCGGTCAAAAACGAAAAGAAGACCTTACGGCTGGCCGCGTCCCTCTTGCCGCGCGTCGTCATTTCGGCGATCGCGCACTCAGCCCAAGTGACCACGCAAGCGGTCACGCACGCAGTCCTTTGCAAACTGCGGTCTACGAGTTGTGCACGAAACAACGACGATGGTCGATGTAGAGGTGACCGTTGGGTCGCACATAGGAAGTTGTCAGGACGACCTTAGTGACACAAAAGTACCTCCGTCAGACGCGAGGAAACTCATTTAGGCTTGTATACGCACTTTCAATGGACGTAGCACAAACGTGATGCTTACGTCGGTGTGCTTTCTTATTGAAGACAACACACCTCGAGCTTATGCAAAGCTAGTGTGTTCTCCGCTTTGTATCATCGGTACCACTGGCTTACACCCAGTGCTTCTCGTTTCCTTGGCGTTTATGTTGGTACCAGAAAGACACAACCGTGAGCTCATCTTCAATTTAGCCAATGGCCCTCCCGCAGTCTTGCGCTTTTATTACGCGACCGACATGCAAAACTAGGTCCCCTTCAACATCCGACTCTTTCATCTTGCATCTGAATTGCCAATGTAGGCTGGAATTGAGAATTGTACGAGAATAATTCAGGATAGAAGAGCTGACGAGAATTAGCGGAAGCGAAGCGGTTGCATAGTAAGCAGTTTCAATGTTTACTTGCGGGTGACATCTCAACAACTAGCCGCTTTCACCTCCAATCCAGCGCATGTTGGTTCGACACGCATGAGCCCATGGACGACTCTAATTTTATGGTCGAGTTATTCAAAAGCTTGGGCTGCTTCTGGATTTATCGATATGTAGTTCATGCCGAGAGTGCGCGTCATCGATGATTATGCCGGTGGCGGTGATGAAGGAGCATCACACACACGCAGCAATTGCGCTCAACCTGCCCCATCCTTCGTCGCAGGGCACATAACGGAGCTGAAACCTCATTGTAGGGATTTTCGGGAATCAAACTGTGCCCAACTAGAATATTTTTGCAAGGCGCTGCTGCGGATTGTGTCAGCATCGTAAGAATCCCTCACTAGTTGGACGTTAGCTAGCGAGTAACCTAACTACGTAGGATGGCTTGTTATGTACGACGAAGCATAGACGCCTATTGATGATAGGAAGGATGAAGTGTATTAGCAGCAACAGTGCGCGATTGAGACTAGTAGGAGTCGTCTGGTGCTTGTTTCGAGCGGAGATTATGAACGGCTACATCGTCTACTAATAGCGATAGCTCCAAGGATTAGTCAGAAGTGGATTGAAACGCTACAAAGGTAACCGAAGTGGCAACTGGGTACTTGACCCTCCTGAAGCCATCAGCGGACACGTGTATTCGCGTGCATCAAGGTCAAACTAACCGCAAGACGGTGTAGAGCATGGGTATATAAGGTTTCCAACCCGGTGTATTGGTCAGGCATCGACCCTGCCAATCTAGCCACTGTGGTTTCGATCTTCTTTAACGACGGAAAATGGTCTTAAAAAAGTAGTCTTCATGACACTCCGGGACACCTGTTAGCAAAGAGCGAAACAACCTGGGGGGGCGACCTCAAGCGAAGCAAGACATCTCGATGCCAAAGTGGCCAAGAATAAAGGTAAAAGAAGGTAAACATTGAGAATGAAAGTGTAGGATATCAGCAAGGCCGAGAAGGTACATACATTGTGAATTATGGTATAGAGTCAACTTTCGGTTGAAATATGGTCGAAAGTGCGAAAGTAACGTGAAATTTAATCTTTAAATAGGCAGGAAAGCAATTGTTCCAAACTGGAGCCTTTTGATTTTCCATGGGATGAAATAATTGCTACGAAGTAAAGTATTTGCAACAAACTGATGCACATACGACAAGTGTTAAAAGCAATGTGTTATTGACACCTTTCCGGACCTATCCGTGGTTGCGATGCCGGCGCGGATAGTACGTTAGCGACAGAACCGGCACGAATTAGGTAAGAACAATATAGACTAGGTGAAGAGAAGATACAAGTAGGATAAACAGAACAATACACTCACTTTGGTCTTTGCCACCACTCGCTTAAGCAGCTCCAATTCCTCGAGTTTTGGACAGGTTATGAGCCCAAAGTAATAGATTAAGCTGCTATCAATCAGCCTCCAGCGCCACGCACGCCTCAAGCCGAAGACGAAGGAGCCAGCACAGGCTCCAGCGCGTTCGAGTCCGTTGCTTCGCTGCTAGACCTAGACTTGATGACAAATATGAAGAGTGACATAGGAGCTCTTCTTAGCAGGCTAGGATCTTGACAAGTTAAGGGTGAACAAACTTCAGTGTTCCTGTGTGGTAGGTTGAGCTCTGCGAAGCAAGATAAAAAGTGAGATTGAAAAGAGAGGGCTATCTACTGCTGCGTCCTAGCTGTACAGTAGCTAAGAGACCGTTTGTGCTAGGGGTTATGTAGCTGCTTGCAGAGCTACTGTTGAATACTGGATAGAGCTGCTTCTTTGCTCTGCGTCCGTTACTGCGACCTTTTGCTCATTCAGAGCAGCAACCGCTGTTGCTGCAACCTATACAAATGCATGCATGATGTGATGAATTGCTACAAACCTCAACACTCCTCTCTCCAAAGCTATTCATCACCGCTGTAAAACAGCTACATCAGCTCACGGCGCAGTTGCTGAACTTGAGCTGCGTGCGAATGCTCTTGCAAGTAGGACAAGGATCGGGACGTCCGAGCTGATCGATGTGAACGGCTCCCACGATTCTTCTGCGTCTTCAAGTCCAACCCACTGCACTTTCAACTTCCAGGCAGCCACGCTGCGGTTGTATCGTAGATCAGTGATACCACAAACACCGAAAACGAGGCTTTGGTGCGAGATGTGTTGTCGTAGCTCGTCGGTTGTTTGAAAGCTTTGCTCGCTGTACCGCTTCAAACGCGAGCCATGGACATCGTAGTGCGTTCCAGTCAGCACGCATCTAATCGTGAAGCTTTGTTCTTTGACATCGTGTACAATGTACGGTCCAATCCAACGCACTGCGAGATTCAGGCCTTTGAGTCGGTGATCGATACGCGATCAAAGACAAAAGTCGCCGACTTCGAGGTTTGCTGCCGCGACGACCCGCGACTCTTCTTCTGCCTCGACACTGCTCGCTCTGCCGCGGCAAGGTGAAGACGACTGAGTTTGTCACGCAAGTTGGCGAGCTGCTGCTTCGCTGTGTCGACATCTAGCGTGACGACTGAGTTTCTGGATGCACCGTCAGTCACAATGGTTGTGCGTAGAACGGGCGGAGGCTCAAATCCAGTAAAGAGCTCCATCGGACTTTTGTTGCCAAGGCTTTCGACTGCTGAATGGTTCAGACACGATCGGACGACTGGCAGGATCGCATCCCAGTTGCGAATATCGAGTTGTTTCTCGAGTAGTATCACGCGAGCGACTTGCAGATCATCGCGGTTTGCACGCTCATCGCCACCGTTCGACCAAGGCGCGTAGACAGGCGACAGACGGTGTGCAGAACCCAGCGCTTCAGTCACATTTGCAACGATCTGGTTGCAGAAATGCTTTCTGTTGTCTGTTAACAGACACTCTTGAAGATCGAATCGTGCGTGCCACGCGAGGATCGCGTCTGCAGCAACGCGAGCACTGGCGGTCTCAGTCACGATGAGCTCACAAAAGTGCGTGAACGCGTTCTTCAGCACCAAACAGTACGTAGTCGAGCATCATCGTCTCGTTGCGCTTCGTTGCAATACTGTCAGTTGTCCATGCGCGCTGGATGATCTTGGAACCTTTGACATGCTGACACATGAGAAATACCCGGACGAACGCCTTCGCCTTCGCTTGCAAGTTGGTGATGCTGAACTCCTGTCGCAGCGTGTTCACCATGAATTGCCAACCACGGTGTCTTGGGGCGCCACAATGCGCCACAATAAACAGCTGTTTCGTCATCGCGGCAGCATCAGGAGGAGCCCAAATCTTGCCATCCAATTTGAGCGGTGCACCTTTATCAGGCATCGGAGATGGCAAATTGCTCGAAGTGCGTTGAACTTGCGCAAGCTCTTGTATTGACGGGAAGACAAACCCGCTCGACTGCAGTGGACGAAACATAGAAAGTGTTGGCGTGCTGCGTAGAATGCGAGACGCCGGTGCGCGGACAGCGACGAGCGGCTTCGACGACAGCCACCGCGACACAATAACCGCAAACACGTTCTGTTCGCCAGGCAGATGCTCAATCTCGTATCTGTACGGCACGAGGTGAAGTGCCTATCGCTGCAACTTTCCTCGGATGTGCTTCTTGATCGACTGCACTGGTAAAAAGATGTGGATCAATTTGGAGTGATCACAGAACAGCCTGAACCGCGCTGGCGAGAGAGGGAGCACTCGAGCTGGATACTCGCACGGACGATCGGGCATCTCTCTTTATCGTTCACCGACCATTGACACTGTGCACCTTTGCAGACACCGTCAATGTAAGCAATCATCTCGTATGCTTGCTGATCAATTGACTTGGCTAGGTTGAACTCACGAACTTGTGTCGCGACTGCGGCCCATCCAACATCGGATGCATCTGTAAAGACGCAGACCGTCGAGTCCTGCGACGGATGTTGGAGCTGCGCCGAGTCGCGGAGTGCTTGCATGAAGTTCGAGAGAACACCTTCTCCTCGAGTGTACACGTTAGAAAGATGCCAGCTGCAATACGCTTCGTGCGTCGCGTCGAGGCCATCGCGAGGTTCAATTTCTCGTAGAGCGAGACGCGATGAGACTAAAGTCAACGACTAAATTGCGGATCCAACTAGCTGCACACAGTAACGTTGCAAATCTGCGGCATTGTCCGGCGTCTGCACTACAGTGAGAGCTTCGGGGCACGCCAAAAGTACCTCGTGGCACAACAACTGCATCTTCGGAACACTGAGCTTAATCCGTGCTAAGCAGTGAGTTGCAGGAACGGCTTGACGTTCGAGAGGAAACTCGAGCGCGTCATTGCGAAGACGATGATGTCGTCAATACAAACCAGGAGGCTCTTGTACAGCATGGCTGCATACACCGTGTGCATCTGGTGCTGGTAATGGATGGCTGAGTTCGTGGCTCCTTGTGGAGCTCTTGTTGGTGTAAACACACCATCATCCGTCACGAACGAGAACTGGTCCCGGCACTGCGGGTGCAGCGCGAGCTGCCAGAAAACTTTGTGATTGTTGAATCGGGCATTGTAGTTGCAACCCGCGCCACCTATGCTGCGACTTTGAGCATATCGGGCATAGCGCCTGCGATAGGAACCACCATGCTGTTGACTCTGGTGTAGTCCACAGTGATGCGAAACTCCATAAATACTGGACCTTTAGGATTTGGCAACGTCGGCGATGACCATTTGCTGTGGTTGTTGCGCCAGATCAAACCGAGACTTGAGAGCTCGTCAACATATTGTCGCAAGTAGTCGCTTTTGTCCTTCGGATACAAACGCGCCTTACTGCTGACAGGGACTGCACCGTCTATAAACGTCACAAGCAGTGGCTCGACTTGAACCGGCGGATCGTGGCCAAGCTTCGTGCGCCAGACGTCCTCAAACTCGTTCGCGAGCGTAGAAAGCTCGTCGGTTAGGCCAGTATCGCCACGCTCTTCGGCCTGCGCAGCCTCCTTGAACTTTTGCATACCGGCTTCAATGGTGCGACTGTCTGTGTCGCCAACATCAACTGGCTCCACATCCAAATCATCAGCCTCAACTTGCGCTGATGGTGACTCAGCAAGCTTCTCAATCATCGAGCGAACGTCAATTCCCAAACTCATGAGAACATCCTTGCCGAGGATAAACTCGTGCTCGTCTTCATCGATTACTAATCACTTCACACCACGGATGTTGACCAGGCCTGCAACTGTACGGACTTGAACGTCCACAATCACCTGCTCTCTTGCAGTGAGTGTCGATCCACCGACTACTTGCACGGACACATGGTGTGGAAGCTCACAGACTTTACGACGCTGTCGGCAGGCGGCCAAGCAAACCTTGAGGCAGGATCGACGTTTTTCAGACCCCGAGTCAGCGCATAGTGTTATCTTGATGCCTTCAGCTAGCACGATGGTCAACTGGTCATTTGCTGTGCTCATGGCTGCACGCTTTGACGCACGGACAGTCGATCGGCTACGCTGAGCGTCTCGAGCTACATCCTTCTGCTCTTTCATTGCGTGCTTGCAGTCAGACATCCAGTGAGGACCCTTGCACACGAGACATCCATTTCGACGGGGAGGGCGGCTCGCTGGCGTTGATGATGCTGTCGCAGGTGCCGTTGGTGCTGAAGAGACGGCGTGAGACTTCGTGTCTGCCTGTGCACGCCGACCAGACTCCTTCGGCTGTTTGCTGCGTGATGCTGTAGCATCACGAGTTCCTTTGGTGGCGGCTCGTGCACGACGCTCCTCCGCCGCTAGGAGATAATAGTGGTGCTGCTCACGCGCGCGCTTTAGCACAATATTGAACAGCGCTACCTCATCGGTTTTTGCAGACACTTGCTCGTGTGTCATAATCCGAGTGACGTCCTTCTTCAGCATGTCCGGCGAGAGGTTCTCCAGCAGTATCTTCGTGCGGTACTTTTCCCTGGCGACTTTGTCAGGCGTCCTGCCGAGTGTGCGTTCCAGCACTGTTTGAAGTCTATGCTGTTCAATGATGGTGTTGAAACTCGAGAAGTACACCAGGACACGTGCTTCGACGTCGTCCTCTTGCATATCCATCGACAGCTTTGTTGCAAAAAGCACATCGAGGTCGGGGAGGTGGTCGTTCTTGACCAATAGGCAACGTCGCTCGATCTCCCGTATCACGACCTCGTCATTTGAGGTTCACGACGTCGACACGAACGTACGTTGGGAGGTTCTTAAGCAGCAGTGTGTCGATTGACCCACACACACACACACCGACTACGATACTGTCGTAGTGTTCGCCTGTCGACGCGCAGTGTTTACGAAGCCGACGTTCATACTGGAGGCGGTCTTTGAGCTAACGAATCAGGTCTGCCTCATTCCAAACCAAGAGACGGGGAGCGATGATCTGCTACGGCGTCGTCAAGTGCGCGGGTGTGATCTCGATGTCTTCGTCGTCAAGCACCACCCGGAACGTCAACGTCATTGCGCTTGGACAGAGGACGATCTCAAGACTTGATCTTGCGGCCAAAGGTATACTTTGTAGTAGGCTGAGCTCTGCGAAGCAAGATAAAAAGTGAGATTGAAAGAGAGAGCTAGCTACTGCTGCGTCTTAGATGTACAGTAACTAAGAGATCGTTTGTGCGAGCGGTTATGTAACTGCTTGCAGAGCTACTGTTGAATACTGGATAGAGCTGCTTCTTTGCTCTGCGTCCGTTACTGCGACCTTTTGCTCACTCAGAGCAGCAACCGCTGTTCAACAAGTTGAATGCTGCAAATGGTATCGGTTCAGACGCCGATACCAAGGAAGGAAGTAATCATTGTGTTATGTCAAAGAGTACCAACTTTTCGTCCATGGATCTGACGGATGGATTCTATCAGACCCTAATGCGTGAACGGGAAATCCCGTACACGGCAGTAAGCACCCCGAGCGCCATGGTCTGGGAGTGGCTAGTAATGCCAGAAAGGCTTAGTAACGCTTCTGCCATATTCAACAGATGTGTTACAAATCTGTTGAGACCGGTGCGAGCGGGGCGCTACATCCCGATATGTTGGACTGGAAGAAAACTCGAGCAGAAGAGCTTTTACTGCCGTGCGTCAGGAAGGATTTACCATTGAGATCATCAAATAATGCTATGTAGGACCGAACAACGCAAGGGACAGCATGATTGTTAGTGCGAAGCTAATGCTCAAGAGCAAGTACAGAAACCCTAATTTTCGATTCTCCTGCACACCTGGAAAAAGCGCTTCAAAGGATCGTGAAGATAATTCCTTTAACCCGTCAAGCCCTTAGCCACGGAACTCTTCACGTTAAATGCAACAGAACTCGATAGATGATGCAGCAGAATGTTCAGCGGTGACCCAAATACCTGATTTCACATGTGATAGAGGCCCTATCCAAAGTGTCGTTGAGGACAAGCTAGTGCAGTCTGAGGTCGCTAGTAGATAATTCGAGCTCCATGGGCAGCGTGGACAACAAAAAGCTGAAGAAGCAGCGTGCGAAAACAAACGCATGGATATGTGTTTGTTTTCACACACGTCTCAAGAAGAGGCTGTAAGGGGACCAAAATGCTGGCATTTTCTATGGAGAAGTCGAGATCTTGCCGCTAGATCGCGCGTTGTCGATGCCCTTTGATCACTTTTGCTGGCAGCGGCAAGTGGACGGTACAAAGGGTACAAGCACAACTCGACCAAGAAGTCAGTAACGACTGCGTGGCCGGCAGTTCCCAGCATGCTGTGGATGCGCAACCAATGCACTATACGATTCCCGATTGCTCGTGCACCAAATCCAGCACATGTTGCGGACGAACATGCACGGGGGGTGGTTTCGCAAACCACATGGTCCCCTAGATAGTAATCGAGTTGGAAGACGAGGGCGCAGTCCTCAAGATAAAGAAACATCGGCTTTCACGCGCCATGGTATAACTTATGTGCGGTATTAAGCGCCATAGTGCAGCCAAGTTTCGATAATAATGCACGAAACAGCGAGTACTTCGTACTTTCCTTCTTCATTCAGTTTTCACATTGAACACATTTTGACGAGGGTTTAGTCAGAGTTGTCCTCTTTATCACCTTTAAGTATCTTATGGAGTGTATGATAGGTATGCTTGGGTGCAAGGACGTCGTTACATCGATCAAGGATGCTAAAGATGGGATGCAGCTGCGATTTAAGGCTTCATCAGGAAGTCAGGCCATAAATGCGACGGTAGTAATTCTTGAAAGATGAAATCAAGACTTGCATGCAGCCTAATTAGTGAATTGATAACTGCCCATATGACCATTCTCGGCGGTATTATTTGCAGCACGTGGGTATTTTGACAAACCTGTACATATTAACGACAATGCTCGAGCGACCGGTCACCAGAATGCTTGCCCAAATAATGCTTGGTCGACAGGAATTTAGCGCGGCATTTCTAAATAACATACACATGAGAAGGTACCTGGAACGAAGTGGGAGTAATAAATTGCAGACCCACTCATAGGTATTAGGGTGATTGCATGTTGGTTATCATAAGTTCTGATTTATTGGTCATACTGAAACATTTCGATACCAACAAGGTATAATGAGTTATTTTTCAAGCTAGGGTCCAATTCTCTCCAACTGTGATTGAGTAGCCAATAGTGTTCATCTCATACTCGCAGACACGGCTGAAATCGATATGTTTACGCTAGTCAATGATCAGGCTAATCACCTAGCATTAATTGCGTTCATCGAGGGGAGTTAGGGTCAATGTCAATGTCCGCCTTAAGACTGCACTCAAGTCGAGGTCATACACCTTTGTTGCCAAGCTACAATCACACTGTCATTGCCACAAAATCTCAGGGGGAAAGGCTCTACATTATGACTTAAATTGAGCTGCAGACATTGCTGACGAGGATGTCCATGCAATTGTCAGGTGTATTCAATCTTTTAAGCACTCGTATTAGTCCTACATATTGTAATGGGTCCAAGCTTTGATGCGACTCGCACCTGACCCAAATTCCACCGTTGAGTACAGATGATACGTTGACTGTAAGTAAACTTGTAATCGACGCCATTCTTTTCATTTTTGCAAGAACGAATCTCCAAGTTTCCCCTGACCATGTAGATTATAGACTTCTGTTCATGTTGCGTTGCAAGCTTACCGTCGACGCTCAAGCTGTAATCCTTCATTAATTTTAATGCGTAAATTTCTCCTTCTATAGCTAGCTTTACCAACTGCTATAAATCTGGCGATACCGTGGGGCGGAACTAAAAGCCCCCATCTATAAGCTCGTCCCCAACCTGGACCCTAGTTCGCCTTGAGTACAGTGTATGCTGCACAAAGCCTTTACGAGTAATATATCTCATACCATCTCTGTAACGGGGCACCGGTCGCTTGTACTGTCACAGTACAAGCTACTTACACTGAACACAGAGTAAGGTGGTGCCTCGAAACTTCACGTACACGCGTCGTGCAGAGGAAGGTTTCAACTCGAGAAAGAGTAGAAGTAGAACTGTATTTAGTATATCCAATCTCCTGTCAGTAAATCCTATTCAGTCTTTATTTAACTATATCTAAATACAAACATGTATTGTCATCATCTGCTCACCACTCACTGCGTTCTTCTGTCGTGGCTCGGCTTTATTGGTTGATAATCTATATCAACCAATGAGCAGTGTATTACTTCTGCAACACAATATTACTTATTTAGCCAATATTGTGAGACTACTCTGCTTGTCCTAACAGAATATTCGTACTTGATATTTACCTTATGTAAACTATCATGTAACGGAGGCATCCCATTACATGACCCCCCCCGTAACCATTAGTCACATTAGTGACTGATTGATGAATGAGTGACTCCTATGAGTGAGTCTGGGAAAGGGAAGCACTTGTCGGTCAATTCCAACCATTCATTCGTTCCCCCGCATGGTTAACAAGTCCATGCGGTGTGCAGCAAAAGCTGCTGTAAACGCAGCTATGAGACTACCATCCGCTGCGGCGGATGAGGCAAAGGCCGTGAACGCAGCAGGCGACAACTTTCCTGCTGCTTCTTCTGGTGCGGGCTCACGCGGTGATGCACCACGTGGCCTCGAATATTACGACCTCGGAGCGATATACCCTGGCGAGTCGGATGGCGATACCGAGTCGACGAAGGCTGCCGTGAAGACAGAGCCGAAAGCGGCGATGACAGGGCCTAGCAAGTCGGTCTCGCGAAGCGCCATGAGTGTCGCGACATCTTCGGATCATCCGACAAGTTGGACGCTCCATCTCCAAGGTGGAGTCGTTCGCTTGAGAGCAATAAAGGTGGTGGCAAGAGCCAGTCAAACTATGATGACGGTGACGTAGTAATGCGTCACAACCAAGACGACAGTGCTGGACGTGGTGTCGGTACTTCTATTGACACCACACAGGGAGCCAGAGATCGCGACGTACTGTGCGTTGCTCCAGAGAAGAAGGTGTGGTTGCCACCTCAAAGAGTGTTGGATCGCTTGTCCGACACGGTAAGCGGTCGTTATCGAATAAGGCTTTTCGATTCATCTAGGCTTCATGGCCTTGACTCTGTGCGAGTGACTTTCGCACTGAGCATGAGTTCAACATCGATGTATTCTTCAAACTTTGATGGTACATCGGGAACCATAAGCGTGATGGTGCCTCGCTGATCCAGGTAAGTAACGCATTCATCCACAACGTGGGGGAGATTGGGCGATATATCTGGCTTGACAAGCTGACCCTATCTCGTAATAGATTCGAGAAGCGGACTTCTAGCGGTGCGCGTTACAAACTGCATCGATTATCGAGAGAGGCCGGGTAACCATGCCTTTCCTAAGGTGATGCGTGACAATTTTGTGTGAACAACTTGAACGAGCTCCGAAAAAAGCTTATTCAATATCCGATCCCTGGTGGAGGGCTCGCGTCTCGTCGGAGATGTACGAGGGAGTAGCTAACTTGCAATCCCTCTACAAACGCGCTGGGCGTTCGTTCTCCGATGGACCTTCTTCGGCATCAGATGTGCCTTGTCATACTGCTCGACAAGGCCCAACACGTCTACCATCAATTGCGAGCGAGGTTTCGAACTATCCACCGAGCGCGGATAGCCGCGCCACCGGACAAGTTATCTCGTCCGACGTCCTTTCACATCGTGGTGGTTCAAGAGTCGTTCCACGAGGAAGCGTTGACCACTGCGAGTATCAACCAATGGATGAGGTGGAGGAGGTAACATATCCTCCGATGGATTCGCGGGGCCAATATGATGCAGTGAGTTAGCTCGACCACGTAGCGTGTGAGTTGCGCGAGGACCTCGAACACGAGAGAGGCAGGCGTCTGGATCTTCTTGCCAATGTGAACCGTCTGATCTCATATCGGGAGAAGGACAGGGCAGAGTATGCCTTTGCCCAGTTGGCGAATGAGCGGGAACAGCGTTCTCTCCACGACGAGCTGATGGAAGCTCGCTAGGATATCTGTAGTCTTCGCAGGTAGATATTCAAACTTCATACGCGAGCTGAGAGCCAGCATCTTGAGCACAAGTATCTGGTGGAGATGCTTGAGCGCAAGGGATTTCTTCACCGGACGAAGCCCCGAACCGATAGTATAGCCTAAGGCGACCGACGTAGAGCGTAGGATGCGTGCGCATCTTACGTGGCAGTTCAATCGTATATGCGTTGCCTAGGCGGCGCAGCACACGGAATGGACCGATGAACTTGGGTAGTAACAAGTTACTACCCACTTTAGTCACTATGTATCGAGGTAGGTTTACCTTAGATAGTAGAACTAAGTCGCCTTATTGAATAAAATACCATTTGCCCTTCCATTCTTGTCAGCGTTTCGCTTTTGTCGATTTACCGCCTCTGCGATAGAGGCTTGTACGAAACGGACAACCGCTTCGCGAGCCAGTATGAATTCATCTGCTGAATAGCTGTCTTTAGCTACAGTTCTCTTGGAGCACACTGTAGCAAGATAACTTTTCACCTCTGTTAGTGTGTCGTTGGACGCACCAGGCATGATGCTTATTTGATCAGTATCGTGGACGGTAAGAGCTAATATGATGTCGATGTTATCGACATCGGCTTCGAACGGGGTGTTCGCATTGTCACCACGTGACGAGTGAGAGCCGGATTGACGGTCGCTCGAATGAGTCCCCCCCCCCTTAAATGCGAGCCACAATCTAAAAAGATGGGAAGACGCGGATGGCTTAAACCGTTCACGAAGAACGGCGTGTGCGTCGTCGATGCATGGACTGAATTGTTGCTGCGACCTATACAAATGCATGCATGATGTGATGAATGGCTACAAACCTCAACAGCTTGTCGGTAAAAGCACCTTCCGCTTTGCGCGGAGGCGCGCACGGGACTCGGCCGTAGTATGACACAGGTCTAACTAAAGTTGAGCTCACGCAGAGCCAGTGCATCCTCATGCGGCAGAGCACATCCAACAAAGACCTGAAGTAGCGGGCGGGAGGCTAGGTATGTACCCGAAGCCGCCACAAGAATCAGTTGGCCCTTGGATCGGCAAAAGGGCCAGCGTGCTTAGCGGGACAAACAGTGCCGCAGACCAGGGAATTAAAGCTCAACACCAGATTTTTTAGGGTAAGGAGGTTTAACTTGTCCGTTGTGCCAGATTCGAAGCATGGGGAGCGATTCTTCGACAGATTAGAATTGAGGAAAAGCTCAGCGAACAACGGTGGTCTGATGAAATCAAACTGGATGTTCTTGTTCGAAATTTGACCGGAAAGGCTGGTCAACACTTCCAAAACCATGTGGATACGAGATACACCGAGAATTCTCAGGTCTGGTACAGTCCGGGTCATAAATATACGGCCATCCATATTTTTACTCATAATTCTATAGCCAGTACGATTTGGGCGCTGTTATTTGAGTATGTTATGCGCAAAGCTTTATTACATACCCTACATGTGTCAACGTCCTCATTTTTTGCGTTGGTGGCATAACTTATACACAAAAACCGCTTTTGGATACCGGTCAAAAGTATACGGCCACACCGAGCATACAATTTCAAGTACAAAAGAATGTTTGTTATATGCTCAGGGTCATCAGACATTCTTGACTACTTAAAATGTGTGAGGAGCGCGAAGTAAGTCGAAGTGAACGGAGTATGCCCGGCATTCTTGACACGATTAACTAAGGAAAAGCGTGATATGGCAACGAGAGTAGCTAAATCATGGTAGCGCATAACGTATGTGCTCGTACTTGCGCCTTCAAGCGCGCAAAAATACACTCCCGTGACGATGCTTAACATGTTTGGAAAGGCAACAAACGCGATCATTTCACAAGCACCGATGATGTTAAAATATGCACAAACATATCTGATCGTGCGATCTATCTGCTCATTAAATCTGTATAGAGCTCTAATGTTCAGTTTATATGGTAAGAGCTGTGTACTGAGTAACCACTACTGGCTGCCACGTGCATATTTTAACATCATCAGGGCGATTGTGGTATGATCGCGTTTGTTGCCTTTCCAAACACGTTAAGCATCGTCAAGGGAGTGTATTTTTGCGCGCTTGAAGGCGCAAGTACGAGCACATACGTTATGCGCTACCATGATTTAGCTACTCTCGTTGCCATATCACGCTTTTCCTTAGTTAATCGTGTCAAGAATGCCGGGCATACTCCGTTCACTTCGACTTACTTCGCGCTCCTCACACATTTTAAGTAGTCAAGAATGTCTGATGACCCTGAGCATATAACAAACATTCTTTTGTACTTGAAATTGTATGCTCGGTGTGGCCGTATACTTTTGACCGGTATCCAAAAGCGGTTTTTGTGTATAAGTTATGCCACCAACGCAAAAAATGAGGACGTTGACACATGTAGGGTATGTAATAAAGCTTTGCGCATAACATACTCAAATAACAGCGCCCAAATCGTACTGGCTATAGAATTATGAGTAAAAATATGGATGGCCGTATATTTATGGCTCGGACTGTATGCTATGGACCGGATGAATATAGAGTTTAGTCTCAAGATAATAAGGTCGCAAGCACGTAAGCCATTTTACGGCAAAGAAAAGATACATAGTCTCATGGAGCGATAACGTGGTTTTTTCTGGCTGTGGATGACGCATTCGGAGGGGCCTCCGACCAAATGCTCGAGAACATCGCCAAGTAGGTATGCTCATCGAGTACATGCCAAGAAGACCTACTGGTCCTGCATAACCCGCCAGTGGGAAGACCATCTGTGCAGGAGGAGGAAATAGTGCACTTCGCACAGGCAATGGTCCTTTGGGCTCGCCTAGGGCTGAAGCCAAAGTAAGCTGCTGCCAAGGTCAAGAGAGACTGGAAGATCAGGTCTCGTGCAAGGCGTGAGAGCAAGAAACATGGTGCATGCGGGAAGGGGGTCCGCTATAAACGCGACTGTCCAAGTAAGGAGAAGAATAAGTTCATGTTGGCCGTAGCAGATGACGCTGATGCACATATCGGTGAATTTTGGACAGCGGTTCAATGCGTCACTTAGTGATGACAGCCTTGTAACTTCACAACGTGGTGGAGTGCGATTAAGAGTATTGATCTTGAACGGAGAAAGCATGCGCATTCAGCTGAAAGGAATCGCAGAAATCATGGCATCCGTCGATGTCAAAGTTCGAAGGGTCACGCTACTCAAATTATTCTATGTGGATGACCTCCCATGGGACATTATTTTGCATGGAAAGTTGAAGAGGTCGGGTGCGAGCTACGCTAAGATGGAGAGAAACAGTATGTTGTTCACTGAAGCGACGGATGTAGGGTCGATGACGTCCACAAAGACACAACAATGTTTTGGTGGTGCGATTTGTTGAGATCGACGCGATGAAAGCTGTTGTTTGAATAGTTAGCGCGGTTGGCGACACGCCAAGTGCTCTAAACCTCGATGTGAAGTCAAGTAGCCTTCTAATTGGCCAGTAACATGAACAGCGAAATACAGCTCACGGCTGGAGACGGGACGGTTTCTTGACGTGTGTGGCAAAGCAAACAAAGGAGAAACAAGCAATTGCAGAAGGGCACAGTACGAAATGCGCTTAGTGAGAATTTCGGTGGTATCATGTGTAGCGACTCAAGGGGCCAATCACGCAAGCTGATATTTCCTGGCAACAGGTACATGATCACCTTTGCTGACTACCGAACTGCCGCATTTTGCTCGCCATGGCAAATGACAAGGATATGTGATTCGGTGGCATCTGGAACGATTTTAAAGCTAACTGAGTCGAAAATGGTGGCTAGACAGTGTCTACAGCGCCGAAAAGGTCGAGTTCGAGGGGATGAAGTATTTTCAGCTGCAGATTTCCGAGTTGTGTTGGAAGCTATAGTTATCTTTTACTGATGTTATCCCAGCGTGACTGTACAACAGACAGACACCAAAAAGGAAACGTACAATAAGTTGCATTTTACCTTTCACACTTCACTAATCACTTCGGCTTAGAAAAGTTTGATTTTTGTCAGATACAACCAAATGGATTTAACACCAGACCACCGGAACTCCGACGCGACATAGTGTCTTTGTTCAGACACTTTGAGCGGCCGCGATACGATTACACCCCGTTTCCGACGTGCAGACAAGCGCAATTTCCTTCACACAACAGCCGCACAGCTTTTGTGTCTTCTCGAATGGCTCGACTATCTAGGCATACGAAATCTTAAACCGGTATCAAGACAAGAGTACGAACTTGTAGCTGACGAGTATTGTCGTGACTATGCGATCCCGAATGGGCAAGCTGACGTAAGTGTCACACTTGCTATTCAAGCGGAGATTGGCGGTAAAATGTTAGAGAAGAAGAGCACATAAAACAAGAAGAAGAACGACTTCGTTGAAAAATATGAAGACTGACGAGAAGCTAGCAGAGATTGGAGATAAAAGGTTAAAGGAAAGAGCACGTAAAAATAAGAAGGAGAGGACGACTTCGTTGAAAGATATGAAGACTGAAGAGAAGGTGGCGGCGACGGCGGCGCCCGATGGTGCAGCACGACATAATGCTGGTGGTGAGGAGGAATCTGTTGTTGCTGCGAAGAGGGAGATTGGACAGGAAGACAGTAGTAATGCGACCAGTGTGGAGGAAAACGTCCATCGGCAGGAATTTCACTCCAATTTGTAAAGGAATGGACGTATCCTCGAAGGATCTCCTTGAGGACACGATTGGTGCGTTCGGGCTGACCATCTATTTCAGGATGGTCAGAAGTGGATCTATTTAAGCGCGTCCCGAGTGTTTTGAACACGGAACGCCAGAACTCAGCTGTGAACCGCGGGTCCCGATCGGACACGAGTTAGCAAGGCAACCTATGAAGGCGAAAGACCGTGTCGATAAAGACACGGGCACAAGCCTATGCGGTGATTGATTCGGGTACAGCAATCAGATGTACCATCTTGCTGAACCTGTCAACGAACACATGAATATTAGTATTCTTGTGAGAGTCTGTGGGGAATCCAAAGACAAAGTCCATTGAGACAGATTCCCAGCAATCGTCCGGGACGGGCAGATGCTGCAGCGGGGCTCGAAGAGAAGGACTAGGTATCACCCGTTGACAGACCTCACAGGCCCGGACGTACTTGCACACGAACTGATACTGGCGGGGCCAGTAAAACTCGCGGCTCACTGTGAGATATGGTTTCTCACGACAACGATGTCCACCAACAGGTGTGTCGTGGTACTCATACATGATACGCAATCGCAGATCACCATGATCTGGTACGACGACACGAGGTGTGTCGCCGGCAACAGCCGAATATTGGAGTAAGCTGTATATCTATCAGTAGAGGATCGATATACTGTTTGAGGCTCTTCCCGGATGGTTGCGAGAGATGATGCATCCCTCGCACCATTCCCGGATCATACGCCTTTCGTATGTCTTCCTATAACCGTTGACGAGAGGACACTCGAAGTCAGTACCGCGACAGTGGTCAGACCAGTGTCGGGTGGAGCATCCGGCGAGAGAGTGCGTCAGCGACGACGTTAAGTCGTCCTGGCTTATACTCGACGAAGATGTTATACACGCGAAGAATGAAAACCTTCTTGCCATTCGTTGAGAGAGATGTGGACTGTTTACGGCCGCGCGTAATGACGCATGGTCCGACAAATGTCTATTACCTAACAGGTAGACCATGAAGTTCTCCAACGCGTACTTCGTGGCAAGAAGTTTCATAAACAGGGTAGTTGCGTTCAGCTGGTCGCACCTGGCGTGACTGGTAACAGACGACACGTACCGCATCGTCTGCGTCGTACTGCATTAATGCACAACCGATTGCAAAGTCGTTGGCATCACAGACCACGTGGAATGGCCTGTCTTGGTCTAGAATTGCCAAAACTGGCGATAGTATAAAGCTTGCTTAATACCTTTCGAAAGAGCGCTGGCAGTCAGCACTCCATTCCCACTTCTTATTCGTTTTCAATAAACGAGAGAGATAAACAGTCATCTCGGCGTAATTGCGTGAATGTTTGTGCAAATACGCCGCTAGGCCAAGGAACTTCCGAAGTCCCTTGACATCTGTAGGCACCGGTCATTCGGTGATCGCCTTGATCTTTTCTGTATCGGGTCGGACACCATGCTTGCCCACGATGCATCCAAGATGTGGTATTTTGCTAGCAGCAAATTTACACTTCTTGAGGTTGGTGTACAACTTATGCTCGCGCATTAGTGTAAGAACTCTCCGGACGTGGAGTAGGTGCACTTCCACATCCGTCTGTCCATCCATAACCTGGCTATGGACGAACACATCATTGAAGTAACTGTGCGCGAACTCTCTTACGGATCTTAATAGATTCGTTACACAACTGTTGAATGTGGCAGGGTCAGTACTTAGCCCTTGTAGCATTACTAACCACCCCCAAAGCATACCACTTGGGGTGCTCACTGCAGTATAGGGGATGTCCTTTTAGCGCATAAGGGATCTGATAGAACCCGTCCACCAGATCCGTGGATGAAAAGATGGTACTCTTATCCATACCATCTATGATGACATCTTTCCTTGGTATTGGTGTTTGAGCCGGTACAGTGGCAGCATTCAACTTGTTGAAGGCGTGTACTATCCGCCACCCACCTGTGACCTTTCGCACACAGAAGGTCGGAGAGCTATGTGGAGAGGTGGACCCCCTCACATGGTCGGCTGCTAAGCGATCTGCAAAGAATTTGTCGATCGCTAGTACTTGTTCACGAGGCAGTGGTCATTACTTCATGACACAGTACTTCGAACCCGGTTTCAGGTCGATTTCGTGACGAGTACCTTTGTCCTTAGGTAACTCGCACGGAACTGCTTCTGGTAATATATCTCTAAGTTCCATTAAATCATCGTAGAGAGAATTTGTTTCTGAGCGATTCCCACGATTCGTATGTATATTGCTCATTTAGGGTCTTCTCATCAACGACACTCTCATCCATTGATGAGCTTCTGAGAATTCGTTCATCTTCGGCAAAGACCATCGTCGATCGGATGTCACTAGCGTACTCATCTTCAGCGACGAGTACGCAAAACGCTTGACTTTGCCACTAAGCAGATCACAAAAGAATATCTTTTGGTTCAGCAGGAGTAACTGAGTGATCTCCGGAGTTAATTTCGGAGGCGAGATCAGATCAATCATATGGCTACCTATGCTTGATCCGTCATTAACCAGGACATTATATGTCTCTGTCATCTCATGGGAACTTACTTCCACTGTTTTTTGGGGACTTATTCCCTCAACTCTAGCCTCTTGGGCTATTCCATCTCCGTATTGACCATCATTGGCAATCAATCGGTCATGCTCTGGGTGTTGTCTATTAAGACGGCAACCATGCCCCGGTCCGCTAGGCTTATTCGAGAGGTGGGTCTTCGGCGCTTCCTGCATTGTTATGCAGTCACCCGGATCTTGATGATGGTTAGTCAAATTGTGATCTTGTGCAGTCGTACTAACGACCGAACCACACGTGATGCCATCGCACTCACTCGTAGTACATCCACATGGTGGTGGACGCTCCAAGATGTTCATCAGATGGGTGTCTGGTGAACAAGCGGCGGGTATATCGAAACCTCGTCGATTCCAGCTGACTTTTGGCTCGTACCTTCTGAGCCATTATAAACCAAGGATAACATCAAATTCGTTATCCAAGTCCAAGACGATGAAGTCATGATCGCATTGGACTTCTTTCAGTGTATAGAAAATTCCTACTACACGTCTCATCACTGTTACGTATTCGCCTGTAGCGAGGCGTACCGTCATCCTCGTTGGAGGGATCTCTCGCTCGATATATTTGAGCTTGTTATTGTCTAGCGATCGGCGTTGAACAAAGTTGTTTGACGCCCCACAATCGACTAGGGCTCGTGGTGGCATGTCCTTTTCCACTTCGAGCTTCAAGATAATGACGGAAACCTCATTGCCAGATGCAGTAACACACAATGATTGATTGTTTGGAGCAGTTCTCGTCAAGAGGCCTGCAAATTCACTTGACGTTGCTGGATCAGTAGGGTGCTCCGCACCTACTGACCCTGACCGTTCTTTGGTCGTCCGTTACGGCGTTTCATTTTCGCAACAGCGTCGGACCCACGCCTCGGACCCTTCTTGGCCGCTTGACGGTTACTGTTTCCTGCGATACGTGGTACCGCGTTCGGGGCAATGCATTCGTACGCATAATGCCCTGGATTTTGACACCTATCTCATGTCTGCAATTCTTATAATTGGTAACGCGAGAGATTTCAGTTTCAGCGTAACAGAGGTCCATCAGTTCTGGACCTCCGCTTTCCTGTCGCCTCGGGGGACGAAAGGAGCTTGAAGTCATGTGAGCTTGTTTCACGCTGAAATTTTCTTGCTCCGCAACTTGGATTGCCTATTCCAGGGTATCAAATTCCAACCGGAAGAGATAGGTCCTGACTAGACCGTCTGTGAGACCCTGCATGAACAACGTGATCAACGTTTGTTCATTCGGCGGATTGGACGTGATGCAACTCGTACGATGACGTATGTACTGAATGTACGAGTGTACATCACGTTTGCCTTGTTTGAGTTTCAGGAGTTCAGAGCGAGCCCTGAACTCAGCTCGCGGTGGTTTCGAATGTTTGCCTAAGCAGGGACTTGAATAATTCTAACGACTCAAAGACAAATGGGTCGTGTAGCTTGAGGCCGAAGGCCCAAGTCTTCGCACGCCGTGCCAAGTTCGACTTAGCAAATGCGACATGCATTTGATCATCGACGATGTGACGAGCCCTTATGGCGTCATCGAGCTCAACAAACCATCTCAACAGAGAATCTTCTTCAGCTGCTTTGTATTTGGAGATGTCAATCTTCAGTGATTCGGGTCGACGTGAGTGTGTCAACCCGGTGGCAGCATCTTGCTGCTGTCTAAACAATTCGAACTGTTGAGCACTCTGTTCTCTCAACAGCTCTGTCTGTTGAGACCCTTGTTGGTGAAGCATGGCTACCTTTTCCGTTCAGCGTCAAGTTCATTCTGAATGAACTTGGCGATGGTGGCGTGTTGCCCGTCGGGACCCAGAGCGGACAGCATTGCGCCTACGGCTTCTTGCCCAATCGTTGAACTCAAGCGTTCGACAGCATCCCATTAGATTTTACTCAAATGAGAGTAGCTCTCGTGCGTTGGATGGAAGTCTTCCGCTTCACATCCAACATGGTCATAGTCGTTGGACTGACTACAAAGTGCTACCAGGTGTAACGGGGAACCGGTCGCTTGTACTGTCACAGTACAAGCTACATACACTGAATACAGAGTAAGGTGGTGCCTCGAAACTTCACGTAGACGCGTCGTGCAGAGGAAGGTTTCAACTCGAGAAAGAGTAGAAGTAGAACTGTATTTAGTATATCCAATCTCCTTTCAACAAATCCTATTCAGTCTTTATTTAACTATATCTAAATACAAACATGTGTTGTCATCATCTGCTCACCGCTCACTGCGTTCTTCTGTCGTGGCTCGGCTTTATTGGTTGATAATCTATATCAACCAATGAGCAGTGTATTACTTCTGCAACACAATATTACTTATTTAGCCAATATTGTGAGACTACTCTGCTTGTCCTAACAGAATATTCGTACTTGATATTTACCTTATGTAAACTATCATGTAACGGAGGCACCCCGTTACAATCTTCCTATTGATTTTTAATGAATCATTGTAGTTTCTCTTTTAAATCAATGTAAACCCTAGCAGAGGTACACGTGGACTGAACATTTGCCATTCATTCTTCAATCTCACGGCTAATGGTACTTATCATCTCAGTATGTAGATGGGTTGCACTGAATGCCGACGAGTCGCCGTGGACATCATGCCGAGTCGAGTTTTATAGAATGCCTGATCAACGTAAACATAGACAGTGGTGAATAGGTACTGCAGATGTAGTAAAAGAAGTGATTTCAGCACTCCGGCTAACTAATGAATGGGTGATAATAGCCATTGTGAGGCACGATATACTCGCTAGAGAAAATAAGGGAGTGTACCCCATAGCGTTCGTCCCACCGCCAAGGTTCAGACTTCTATAAAAATCGATACAGGTCTCACAAGACACCTGGGGCAATGGAGAGTGAGACTAAAAGATCATTATCGAACACTTCATACTGAACTTGGTGCTGGGTTTGTCGCCACACGAAAGTGTCGCTTTTTCAGCGCTCGCGCTTCGGATGATGATTCACACCAAAAACGAACCTATATCCCCCTCTTATTAATCGACAACCGTACGATATTTAGCATCAATCTGGTTTTAAGCTACGACCAACAGCGATTAGCGTAGGCCTCAAAAGTTTATGCTGGAGTCCATAAAATAAGGGTGCCTCAATGGGTTGGCACATCAGGGCTGCGTCAAATCAAATGGCGCCGAAGTAGAAGGTATAGACACCGTTCCAGGCGACGCATGCTCTGTAATACGGCGAAGAGATGGTCAAGATCGAGAAGAATGGCTTGCAGATCCTCCGCTGCCTCTCCTGTGTCTTTGAAATCCTTGACATGGTCCAAGTCGGGAACATCACGGAGCGCAAGTGCAAGTCTCGCGTCTACACCCAGTACTACTGCAAGCCATTCGCTCCCCAGAACTATAGCAGCCGCAACGCATTACAGCATGCCGCTTCATGGACCACCTACGCTGCGTTGGCCCCGGACGACAACCAGGTCTACTTCGCCGACGAGATGAAGCGCGTGAACTAACTTCACCAACATCTACTTCTCGCTGCAGACACGCTGGTTTTCAGCGTGGAGCCGTCCATCACCGAAACCATCATCGGTGACTTCTTCATTAGGGACGACGAGGTTGCTCGTGATACTGCGATGACTGTCTCCAACTTAATTTTCAACAAAGCTAAGGGCACAGCAACAGCAAATCTCTCTGGCGTCAATGACTTCATTGTGGGCCAGTTCGTCCGCGCCGTGGTCGTGTCTAACCTTCTTCAGCGCATATCGGACCTCATGGAAGACCAGTCGGCGTGGGCTTTTTCTTTTGCTGGTGACGGCAGCGCTTATAGCAGATAGTATTCTCCGAAATGCGCGTGCGGTTCTGTCACCGAGGCACCTCGTCAATTTGCACCTCGTTGCCATCCCTATGTTTGACTAAAACATCTCCCTTGTCATGTTTGACATTATCAGCAAGTTACTTGAAGCGCTGTACTTTGCATGGAGCACTAAGCTCATCAGAGTCTCGTCTGTGGGGGAGAATACCATGAGCGGCCACTTCTCTGGTCTTGTCATACGAATGTGTGCCGCTGAGGAGCATGATGTGCTGCGTATCTGGTACCCGCCGCATCAGATCGATTCAATGACCAAGCGATCAGCCGAGCACATCAACGGTGGCACGTGGGTCAACTTCGTAAACACATTAAGTGGGTCCAGAACACTCTTATCTTCGCCAGGAACGTCAAGTTCCTCAAGAAAACTTATCGCTGAGTTCACCTGGGCCGCCTTCTGACGTTTTACAAGACGTACCACCGCAATCTAATCGCGGTGTAGCTCGGTCCACGCTCCACATTCATGGCTGCAAGCTGCTTGTAGCAGCTCTTCTAAGCACTTGCTCCTTGTGAAGGACTCTCGACGAAGACAAAGGTCAAGTGGACGGCAACGACGAGACTGTAAAGCGTAGCGGTCGGTCAGTGAGATACAGTCAATTGTAACATCTCGAATAGTGGACTCAAGTGGACGGGTGCCTAGAAATAATACTTTTCACTAAGGGACAAGACTCTTCGACTTTTTTTCTACAACAACCGGACAACTGGTTGAAATGCGGACGAGAAAGGATAAAAAGCGTATAACGTATACAAAATGTTTCGGCGCAGCACTTGGTATGAAGAAGCTATTTTATCTGAGGATACTGATGATTCGACCGTTACGATGAGCCTAGCTCTATAGAGAGATTATCGGAGTGTTTTAGCATGAGCTAATGTGATATTTTGTGGCTTGTCGCTGCGATTCAACGGATTCGTTACAATATTCACAGCCTCAGGTGTGTGGAATGATAAAACGCTCCGGCGTTCTTGAGTCTGGTAAAAAGGAAAACTGATGGGCTGCGGCTTCGTCGTTCTGGTAAGCGATCATCCTTGTAGAGATGATAGCTTCGAAACTAGAGATACTTGACGTGATTCCTCATATTCATTCAAGCGTCATAATTTGTCGTTATGCGTCATGATTGGAGTGCAAAAAAGGCACACTGATGTAACAGACCTGCTGCCAAGATTTTGAGTTGTGCAAATGCGGTAGATAGAGGGCATGTGGAAGTGAGGGAACGTTTATCCACCTCGTTTAGTCCGATCTCCTGAACTCATTGTATCATCGAGTCATAGTTAGAAGCCCTCGACACCATGCGTACGAGTGTGCGGAGCCCAGAATTGTATAGCTTCTGGTAAACACATACTAGTACAAGAAATGTATACGTTTCAGATGCTAACGACAGCTGTAAAGCAGCCGGCTGGGACGTTTACGCATGTCAGAGAATAGAAAGCTCCGCTCTTTCAACCGAATATCTTTCGAGGTGGGCCCTTACCCGCATGGGGGTTACAGAGCGTAGTTTGACATATACTTCATTCCATCCGCAGAGCTCGGTATGTAACATCCCACACTGTAGTGCTCAGTAAGCTACTTTTCTGTTGGCAAAGATGAAGTGCGTCAAATACGATCCGATTCGCGCTTGCTTTGCCTTCCTCGCTCATAATGTCGTTAATGAGTTCTTTAAACAGTTGTTGTTTGCGTAGCTACACCCTCGTAAACATCTGCTACTCGTTTCGAAAGAAATTGAGGCTGTTCGAGGTGGTTTCTTGAGTGTCGCCGTAAAAACGAACTGGCCTCGGAAATATATCCACAGGGCGACCAACCTGACTCAATCGCCCTTCACAAAGCTGCAGCGTCGTATTGCATGTGCTTACAGATTCAGGTGAGCCACCGGTTCGATGACATCAAGCAATTGTTCTTTCCTTCGCAACGGCATACGCTATTTATCTTAGCGGGTAGTGCTTATCTTGTTTAAGCTCCGGTCTAATCCATTATCATACAGCCAGTATTTCATCCCACCGAGCTTTTGTTGTTGACCCGTATTATCATATTCGCGGTGTGTTCATTTCTCACCACACCATCAACAAATGAAGTGTCTTAGTCGACGTGTCCATCTTACTTACGACCAGCTTAGTGTTTCGATAATTGCACCCATGCTTTTGGTATCCTCACTTTATCTCAAAAAACTGCGTCTATAAGCAACAAACCAAAGTGTAGAGTAAAAAAGAGTCTAGCTCCTCACGGACGGCCGTGACAGAGTTACCTGCTTTTCCTTCACTGTTCTGCTCTACTTCGATATGCGTGGCATGGACAAAATGAGCGGTACATGCAGCTGGCAATGCACAGCGTGATTTCAATGCTCCATTGGTTTATTTTGATCCACCGTTGCTGGGAGAGCACCGATATGGAGTAGCATAAGCCGGAAGACCAGTCTTTTTTCATACATCAGTCAGACGCGGAAGCAGATACAAAAAGACCGATTCGCAAAATATAAGGCTGCTAACTGTATGTTGCCGTTGTTACTGCTAGATCGTCTCTGCAGAGATATTGAGCTTACATCGAGGAAGAAGGTGGGCACAGGTAAACTAGATTAAAGTCCATCTTGCAAACACATTACCATCCGTTCCCTCAGTGCGACTGAAGCTCTGTGGTAATCACTAAATCACATTGTGGATGTTGACTTCCCTCGCGCAGATCTTCATGCTCGTAAGATTATATAACCTTGATCGATAGGTCTGGGTAATCTTTTGAATGCGCATCATGATAGGGATAGACTGTTGCAATTTTCAGTCTTGAACGAGGAATTCCTAGTAACGCAAGTCATCAGCTTGCATTGATTACGTCCCTGCCCTTTGTACACACCGCCCGTCGCACCTACCGATTGAATGACTCGGTGAAAAATTGGGACTGTTAAATTGACGTATCAATTTGGATGTGAACGTGTGTCACCGTTGCACTTGATACGCCGAAAGATGAAGGCATCATGCGAAGTGTGGTAAGCTTAAGATGCCGAGGGATGTCCAATGCCTTGTTTGTAAGATCAGACTCTCCTACGGACAATCACTGTTGAAGCTTGGTCGGCCTGATCATTCAAGGTACAAGCCTCTGCATACTAGGGCCATAACGAATCTGCTGAGGTCGTGTTAGCATCTGCTAACAGAAAATTTGCTCATCGCTAGGTTTGGGGTGCTTAAATGGATGCGCTGGCCTTCGAACAAGCAATTTTAATACATTAAAGCACACGTATGGCATTGCCATTTTTTGCATGTGGACTTACGCTACCAGGACATGAGCGTCATAGATACTTGTCAAAACGTTACTGGATCCTAAAATGTAATGCTGTCTTAGCTGCTAAAACAAACGAAGGTTGACACTAAGTTAGTGCAGTCTCAATTGCAATATTGCTAATAGTCTCTGAGCAATCACAGCGTAACTCGTCACTCACTGAGCTAAATCAAAGCGCTCGTATGGACCGAACAAAGCACTTCAGCTGGAGAATTTGTACGTATGTGCAAAGTTTTGGGCCCCACTTTCACCTGCGTACAGAGTATCAAGGACGAGAAGAAAAACGTCCCTTACCATGAGGTTGTACGACGGAATTGCTCACGCGGATTATTTTTTCGGATGCTACCTGTACATCGTCAGTACAAGCATATGATGATTTCTCAGCCCATGTGGGAAATCGCTAGACAGATTCTCACGTTCCACTAAACAGCCGGTCGGCCTGGCTGGCGGGACGGTCTAAACTTAGGAAGGGGCTAAATCACAGCCATTAAAAGACATTACGAAGCAGAAAGTAGAGCCAGACTACAAAAATTACATAATTAGGCGTTTTATGCGCGACTGCCGAACACAGATGGTAACCAATTTTGGTGGTAGCTTAACATCAGTTACAGGCAAATTGCAAAGGAGAACCGTAAAAATATCGGTGTTCGCCAATTAAAACTATGTAACGGTTAGGCTATTCATTGGCCTTATTAAAAAAAGTAAAAAAAGGTGAAGAAAAGGCTACTTTCTATTGAACTTCTATAGGAAAAAACGATTCTAAGATAAGTAGATCCTTCCACTTTTCAAACGGGCTGTAGTCCCAATTTTGTGATAGCTTGTTCAGGTCACTCTGCGTCCCTGCCCTTCCTCGCAGGCAACTACCGTGATACGATCTCTATATCGCGGCAGCTGAAGCGTTTGTGTATGCCTCTTTCTCGCTCTCTTGTCGTGTAAAAGGTAAACAGTGTCTAGGTTCTCGAGTATCGAAGTTCCTGTCCCTGCATTATGCGTCCTCTCGTCGGTATATGCTTAAAACTGGACAAGGATCGCGTGGGCGGTCATGTGGTTGAAGAACATGGTTTGCGACCCATGATATGGATGAAGGACTAATTTTGCGACCTGTGATGGGGATGACTGACTGATTTTGCGGTATATCCAGTGATTTATCGTCCTATATCTATTAAAAGAAAAAGGCGCGTCATTCAATCGACGAAGTATTTAGTCGTATCATATATTAAATTGTTGTTCGATAGACGATCATGACTCTCTCTTCTATCGTTCTGTAAGAACATTCACCACCGGTAGTTAATGAATAAGTGAAGTGGGTTGCAGCGGCTCATCTGACTACATTTAGGCGAGCATTAGCTTCACTACCACTAGTATTAATACAGTATGGGCGACTACAAATACTTCATATTTTCTATAATAAACTAGACGTATACCTGCTATCCGCTAGTCTTATAAATATATAAACGCATTCCGTAAACGGCCTGGCCATCGATTTCAGTCATTCTAACCTTTCATTATTTCGATCGATGAGATGAGATTTTCATCTCATTCTTCTGATGCAACAGCTTCTGCTTAAGTACATGATATTGTTCTTACCGAAGACGATGAAGCCTTGTCATGGAGATGTGAAAAGCTAGTACCGACCGGGCCCTTTGGCAGCCAGAAGGAAGCTGTAGCGGCCGTCAAACAGCACTCCATACGCCAAGGCTTTGCTGTCAGCATCTTTCACATCAATAGGGTTGGCACCAAGCGCATCTTTCTCTGCTGTACGCAGGAAAAGCACTACAAGCTATCCCACGAGCGACCTATGGTATTGCAAGATCGTGGTACTAAAAATTTGGATGCTTGTACGAGCTTGCGATCGTCTACGACAAATACGCTCCGGAAGAAACTGCCTGGTCGACGCTTTCTATGAGTGAATGTCACAACGGCCATATTCGATGTATTGACAGAACCATGCTCTCGGTACTACCGGCGACTCGTCGTGCATCGAGAGAAGAGGAATATGTCGACGCCAAGGTTGTACAGATACGTAAAGATGGAGCCACTCCACGGTAAGTGTGCATATACTAATCTTAAAGCAACTATATTATTTATTCATTTTCTTATCCGTTCCTTGGCTAGCTTATAGTTAACCATTGAAAGGAGATGAACGTCCTGACCAAGGCAAGTGATGTGCAGAATTTCGTTAAAAAAGAGAACTTAAAGGCCCTGAGCGGTAAAAATCACAAGGAGGCGTTGATAGAGATCTGAAGAACCAAGCTATTAATGCTACGGTCACGGTGGACGAAGACAATTACGTCCCGCATCTCTTTTGGAACCGCAACATACAGTGGAATCCATACGCCGATATCACAAGGTTGTTGTTGTTGTTTTTGCACGTACTGGACGAATGCTTACGGCCTCCCGTTCCTGCACGTGGTCGGATTTACATGTACAAACCAGACTTTTACTGCTGCAGTTGGATTCACGGACGGTGAAGCATTTACCGATTACGTATGGATGATTAATGAGATCGATGTGATTTTTCTTCAGGATCCAAATATTCTCGTCGTCGATTGCGACATTGGCCTCATGAAGGCTATTAATGAGAAATGGCCACGCGCATTTTACATAATCTGTTGGTTCCATATTGCGAACAATATTATCACCCGCTGCCGAATTCTGGTGTGAACAGCTGCATAGATTTCATGGATAACTGGAATGCTATTGTCCATGCGCCTACAGAAGGTTTGTTTATGCAGCATTGGCAACAGCTCCCAACTATTGCAGTAAGTTTTTATATCGCACGAACTTAGAGTTTGTTTGACCGATAGTTGTATTTTAACATTAACATTAATATGTATTTGATATTTCATGTTTTAAATAGGACAACAGAACAATCGTATATCTCGATAAGAACAAGTTCCCTCTCCGACATCATTGGGCTACATTCAGCATCGACCGATTTCAACGCTTTAGACATACAGTCACCTCACGAGTCGAGGGTGCGCATCACGCAAACATCAAAAGCTGGCTCAACAGCGCGAGAAGAACACTTCTAGACGTCTACGAGAAAATTTCAAGGGGTGTTAAATCCAATAAACATGAAAATTAGCGAAACAATGGCAAAGGGAAGATGCGAGATACTTACGAACCTGTCAATTGAGCTATTTTTGAAGCTCCATCGCAAGATATCGCGATACACGATGTTGCTCCAAAAAATCAGTATCTACTCGCCCTATATTGTTCAAACCCCAAGACGTGCGCCGGCTACTACTCAACAATCTTGAGGATCCCATGTGCACACGTAATCTGCTGCCACGTATACACAAGACAACCCACTGAAGTTAGTGAGTCCGTGAAACAATGGAAATTGGATATCGACAGGAATAAAAACGCACTTGACCCCGGGAATTTCGATATCCTGCCCCCCATCCGCATCCGGAAAACAATTTCTCGAAAGCGGTCACACCAGAAATCCACGAAGCACCATCCGTCGGGATTTGAGCGAGTGGAGTGGCAGCTTGTTCGCACACCTGCAACCACTGTCTTGAAATTGGCTCGACCGGCTTGAGTGTCCCTCACGTGCAATGATTGAGCCCGTCCAAGCCAAAGACGAGTGGATCTCCTCCAATCCGTTCCAAATGCCGCCACTGCAACTCGCACACTCGGACATACCGCCGCCTTCGAACCTTCCGATCTGTAACGCGACGACGCAGCCAATCCCGCCTATGCCGACACTGCCTCATCCGGTGCCGCTGCACTTTCAACTGCTGCAGGTTCCACCGATTCAGTTTCCGCCGCTGCAGATTTCACCGTCGCGCCGTTGGATCCCACCCAAGCCGTTGCAGGAGGCATCGCCTTGCAACTGAAAAATGCAGCCCGTTCGAAAAGCGGAGGGTCATACTTATCTTAGAATCGTTTCTATCGAAGTTTAATAAAAGGTGGCCTTTTCTTCACTTTTTTGGCATATATTAAATAAGGCTAATGGATTACCCAATTATAACACAGTATCATAGGCGAAAACCTACGTTTTTCACGGTTTCTTAAATGCAAACGCCTGTCAATAATTTTCTTGGAACAAGGGCAACCAGAGTCAAGATGCATCGGGGGATGAAAATTACGAAGTTAACGTAAAAAAGTGTAAAATGAAACATAATAAAATGAGGAAGTTGATATAGTCACACCCCTTTTCCTTAAAGACCGCGACTAGGACACACCCCACTTTTGCTACGGTCATACCCGTCCGCCTGAAATAATAAAAGGTAGTTTTCTAAAGGGAAATGATATTTTCACCCCCTTACTATTTGTACCCCCTGAAACCAAAACACGGAGTATTTTACAACTTATATCGAATCAATACATGGACAATATATCGATTGATATTACTCACAGGCATTCACATATAACACTGCAACTCCCATAAGGATATGCACAAAATTATTGGAGTCTAATAAGCTCTGTAATGTTAAGTTTACGTCAGCAATGAGATATTCATGGCTCTTCAATTGAAATTGTGCGCGTTTGATTTTTCCTTTTCGATCAGGTCCAGCTAAAAAACGGAAAATGATCGTAGTATGCGGTCGAGCATGATCATACCTGTCTATTGATGTCGAGCGAAATATCCAGAAAAATGCACAGGATGAGAGTACAGAGTCATAGCGCAAGAGATCGGCGTCGAAAAGCTGTGGAAGGTGACCCGACATGAAGGAGCGCACTACCATGGGGTACGCCGCAACATCATGTTGCCGCGCGCGGTACATATCTTCCCTCATGTGCTATGGATCAGTATTTTTTACCGTTAAGGAATGCGAAAAACCTTCTGCTTAGCGGTGGACCACCGCTTGAGTTTGAGATCGTGATCTAGCTTGCATTGCTGTTGCTCACGGTCTTCTTTCTCTCAAGTATCCATCTCCCAAAGACTAGAAAAGTGCTTGCCATCAGCTTCTCTTTCTATGGAACATCGATCTTTAGAGTGGTCAGATCTAACCTAGAGTTGTATAATATTTTGGACAATACGTACATTGACGTTTACGCGGAGCGTTACCTTGTGCACCGCGCAGTGATACAAAATTAGAAAATACCCCTGTTTTGGTTTCGGGGAGGGAGAGAATAGTAATATTGGGGGTGAAAATATCGTTACCCTTCTTTAAATACCCGGTGTTTTATTTGAAAAATGCCCGTATTCGGGGGAGACTGTATTTTTTTTAGGTTTTTGATTCAACAAACTTAGGTTTCGCCTTTATACACATGCTGTACCGGCTATCTACTGGTAATAATTTCACTATGTCGACAGTGGTCAAGCGAACGGACACTTACCTGAACCTCATAGATGTATTTCGTATAAAGGAGCACCCGTGGCTCCATCATTAGACGTGGGTAGCTGGGACGAAACGGCTTGGGCGACCTTGCGGGAGGAAGCCGCGCAAGGGAAAACGACGCGAAGGGAAGCAGCGTGAGGGGCGACGACGCGGGGGGGGGGTAACGACACGACTGGAGGCAATGACGCAGGGGTACGACAACACCATGCTGGCGAACCTGCACTGGTAAGAAATGAGGCATGAGTTGAAGGGCTAAAAATGCTGCACGTGCGTGTCTTATTGCGCTACAAGTACTGGCGAGGATGTATCGAAGAGAGAGGACAGCGGCGGCGCGCGTATTAAGCTCACGAATTAAAATAGCTCACTCGATTTGACGGACTTGATAAGAGCGCGGTGCGGACATCAGCGGCGGTCGCGACCAGCTCCATGACAGTGATTGTAATAATTGCCACGGGTCTGGCGCTCCGGTCGCTCAAAGCCTAAAGGTTGGCGTTTTGTCGACTTCAGGTGCGACCGCTTGCGAGCTTTCGTCTTCTGGATAATAAAGGGCGGAGAGATCCTAAAAACATCTGGATTAAGGTAACATTTGCCATCTTCAAAGTCCAGCTTCCATGCGTCGCAAAAGCGCTAAATTAAATGGGTTGTTTTGTGTCAATGTATCTGCAGATGAATTGCGCGCAGGAAATACCATGGACTTTCGCGTAGTACCCGGTACAGCTCCGAATATTCGACCGATCAAGCGCGAGAAATACTGCTTCTTCAGGAGCACCAGAGCATGACGTGAAAACTTTCGATGCAGCTTTTAAAACATCTCGCCGGAACGGTTCGTATACCTCCCTTCTCTGTTTGACCATCGCTTCGCTAATATTCTTGTGGTTTAATTTATTACCTCTGAAATTCGTCCGTAGATATCGAGAAGCAAGCCGCTCGCTGTAAAACCATCTTTTGATGTGTTTATGGTGTGCTTCTTCAACTCAAGATGTAACTATGTGTCCAGAGTGCATAAATCGATCGATGCTGAACGATGCCCAATGATGCCGCAGAGGGTACTTGTTCTTATTCAGATACGCTACAGTTCTGTAGTCATAGATAACATATCAAATATAAATCACGCATAACAAGATCAATAAACTGCAATATCGTAAGACGACAAAACGTATTGCCATCGCTGGTAGCTGCTTCCAAAGCTCCATTTACCAATCCCCTCTGGTAGCATGGACAGTATCATCGCAGTGGCCCACAAATGCTGTCCAGCTCTCCTTGTCATCATCCGACAATTTCTTCTGCAGCGAGTTAAGATGTTATTCGCAATACAGAAACGGCAGACGATGATGACTGCTTTTAGCCACATATCCTTGATAGCCTTTAAAAGACCCAGGTAGAAATTGACAACGAGAATTTCGGGTACAGCGGAAGCAATTTGTCGATCTCGTTAATCATCATTTTGCAGTCGACGAATGCTTCTCCGTCCATAAATTTAACACCTGTGGTAAACGTTTGATAAGTACAATTACATCCAACAACATGAAGGAGCGGGGGGATGAAGGCATTTGTCATTTAGGAGGAATCTATAATCAGAACTTCATGATGCGAAGGGTGGAGTTCTTTGACCATCCTAACTGCCAAAATAGATGCCGGACTCAATTTGCTTCGTACACCGCGACCGTAGCAGTTACATTTTGTTCCTTCAAGTGCTTCATTATCGCCTCTGTATGCGCTTCCCTGCTTAATGTCTTCATATTTGCCTATCGAACGATGTTGTGGACATCACTTCGTTTTAGGACATCCGCCTCCTAATATTGGTTGACAATAACCAGTACCAAAGACAAAATGCATAAAATACTGACACATATACCCTGCAAAAAAAGAAATTTAACACATACCCGTGGAGCGGCTCCAACTTTATGCATCTGGAGGATCTTGCTATCATATTTTTATCTTCTCTTGTTGCACGACGTGCGGCTGGAAGAGAAGAGAGCATGGTCTTGTCAATACATTGGGGATGGCCGTTGTGGCAGTCATTTAAAGCATGCGTCGACCAGGCGGTCTCTTCTGGTGCGTGCTTGATGTAGATCATAAAAAGCTTGAATAAGCAGCCTACCTTTTTCGTACCGTGGTCAATTACTTCATGGGGCGGCCGTGGGATTTCTGGTAGTGCTTTCCCTGTGTGCAGCGAAGATAGACACGATCGGTCCCGATTCAATTGCTGCGGTAGATGATTACGGCAAAGCCTTGGCGTACTTTGTAGTATTTGACGGCAGCTACGGACTCCTTCTGACTGCTTAAGGGTCCGATCGGAAGAGATTCTCAACATCTCCATAATGAAGCGGCGGTGGCAGGAGTAACATCACGAATAACATCATAGGTCTACTATCATGATATGCACTATCAGGAGGTGCACTATCAGAGAAAATTAGTGACGCGATCATCATCTTGGTGTTGATGGATGTAAATTAATACTGAAAGGGTTTTGATGTCCATTCGCTTAACCAGTGTTGATATAGATAAATTAAGACATTTTCGAAATTGTTTCGTCCCAGCTAACCACGTCTAACGATGGAGCCACGGGTGCTCCTTTATACGAAATACATCTATGAGGTTTGGATAAGTATTCGTTCACTTGACCACTGTCGACATAGTGAAATTATTACCAGTAGATAGCCGGTACACATCATGTGTGGAAAGGCGAAAAACTATGTATGTTTAAGCTGCCTCCTAAGTTTTTTTACATTCTCCCTGCATTCGAACGATTACTTGGCATGTATTTTTCTGGATGTATACATCACTCTTTCTTCGCAGTTCAGATAGTGGTATATGCACCTTTTTCGTTAAATTCACCTTATAACCATCTATCTCCTGTGACCTACCCTCTCTGTAGCATATGTTACAAGGCCAACACCATTGATAACATCACTCCATGCCGCCGGAATAATTTTAAGATATGGCGCCGCAAAAAAAATAGCGATAAGATTACCGGCGATCTGGACACCACGAAAGGAACTTCTTACAAAAATATATTATAAAACGTAATTGCTGCCGATGATATATCTTTGCCTACGCGCGTCGAGATGGAGTTTGCACTGCGTATCAAAAGGTAGGGCGAGTATCGAGTGGTTTGGAATGCGTACAGGGGGGAGACATAATTTAAAAATAAACTTACCATCTCCAACAGAAATAATAAAGTTTCTTATGGATCTGGCTGCCTGTATAAGATTACGATTCGGTCGAGTAGCGGTACTTATCGGTTGGAATAGTCGTAAAAATAGCATATTGAACATCTGCAGGCAAGAGAAGAGTAACGGGCTTGTTGCCTGCAGCAATACGTAACAGTCGCGCTTCAAAAGTGATGTTTAAATTAAGAAGGCTTATAAAATAGCAGTTTGAAGCTGGCAGTCATCCTCAGCCACAATCGCACCGTTAATAAACGGGTAAATATACATTAATACGCATCATTGCCTCGGGACATTGGTCATTTGCAACCCGCGCCATTGTCTGCGCGATTCCCGTGTTTACATCAAGAAATCATTGCACATTGTGCCAAGGCTTGTGATGCACATCAGCCGTAATTCTCTCCGTGTCCACGTGACCTGTCTTGTTGTGCGAGATACATATGTGGCCAAATTTTTTGACCACACTATGTATGTGTACTGCTATAAAAGATACCCAAGTTCTTATTTTGTTTGCGGTTTTCAGCAGCCACGACGAGTAATGGCCCACCCATTAGCTTTTCCCGGTATCGCAGCCTATTACAGACCAAATTTAGCTATCAAGGCTACTGCGATACATCAAGCCACATAGACCGTGGAAGTTGTTCGCCAAGGAAAAAAGAAGATGCGTGTCCCACTATCTGAACTGCGAAGAAGGAGGGATGCATACATCCAGAAAAAAGACATGCTAAGTAATCGTCCGAATGCGGGCATATTGCAAAAAAACACCGGGAATTTTAAGAACCCCCTAATAAAAACGACTAAGAACACTGCATTGCACAGATAGACCAGATAAACCTATGGGTGATATGATGAGGGTACGTTCCGGACGTCAATAGGTGATAAAGGTTCGTCTACAAATGCTTCATTCCCTCGCTTATATAGAAACGTTGCTTCACAATCTGCCACCGGCAACATTCTAGAAGGAAGCCATTCTTCTGAAGCTTCGGAGCAGTGAACTTGCAAATACCTCGCCAGGTTATTCGCTGGTCTAGCTGTTCGCGAACCTGTTGCAGTGCTGATTGTGGATTGCACCGTGGCACCCATATCATGCATAAGAACCGAAACGGACTTACTATGCACACAATATTAATAGAAGCATGGATACTGATGACACAATAATGACTGCATGATCAGTATTCGGACTTCTGTTTCGTACGACGTACCGGATGAAATTGAACCGTTGCTGTTAAGTCGGTATAACCGGCGTAACTGTCGCTGAGGTTATGAATGTTCTTGTACATCCCGCCACGATCGCACTTGTAGTATACCTGTTGCAGACCCCGTCTAGTTTTCTTTGATCTGGCGACGAAGATGCATACTCTTGGGTATATGTAAATCCTTTTAAGGCTGGTTCTGTATAACCAAGCAATGAAGAACTTGACGATCAAAAGCTCATTGCCGCCGCAGAAAAACCCGCTTGTGGGGAATATGTTTTTCACGGAATTTCCGTGCATGCCCCACCAGAAGACAAAGAAAACGATATGATACGGCTCGATACTGCTGTCTTAGCGAAGGCGACCAGTTCATTGGGGCTTCATTCAGCATTGACTATCACAGACGTGTGGATGAACGTGAATCTTACTGGCGCGGACGTGGCTCTAGGAAAACTGTCAGTTGTGTCGCTACAGCCGGCTCTACTTGCAGCTGGGGAAGCGAATGAGACGAGTTAACTGAATAAGATAATTTATGCGCGTTCTCAGAAGGCTGCCGCATCAGTGCAGAGTATTGTTGCTGTGACTTGCGCATGTTTCTTGATTATGCTTTTCTTGTTAACATTAATAAAGTTGCGAACCATGTATACCAGATAGGTATATTAAAAACGTTTACCGCTAGACTTTGGTCTAAGACATTTTAATTGTGAATAATTCTACACTTAAGATGGTCAAACAGACGAATCAGCTCGATCGTAGTGGCTCAACTGGCGTTGGCGCTTGTTCTTCAGATGCAGTAGTGTTCAGCGGTACCACGTCCGGTCTTCTCCATCCTCAGCAGGATCACGAGTAGCAACGAGCTGAGTAAATTCTTGGTGTTAAGCTCTTTGCAAATAGGCCTCACCCTGAACCTACATGGCAGAGAATCGTGCTGCCCGCCGGCCCACGGATATTTGGTGGATCGTGACACACGCCGTCTCGCCCGCCATCGTCAGGGATCACGCAAGTCTTGTCGTTCTTCAGAAAAGGTCTCTGCTGATCGCGCAACAGAATCAGCACGTTTAGATTCTGCTGACCGCGCTCATCGACATGTTCAGCGTCGAGCCCAACCCAGAACTGGCCGACATCGAGGAGGATGCCGAGCATGCGAATGGGCACGCGGTGGTTGGTGCCCGCGGATTTCGCGTTTTCTCTCCTCGACCAAATCGAGACCAGGGATCCTTCCCCACACACTGCATGGATCGCCTGGGCGAAACTGACAAGAACATAGCCCTCGTGAAGATCGCGTACTATGCGAAGGAGCTGGTTACCGGCCTCTAAGCTGTGAAGGCGGAGCGTGACCACTTCAATTTGCCGATCTCCAAGGACGCTCCACCAGTTCTCCCCGCGCAGAGCGTCACGCTGCGCCCCTACTATTGATCCGTATCGCGTGTACATCACCAAGTTCTAACCGGAGGAGTCAGTCAACGAGATTGAGGAAACCATCGTCTGATCTGCACAATATATACGAGGATGACGATCTCAATGCTGCAGCCGACCAGCATGACCACTGTACGTTCTTCAACGACGCCTGAGACGTCGCCCCAGGTCGCTTAGCTTTGCTTCGCTCATTCTGCGGCAATCTGGCGATCGCGTTTACCAACAATCCCTCAGTCGAGTCAGACTTTTCTATCCTTAAGTAGGAGATGAACCCCAACCGCACCTCCCTGATGCACCTGTCGCTTGAGGGCATATTCCAGAGGAAGCAGCGCGCCCTTTTCGAGCGGTCATCGCACCAATAACCGTCGACTTATGCAAATCCACTAACCAGTGGTGGCGTATCAATAAACCAGCTTAGTTTATTTATTTTATGAATTTTCATGAGGCTTGGTATAGCTAGCTGCCGAGCTAAGCTGCAGGCACATCGCAACCCTTTGAATTAATATAAGGGGATAATTGCAGAAGGTGACAAAATTTGAAATTTTTACCAGAACGTGACAGGATATGTTTAAAACACACGGTGAATCGCATGTAGGAGACCGGCAGCGTAAACTACGGGTTTGCTTTATGTAGCCATTAAGCATCAGAGACAAGCAGAGGAAGATTTCGAGGCAGAAGTGTTCCACAATAGAAGAAGATCTTGGAGACGATGGACTCGGGCGTCGACGCATGCGTCAACGCGGAGCACTTGATGGAAGAGAGATGGGCGATAGGTAAAGACGCGGTTGACTCAATACAGCTACTTGCGCTTCATCGATCTAAGACCGTATGTGTCACCTCTCGAGGAAGTCACTTCAGAAAGCTATAGTGTTCCAGTGTGACGACAGGGTGCACTTGGTGTGATCACATCTACCGAAGCCAAAAAATAGGCCCATGCGACTGGCATGTGACGCGGGTCAGCCTTGACCACGTTAACTGCTTAGGACGTCCGAACCAACTCGCAAACAGCTCGCAGCCCATCACGTCGTTCGGTCCGCCCTCTCTTCCAACCCATCACTCCCCGCACGCGACCTTGTCGTACAAGAGGGGATGAGCGGGTCATAGAACACAATGTATCGCGCAACATAAATTGTCACGGTACAAATGTTTTCAGAGGATCCAATTACAATTACGCGCCTTTCCAGCTTCTCGAGTTGCAGCGGCTTCACCTGGGTATTCACACTGCGTTCGAGTGCTACAAGTCGGGCATTTCAGCGTGCCATTTTTGTATAAACGCCAACCGGTTCCTCAATGGTCAAGGTGGTTAAGGCGTTTACGCGGCACACATGAAGCATCGCCGATACAATGGGGTCAAGATGATACTCGGAGATCGTGACGGCAACTTCGTCAATCAGATAGCAGCAGTTGCTTTGGCTCCGGATGAAGACTACGACAACTTTGCGTGGCTCTTTAGGTGTGTCGTATCTCATTGATTCCCACTCAAGTCGTGTCCCCGTCATTCTATTTGTTTAATACACTGCCGTGATAATTCTGTGACTTTGAGACCAAAGGTTTTGTGATTTGCCAACCGAGAACGCATGCACCTAGGGAACAATCCATTTGACTTGTTCGAAGCGACCACAAGTGATCGCTGTTAGAGTGGCACGTTCTCCCACCAGCGATGACCCGGTCTGACCTAAAGGACTCACCCTAGGATTAACCTAGAATGGAGCGAGCTGCACCAGACTCTAAAACATGTCAAGGTCCGAACAAGTACATGTACATGACAATTACCTCAAGGTGTCACGAGATACCTTTGGTAACACCCACGTCGGAATCAAATCCATACTTCCCAGCACGGAACACTGGGGCATGCACCACTCCGCTGGAGTGCATACAACCCCTCCTCTTGCAACATCAATCTCCTCGTTCTTCATCGCATCGGCACTCTGTATCGCCAAGAGTGGTACCCTGTACCTACTGGTCACTGACGTTGTTTACGGCTGTGCGATTCACCACTGTGTGTTTTAAACATATCCTATCACATTCTGGTGAAACTTTCAAATCCTGTCACTTTTGCAATTATCCCAAAATATAAGACTTAACATATTTGTGACACTAATTTTGGAGTGCAACGACCTTTCGCTCTGCACACAGTTAACATTTGGTTTTTCACGATCAATTTAACCCAACCCAACCCAACTCATTCCATATCTGGGTGAAAATCAACTCTTCAGGTTCGACAAGAGGCTGTACAACTCCTGCATCCGAATGCCATTAGCCGTCAACACCGAGGAAACGCAACAGCACTGGGCAGGTGCAGAGCTGTTGGTGTGTGCTGTGATCCAGCTGCTGCTAGTGAATGTAGCCTACCGCATTGACTGTATGCGTGAGGCGCCGCTGCTGTCCACGTCGTCGTGGGCCATTTTTTGCGGCCTCGGGAGCGGTGCATTGCTCGCACTTGTGTCAAAAACGGTGTGTTTTTCACGTGTACCACATTACAAAATGGGTACAAGTTAGGATTGATATCTGCGAACAATAATTGTATTGTGTCTGTCTGTAATTTTAGCGTGTCCACGACGCGGGATTGGACCCACAGATTCTATTTTTAGCTCTCGTGCCACCCATTATCCTCGACGCGGGTTTTAACACCCAGCGAAAAGGCTTTTTCAGCAACTTCTCGGCTATTTTACTGCTGGCTATCGTCGGCACGTTAGTGGCAACATTTGCTACTGGTGGCATTCTCATCTGGCTGGGCGACAGGGGCGTCATCACGCAATTCAAGTCCGCGGAGGCGTTTCTCTTTGGATCGCTCATCTCCGCCATTGATCCCGTCGCGACGCTCATTGTGTTTCGGAAATGTCGAGCGCCGTCGATGCTATTTAACCTCGTGTTTGGAGAGAGCGTGCTGAACGACGCCGTTGCGATTGTTGTCTTTACGCTGTTCCAGAACCTCATAAAAAGTGGCAATTCGGACGTGAATGCTCAAGTAGCTTTGGGCATGGTGGTCAGTTTGTTGAGTATCATTGTGGGCTCAGTCGCGCTGTCTGGAGTCATTTGCTACTCGTCCGCCTACTTCTTACGCCACTCGAATCCAGCGCTGCGTCAATACCCGATGTACGAGATTTCCATCATCTTGCTGAGCTGCTACGCTAGTTATTTGGCAGCTGATGTTTTCCAGCTCAGTGGACTGCTGGCTGTTTTCTTCAGTGGCGTATTCATTCGACACTACCACATGTACAACATCTCGGAGACCAGTGCGTTCGCTTTCAAACAATTGCTCTCGACGATGTCGTTTTTGGCCGAGAATTTCATCTACTTGTACCTCGGGTTGAGTGTCTTCGCGTACAGGATTTTTTTATTCTGCGATGAATCTTTATCTTGCTCTTTTGCTGT
>JH598320.1:143605-157696 GCA_000173235.2 Hyaloperonospora arabidopsidis Emoy2
GGATTCGCTTCAATCGATGATACTCCTTGTAGCTGGCCGATGTGTCAACCAGGTCTACAATACTGTGCAGGTTTGACCAATTCCTTCGGACTTGCTTCATTCCTGAGCGTTTTTGCGACAACGACGCTCGATTCTAAGCCATTGGTTTGTCTTCATTTGACTTGCTCACTAGACGAATTGTCTCCGGCCGCTATAATCGTACTCACGAGTGGATCAGGAGACAATTAGGCTCCAACTTCTGGAATAGTACCCCAGTCAGCTCCCTCTATAACATCTCTGTTTGTCCACCCCTCATTTGGATCTTATAAAGGGAGGATGTTACATCAGGGGATGATATAAAGGGAGCTGACTGTAGTGCTTAAAGTGCTGAAAGTCCACTCTCGTTAGCATTTACAATCGTCTCATAAGTGAGCGCGGGTGGCGCTTATCCATTTTGCATCTTCATGGTCAATTAGCGCGTAGTTGCCATATTTGAACAAGATGAAGAACATAATTAGATCTAAATTGTGCTTGAAAGAATGTGGTCGGAGGCTGCGGTGTTTGTTGAGCGTCCTTATGACAAGTTCGTGGGGAAAGTATCAGCATGTTCTACTGCAAGCCAGCGCTACCAAGGACGGTTTTCGTAAGGTTTTATATCAAATTTTGATGGGTACTTGTTAGCTCAGCCGGGTACAATGGCTGTAGTAGTCGAACAGCTGAAAAATGGTAAGAATTTAGAACGTTAGTACATCGGTGAGGTAACTACAATCCCTGTCACTGGCCTACTTTTGCGGTATATCTATATTTTTAGCATTCGGTTAGCAGGTCACAAAAGTGCGGGTCGAGTCATTCCAAATTGGCTTGCTGCTCTTCGCGGGAGGTTGATATGGTATGACCATGTCAGCTCCGTAGTGGACGAGCAAAAGACTGTCGTAGAATCGATATCACTCTTGCAAAGTCGTTGTTCATATGTTCATGTTCTGTTCAATGCGGATGTGGATCCGCAGCTCACGGGACTGATGTCACTAGCTCAGGTGCCACTGTCTTATTCTTGGTTTCCCATTGTTTTCAAAACCCTTTGCGCTGACATTTCCCTCGAGTTGCACTACACTTTGGGATATCCGTTCACAAGTATAGCTGCCACTTAACACACGTCAGTCGACAACTATCGACGATCGAGTTTGTGTAAAGTTTCTTAGCTTTATCCGGCACGGCACTGCCGGTAGCTACTTACCGCTTCTTTTGACTAGTTACAGACGGAGCATACATTCTTACTGCACTGCTTTGAAATGTCAACAAACGCTGCAGCTTCAAAGCTAGCATTGTGATTTAGAGGCGCCCTATTGGTCATTCCTCAGCCTCTTAGACCTCTACCGTTAAATAGGCTACGAGGGTTTTACTATGTTAACTTTGATGCGTTCATTTGTTGGCCGTGTCGTATAACAGTTACGGGTGTACTGATGTTAGCGGCTTGTTTTCAAGTGCGTACAGCTTATATGGCAGAGCTCCGGAGTTTGGGAACGATAGTACCATTGCTTTTCTGGAAACCATATCTGTCAATCATTACAAGGCCAACATTCTCACAGCGCTTCTGCCGACGTTTGCAATGTATGCGTCACATCAAGGTTAATGACTTGGACCGAGTCTTGCACCAGCTTTCGTAGTAGTGTCGAAAGAGAAGTCGACGATGTGTCAACGCTCGCTAATCGACTTCAAGGATATATTGAGCAGTATCTTCCGATTTGTCATGGTGTTAGAATAGGCCTGGACTCACTGGTACTTCGGCTTCTTATTGAAAGTTTCCGGACGATAGCGGCATCTTGTGAATTTATTATTGAGTCACTAGGATGTGTGCATGATGCCATGCTAGGTTCTGTCGACTAAGTCATGAATAGCCCTGATCTGAGCGGAACAGTTGTCGTACACATTGCTTGTCACTCGATAATCATTGCATCAGCGCGAGGCGCACGTCGAAGGGTTCAACAATTTGTATTGAGCAGACATTATTCGCCGTGTCTTCTCCGGCGATCGAGGTCCTATGATCCTGTGAGTCTAGCTGAGGCCCAAGTCCGTCAGGAGTCAGTCGACAAAGCAGTCGAAGATAATCTGGATCGTTCGAGTCTAGTAAAAGGACTTGATGTTGGGTAAGAGCAGCTGCAATGCAGACTACGAGCTTTCAGTGCAACATAAACTCTGTAGTATTCACAGACAATACGAAGCGACCACAGCTAAGACTTTCGCGCGATTCGAGAAAATACAGTGATCTAGCAGATTTGAAGCATCATTGACTTTCTCAATTCCACTTCGCAACGACGGTACTAACAACACGATATCATCAACCGTGTCAATAGTCAAAAGGCAGAGAGCAATCAGTTTGCACGATATGATTGATCGTATATGACAGCACAAAGTGACAGCATTGTGAATGTAATGGCGTGCTGCGTGTACGAGTCAGCATTATCTGTTTCTGATAAGGTATGTGCAAAACGAATGAGGACAGCCGCGCCGCTGAATGCTTATCCATGTGATGGTCCTTCGAGCAACACAAACCTGCTTGAAATCATGATACGGTCGAGTAACAATCAATAAGAACTACTGGAGAGAGTGCTAAGACTTACGTGCAGTTTGTCGGCTCGTGTTCTTCGCTAAGGCAACATTTTGCAAGGATTAGTAAAAGGGTTTACCTTATGCTACGGAAAGTATACTTGGCGCTGTCCCCTCTAGATCACGGACTGTCGTGTCTTTTGAGGTGATACCTACACCAGTCAACAGTGTCATACTCAATGTGCCAGCTTCTGTGAACCGAAACTGTTTGAGGTAATTATGCCAGGGATTCGCGACATTACAAATTGTGGCACATCAACCAAGGATCTTTAACGCTCGAGTCGAATCCACCGATATCGAGCCTGTGCGCTTGGCTATCGTCAATCAATTGGTGACGCAGACACTAGCATACTCATTTGCTCATCGCAGTGGAGCACGCCGTAGTTTTGCGTCATGATCCGTCTTGTAATGGGCGATAGTTACCGACGCTGCGAGCTGCAAGGTGAGATGGAAGTAGAATGACTAAGCGTCTATTGTCGCTATTAGTATGGGCGTATAGATCTGACGTTCAAGGAGGTTGTAACACCGTGTTTATGGCAAACTGAACGCCTGAGCCAAATATTATACGGTACCATTTTGCTCCAAAAAAGATAGACCGGGCACCAATTTTCGTCCCCCTCCGACAGCATCAAGTGTGCCGAAAGGCTGTTTGGCAGGTATCCAAATGGCTACATCTTGCCTCTCGCTGGTAATATCGTATGCGAAGGTATCAGCAGAAGCGACAATTGAGAAACTACAGCTCGTTGTCGACTATTATTCTCTAGCTATGGTTGACGATTGCTTCGCTGTGCGAAAATTTGAAGAAAAGAGACCATGCAGCAGCAGCAGCGAACACGTGGCTGCCACACTCGGCCGCAGTCATGTCTCGTATTCTCGTGTATTCGACGATGGGATCACGAGCTCTGCTTTGAGGCAGATTGCTTGAACACGGAACTGGAGCTAGCCGCGTATTGACGAGCCGAAGGCAGAAATGGACGGGTTGATGACTGTCGTACATCAAGACGGGGCAGACACCAGCTACCTCAAGTCTTGGCACTACCAATAGATAGTGGGGCTCTGGCCACTCATGGAGGGAGAGGGCAATGGATAGTCTCTTTACTTTTACACACGTGGACGAGACGTCTGGAACTTCTCAGGCCAGGTTAGCAACGCTGGTGTCGAATGATCTCGTGTTCGTACGTGACTCACTGCATGATGTGATACTTGTGAATCTTTAGCGTCTAGCGTTGTCTGAGACGTATACCTCGCACCTTTGTATGTAAGCTGTCTGCGCTCTCAAGAGTTTAAACGTGGTGCCCAAGTCCGCAAATTGAGCTCATAAACACTTCCTGCTAGCGTTACTTTTGTTCTGCACGTAATTGACTCGGTTCCTCTGCATCCGTCGCGTCAGGCGGACCACTGTATCCGCAATATTCGATGCCATTAGCTCGAGTCACAACGGACAACGGCTGTTTGGTAAAAGAAAATGCGCGTCAGACGGGACGGGTGCGCACGGCTCGCAACGCCTTGGACTAAACGGTGGACGTGATCATTGCCACACCGCGTGATAGAAACGCTGCGGTACAGAGCGGACTCATGGATTGGTGACGGCAGTTAATTGCCCCCTCTCCGTTTCGTACATGGACTTTGGGCGAAAGTCTTGGGCAAGCCATTTTTGACTCATCGGGATACGGCAATGGCTCACTGACTGGCAACAACGTTACATTTGGAGAAAGCTACGGCTACATAGCGACGACCACGAGACAGAAGCGGCGCTTAATGTTTGTCAATCACTACAGTCAACACGCCATTAGCCGGAGTTGGGTAGTGGTGGCGTCAGCAGCAGCAGTATGTCCCGGCGAACGGAAAATCAGGCGTGACCGCCCGCCCGGAAGGGACCGCGTAGAGCGTTTTAACACATCCGAGGGAGTGTGCGGGCAGGGACGGATCCGGTTCGGTCCGCATGCTAGCGAAGTTAGGCGCCCGTATGTCGCATCTTGGTCTAGACAAACTATTTCGATCACCTCTTTGCCGGGCGCGTTCCATGTCGCGTTCGAATTCGAAGATCCTCGTGCGCTTAGTCGAACTCGACAGCGTCCACGCCAGCTTAGCTGGAGACCCTACGCTAACAAATCACAACCGTTCGAGGTGCCGCAGCTTGCGCTCCGAACGCATAATCGGCGACAGGATCTCAGCCCGATCATATCATGTGTCATCGCCGTCGTCTCGTCGCAAACCACGACAATTCTGATTTGTTGTGTGCCGGCGGGTTTGGAATCTGCTCGCTTTGCTTACTACTCTATTTTTTCCCAGTTTGTCACTCACCCCTTCTGCTACTGCGGTATAGTTTCAGAAAAGGTTTGGGTTTTATTCAAGTAGGAAGGTCCGACTTTGTATGACGTGCGAAAACCACCACCGCCACCAAAAACATTCCAATAACGTCGTTTCTTAATGCAGCAAGCAGCAAAGCGCACCTCTCGGCCACGGCGCCAACGTCCATGTTTTCCATAGTTTACATTGTCCGTATAAATTCGATAGTTACACTGCTCCTCTCACTAGGCGACACGCAGTCGCTTAGTCCGCGGCTCGCTACTGCCGTCGTCCGTCTCCTTGTCGCTGCTCTTGTTCTTGGCCAATGCAACTACATCTGTAGATGCTGCCAGCTCCGTGAAGCTGTCGCCGTTCGAGTGCATCATAAGTGCGTTGAGCACGCACGGGTACTGGCTTTGCTTGGCGTGTGCGGCGATCTGGCTCAGCGTGACGTTCACGACGGCACGAACGGTCTCGCGGCCAACGCACGTATTGAGAATCTGCTCCTTCAAGAGCGGTCGATGCTCCTGCTTGAGCAGCAGCGCCGAGTTGAGCGTCCGCACGGCATAGCTGCCGGAAAAGGCCTTGCGGAACTGGAACCGGCAGTTCGGACACGTGCTGCGGAGCTTGAGCCACGAGCGGATGCACGGCAAGTGGAACTGGTGGCCGCACGGCAGCGTCACGAACTCGTCGACGCCGCTCTGTAGCTGGCTCAGGCAGATGACGCAGTCGTCGTCGGCTGTCGACGGACGAGACGAGACGCTCGAGATGGGGCGCTTGGGTCGCTGGCTACTGCTGCTGCTGTTGCCGACGGTCCAGGAGGACAGACTGTCCATGACGGACTTGTCAGCTGGGGCGGCATTCTTGAGGTGCGGCGAGATGTAGCGCACCATGAAGCGGACCCACGCAGGGGTGCGGAACATCTGGAGCACGTCTCGGATGAGCGCGTGCTCGGGCGCAACGTACTGCACTTCGACGCGAACGGTAATGTCCATGGCTATAGATGAAGAAGTAGAAGAAGTAGGAAAAAAAGAACCGTGTTGGGTCAGTAGTAGTCGTGTCTACGCCACGGCAAATGAGCGAATGAGCAGACGAAAAGTGAGCAGCGCTGCGGGAGCGAGGCGGTAGGCAGGCGGGCGGGTGAACGAGCGAGCGGGTGGGCGGGTTGTTCGAAAAGAAAAGGCCAGCGAAGCCGCCTGCCAGTGTCTCTGGACCTCCACCTGGAGCGCCCTAGCCCGCGTCAAAAAAGCAACACCGCGAAGAGGGGGGGGGAGAGCCGGGCGGGCGCTTTTCCGTTCGGTCTCCAGTGAGTCAAGTGTTGAAGAACATGCACTCTGAGCACGAGACCCCGCGGTACGACGAAACCGATTAGGTGATCGCGCGATTTGAACCGCGCGAGGGCTTGGAAACGAAATTTTCTCCATTGCTTTGGAGACAAGCGAGACGGACAAGGAGGGGGGGAGGGAAAGGGCACTCTTAAGCTCGAGATGCGTGTGATAGCGCTAGGGCACTGTGTATGTTTGTGTTTGTGCGTACGCGTGTGTTCGGTCCATAAGTAAACTGTTGGTGCGCTCCCACGAGACCGCTTGTAGTAGTAGTTAAACCTGGACACCCCAGCGATCCGAAGTGTTGCTCTGTCACTGCACTTAGGGGCCGTTAGACACCAAAATGCAACTTCTTTACGGCCGACTACAGCTCAAGGTAAATAAGTCGATGATCGGCCGGTTGCGGACAGGCGCTTCGAGTACAACGCAACACGTTGCACATGTGATTTACGTACGCACAATCGTCTGCTATTCATTTATTCGAGAGATTTTGGGGCAAGTACCTGGGAGCAGCCAGTAGTAGCGTGCGACCTAATACAGAAGATTGGTTCATTGATACGATCTTTGATCGTCTCGCCTGTAAAATCCAGCGGCATTTCACCAATCCTGAACACCTATCGCTACTACGCGATGGGAGTCTAGTGGTCGGTGGAAGCAGACGTAATTTCGACTCACGACCGGTTGTCGCCACAAGTCAGCGAGCGACACTCGCTTGAGACGTTAGTCTGTGCAAGGGACTCACCCTGCGCGTAATGGCGGCGACGTCAAATTGACAGGTATCGATAATACTGACGTGATCGCGATGGACAATGTGCATGTGGTAGAGTAACAGGCTGTCTTATTACCTTTATGGTTTACAAGATTGCCGAAAAGTCTCTAGCCGCTCGAGCACCCCTACCGGTGGTGTGAGCTATCGTCCAGGGTAATGTGCATGTGGGTAACACACCTGCCACAATCGTGGAGAGCAGGAAGCTATTTGCTTGCTGCCCGAGACACCGGCCGTCTCCAGAGTGGGGTTTCCCTCTGATCTGCCGCGTCGAACTCTGTCGCCTTTACGACCTAGACCAGGGCCCAAAAGCCGCAAACGACCGCTGTCGCCTTCGAGCCAGCCTTCATGTCGCGGGGGACCTCGCAACGACAGCGGCTTATACGGCAAATGCCGTACGTCATGCCCGGTTCTCAGCCGGTTTAGAAAGCAAAAGAGGAGGAGGGTTGTACCCGGCGGCGTTTGGCGCCCTCCCTCTTCTGCAGGAGCATCGTTTTACCATTCTTCCATCTCCCAGCTCCAATCGAAAAGATACCGGTCTAGACCTGCATTAACCCATTCCCTGCAGAAGGGGTTGCTGCCTGTGACCTCCGGAACCATCGTCGAAAATGACTGCAGCAGAAGCAGCTACTGGACCGCGGTCTCCGTGAGTTGCAAGACTGAACCTGATGCGAGGGAGAAGCACGGTTGTGGCAGGTTTCTACATTTTTTACCTTTACGCTGACGACCTAAATTTCGAAAGGTCATTGTGTCCCGCTTGCCTGTCACATTGCGAAAAGAAGCGAATCACTATCGAGCATCGAAGCGTATTTCAGATCTGCGCTTCGTCTTACATTAGGCACATACGGACGTGGAAAAACAGCAGTAGCTCGTTTAGGGTGAGGCGTATTCGATTGATGTTTACGTCGTGGTCGTCACCAAACGGCCACGTTGAAGTCCTTCATTGTTGACAAAGTGTATGTTGAAGTAGTCGCAATGTCGCTTTCAGTTAAGTGCGAGTACCACAGCCCGTCCATCGCGTGAGCTTGGTATTCGCATTGCTATCGTAAGGTACTTTGCTCATCCCTGAGAAGCCCGTCGCGGTCCTTAGAAGACCGTATGCTGCGAGCAAGATTCGCTACCTTGTGTCCTTCAACCGGATGGGTATGCTGCCCGCGTGCTGCTCTTTTTCTTCTTAATGTTTTTTGACCGCGCCATGGTCTTTTCAGTCGCGAGGTCTACTTGAATTGCTCGAACGACATAGCGACGAGAGCTGAGTAGCCGTATACATGCGATGTTAAACCCAAGGGACTCCAGATGAAAAGTCACAAGCATACGACGAAACAGTCACGCGAACGGCGATGTCCACCGTGGGTAGTAGAGGTCTTCCCGCTTTCAGCACGATCCTCACTGTACAGTGCAATACGCATGCACGTGCCGAGCCTCTATATGTAGTCAGAGCAGCAGAAAATGCTTTGTGGGTAGAAGCAGATCAATTGGCAAAAAAGCACGTCACTGCATGCATGAACTGACTCGCTATGGATGACGCGCACTAGGTCTAAGGCAGCAGGTCTGTCGTCACGCACACGCGCACGAAACATGCTGATAATTGTCGTGGACAACACAATCACACACGGATCCGCACACTGCAACATTTATATCGCTTCCAACAGCTTACCAGCTTCTAGGTATACCTCCATGCGGACGACTGAAAGGCATATAGTGGCAACGGTAGACTGATCGCGAACAATAAGAAGAAAAGCTCATTATAGCTGCTAGTGCGTCACTGAGAACAGAAAACCTCGTGGTTGACACGCCTAGGTGGAGGGGTACGCAGCGTGTAACTCTCGGTGTACCCATGATGTCGACCACCACCACGCCTTCGCTCGAGTTGTGTGGCTTCAGCACTGACCGTGGCTGTTTCCTGTTGACTGCAGCGCATTCCGACGGCGCTGATAGCAGCCACAGCCGTGACTTGACATCTGGAACGACAGTTTACAACTTGGAACGCGAGTTTGTCGACTTGCAGAGCTGGGACCGTCTCTTGCGTCACGCCTCCACTAGCCAGCGGCTGCCGACCAAGCGTTTGCGCAAACTAATGGCAGCAAATTGGCTCCGAGGCGACACAGCTGCAGGATGGCGGCTAGACATGCAGAAGAACGTGAGGGCGTGCGAAGACTGGCTTAATGTCGCGTTCGTGCAGCTACCAGTGCAGCAGCAGCAAGAGTTCCTTCACGATGGTATGTACGCTGCAATGAAGCTTAAACGAGCAGCTGCTCTCGCGGACAGCAAGCGCGCCCGAGACTTGCAGCAGTACTTTAGTAGCACCGAGATGGTGCATCTAGTAGTGACGAGCGTGCAGGCATACTTGAAGCAGCGAGCCGTAGTGTGGCTCGAGCCGTCCTGTGGTGATGGTCGGTTCCTGACGGCACTGCTACAAGCGGGCGCGCAGCATGTTGTGGGCTACGAGATTGACTCAAAGGTGCAGAGTCTTGCCGAGCAAAACGTACGGCTCGCAGCGTCGGATGTTGCTGGAGTTCCAAGGCCTTTTTCAGGGGAAGGCAGTAGTGTTCAAGCACAGGTTTATCTGGGCGACTTCCTCACTTCGAGGAGTTGCGTACCTGCAGATAAGTTTGTAGTAGCGGTTGGCAACCCGCCATTCAGTACAAAAGGCAAGAACAGGAACGACCTCGTGCACGACTTCTTCCGACATGCTGCGAGCGAGTGGCGGGCTCATGTGATCGCGTTCATTGTGCCAGAAAGGTGCAGTCGACCTTTGTTCGTCGAGACCACATTGCAGCAGCTCAATCGCCAGCAGATGGACAATGAGACGGTGGTTTTATCCTGGACGCTGGCAATGGAGCTGCCGCTTACCGACTACGAGTTCGAGTTTGGAGCACGCAAGGCACTCAAGCGCGTACGGCAGCCCAGTGTGCTGCAGCTTTTCACTTGTGACAGGTAATGACAACGGAAATGAAAAAGTGACGAGTGTCTCAATGCTGCGTGTTTGGAGTGGTCCAATTGTTGAATATCTCCTGAAACGCCGTGACGCTTTTGTAGTCCACTTTTTCGCCCGTTGAGCTGGCGAAGTTGTCCACTTTTGGATGTGCAATCCCTCTGAGCAGTTATTTGTGGTGACAGACGTACGTGGTATACGTATACCAAAAATATTTAGCTTTTATCTGTGCAGTCGTCGTCGGTTTTCCGAGTGGCAAAACTTGCCCATTTTTGAGTGTTTATCGCTCCGTCGTCATGCGAGCAAGTGACCAAACTGGGCTCTTCTTTGCGAAAAGGATCCCTGTTTCAGAATTGAAAAGTAACTCGAGCGCACATGAGCAGCCGCGAGGGCGAGTGGACGCGCGTGAAAGACGCGCACGGACGCTACTTCTACGTGAATCACGTGACACGAGAGGTATCGTCGCTTAATATCTTTTTCTATCGTCTCTTTGAGTGCAGTCAGTCTGGTTGTCGATAGAAGTGCTGACGAGCTGTTGACCCATTTCTTCCGATTATTGATATTGCAATGTGCCCATTTTTGTGACGACTGAACCCATTTGTAGACCTCATGGCACCTACCAACCGAAGATCCACTGCCACAGGGCTGGGAAGAGCTCATTGATGGCCAGGGTCGCGTGTACTTTGTCGACCACAATACACGTACTACGACATGGATGGATCCGCGTGTGGCGGCCGCTAGACGTCGCGCAAGGGGTCAATCGGTGGCTTCCGTTCGGCCCCCCTCACGCCAAAACAATTCTTCGCTCGCTTCTGCCGACGAAGCGATGGATAAGGATCAGTCACCGACTTACGAGGACCCGCGACGAGCTTCAGGAGGCAGCGCTGGTGGTAGTGGCACTGCAAGCAATGGATACAGGCGCCCGAGTTACAATGCAAGCAGCAATAACAACTTATCAACCGGATCTCCAGCATCTTCTGCGATTTCGGGGGATACAAAGGGCTACAGCAGTAGGGCAAGCACATCCACACTGCTGGAGAGATACTTGGACGAGACTAATTTAGAGGCAACAGCAGTGAAGCAAACTACTACATCTACGACTGTGCCCGTCGATGCAGAGAAGCGACTTCCATCACTTTTGAAGGAGCGGTCCAAGGATACGAATGAGAATGCGCTGGATAAGGTTGAGAAAAAAGAGAGCGATTATGAAGACATGCGAGAGGCTACTGACACGTTCCTATCCCCCGGGGCGGTGGCGGTAGATGTGGAAGAACCGGTTGCGAACGCACAGCTGGAAAGATCAGTGTCGTTGCGAACGGAGAGTAGGACCGGAGAAGACGTGCCGAACGAGGAGATTGGTATGCAACAGCTGTTGAACATGTCGAACGTCTTAAACTTGGGGCGAGGCAGCAGCTTTACCTCGGCTGATGTTCATGTGGTATTGCGACGCTACTTTGCACCAATTTTTGTGCGAGACGAGGACTCACCAGCGTGCAGACAATGTGGCGTACGTTTTGGCACCTTTAGGCGGCGTCATCATTGCCGCCTCTGCGGCAACGTGTACTGCGCCGACTGCACGACGAATAAGGTGAAGCTTCCGATCGAAGCCGAAACTTACGAAAAAGAGCAACCCGTGTGCACGCGGTGCTTCCGGAACGTAAAAGCTGGTGATTTCTTTAGTATCGTGGGGCTGCGCCACAAAGTGGACGATCCGACCTCGACGGTCGACGACAAAGTAGAACAGATCATGCAGCTTGCACTGGCACTGTCTGCTGGGCGACCGGAGACTGGCGGAAACATGGGACTGCATCGCGTCGCCCAGCTCAACGATGTGGAGGCCGCTGGAGGTGTAGCTTCGTTCTGTCAGCTGCTGAATACTGACGTGGAGCCTCTGCAGCAAGCAGCATTGGAGATGTTGGCGAATCTCGTTGAGCTCGAAAACAGTGCTGGCAACGAAATTTCTACTGGTGAGGCTTTTGCACAGTCAGGAGCGTGCGTTCATCTGGTGAAAGTAATGGGAAACCGAGTAATGGAACAGCAGCTGGGTCGCAGCGCGCACCCGGAGGTAGAACGCATGGCACTTCGTCTCGTTTACCACATTTGCCAGTCGACTGCATGCCAGGCTGCACTGCGCAAGGCTGGTGGGGGTACACGTTTGCTAGAGTTTCTGGCTGTCGACTCACCATCGTCGTTGGAAATGCGAGTGGAAGCAGCGCGTTGTTTGAAGCGTTTTGTGCAGAAAGATGCTGCGAACATTGCTGAAATGACCCAAAATAAGGGCGTTGCATCTTTGTGTACATTGCTGGGAGATTTTCTGGAACTGCGCACGGATAGCAACCTTGGTAACAGTGGCCTCGACGATGAGTCGCAAAAAGTTGCTATCGAGGCCATTCTGAGCACGATTTACGAATGTATCTATTTTGCAGATAACGGCGCTTCGCAGGTGCAACGCGGTGTGCAGCAGATACCTGCAGATAGCATCCACTCTTTTGTGTCCGTCCTGCGGAAAGGCGATCATGTGAACCGCTTACTGGTGTCGCAAGTTCTGATTCAGGTGTCGAAGGAGCCATCATTGATTACGGTATTGTCGAAGGAGAAGGAATTCATCAACGAAATTATGTGGATGCTAGACAGCGACGAAGACTATACTGTCGCATCCGAGATTTTGTGCGGGCTTTGCTCGACGATGCCTAGGCAGTCTTTCAGCGATACTGGTCCTGGTGATAAAACCGACGACACGCACGAGCAGGTGCTGAAAGTCGTTTACGACCTAGGGGCGGTCGATTTGGTATTGAAGAAGCTAAACGCGTGTGTGGTTGGTGAGAGACAGCTCGTGGGTGAGATCACGTTTCAAAGAAATCTGCTTGGAATCACGATGAGTTATAGTGCCGCATCGGCGGTATATGTGGATTACATTTGCTCACGTGAATGCGTGCCCACGCTTTCCGCTTTCTTGCTTTCGCGCAAAGAACGCCTGATCCCACTATGCGCACAGACTTTGATGAACCTATGTGAGTCCAACCCTAGCATCTTTGACGAGCTTTATGACCGAAACGTGTCAGACTTGTTCCACAAGTTGCTGCAAACGCCTTCAGACGAAAATCGGTTGTCAGCTCTTCGCTATTTCCGAGCACTTGTTGATAATAAGCGTCCATTGACGGTAGGCGTCCTCGACACCCTTTTTCTCATGGCGTCCGGACGAGACGAGGTACTGAAGAGAGGTAGTTTGGATGTGCTTGCTCGCTTGAGTGGCCTGAAGTTAACTACTGCTATGTTGGATCCTCTGGATGATCTTTCGACCACCGAGGTTGGCGGAATGGTGCAGAAATTTCAGGAGCGCGTTGTTAGTACGGCGTATTTCCCTGTTTTGATGACAATCGCGTGCTCTTCAGGCGATAGCGATATGCGCAACAACGCAATCAAATGCCTCACCTGTGCCGTCGGTGGCGGCGAGGAGCTTGTCGAACGCATGCTTGATCAAGAAGAGCTCCATACGTTCTGGAAGGGACTAAGTCGCTGGATGGACGTGCCTGAAGCTAAACTTACCCCTATAGAGATGCAGTTAAATGAGGCGCTGTTGCAGCTTTTGTACCTTGTGCTCAAAACGGCTCCCGCACGTATTGCTCGTACGGGAAAGGACGAAGTTAAAAATCTCGTGACCATCGTGACAGAATTTATCGTTTCACAGCCTAGTCGGGTAGTCACGGGCTTTCGTATAACCCGGTTTCTTATCGAGTGTAACGTCTGGAAGGACTCGTTTGTGGTGTTGTATGCTGTAAAATCAACCAAGAGTGGGCTGAAGTTTCTGCAGGCCCTTATGGACGGTATCGAACAACTTAGTGCGACAGCACAAGAAGGTAGCGAAAACGATCTGTTTAATGATTCTGTTACCATCCTGAAAGAATTAATCACAGACTTACAAGAATTCGGGGAAGGCGACGAACAAGGCGGCGTTACGCCGGCAAACGACGCTATCATCAATTTGGTTACTAGTGCCGGCGTTCATATCTTTTTGCTTGAACTGCTCCGAACATATGGTGCAAAGGGGAGCATAAGAAAGACTGAAGATGAAGCGGAGGTGGTGGACGAGGTAGTAGCTGAGGGAAGTCATGAATACGTTGAGACTCAAGTTCTTGAGCTTCTAGATCGGCTGGTGCGCTCACGTCAGATTTGTTTGCTTATTTTGGAGGCCG
>JH598320.1:168258-222569 GCA_000173235.2 Hyaloperonospora arabidopsidis Emoy2
TTGATTGTCGCGCTTTTTCTGCCTATGCAGTCCAGTGCTCTACTTCACACGTACATCCATCAACGCATTTCCCAACTTGCCACCTTCTGCGATGACTAACAACAAAATCCAAATACCCGTCGTCTCCATAATTCCCGGCATTGGTCAAGCCGTGCGCGAACAACTTTCGTCTTCGACGGACTCGTCCGTCGCAGCTCAGCTGTACCAGTCTTCGAAGCTCGAAATCGTCGATCTGCCTATGCCTGTTATCCGTCCCCCTGATGCTAGAAACAAGCACCAGCCAAAGGGATCGATTGGTAATGGCGCTTCAAAAACCACTCAGTGGGCGCTTGACCCTGACCAGCAGCAAGTTCTATACGACGCCGAGGTGATCTTAATGGACGCTCATGTCGCCGCACCGCTGTTGCTCGCCCCCGAGACAAACCTACCCTCCGCTCTACAGCACCTGCTGAAGTAGGTGCAGTGGGTGCAAGGTACTTACGCCGGAGTGGACTCTTATCTCCAGTACCCCAGTTCACCAGCGCATGTGGGCTTCACGGTCTCCCGTGCAGGTGGGATCATGCCCTCAGCGTTGGCGCAATTTGTTTCCGGCTATGTCGTTGCGATGGAGCGCAAGTTTTTCGAGGCGAAGAAGTACCAAGACCAGCGCATATTTGGCCGATGGGACCTCAAGTACCGCTCGTACCGGAATCTGACCATTGGTATCCTTGGTCTCGGTGAAGTTGGGCAGGAGATTGGACGTATGTTCAAGACGTCCGGGTTCAAGGTGGTCGGATTCAAGCGCCGAATTCGGAACGGAGACGTGAAACTTCTGGTCTCAAGTGCTGACAGTGTGTCCACCCATCTGACTGAGGTGCTCGAGCAGAGCGACTACGTCGTAAATGTCCTACCTAGCACAAAGGCGACCCGCTACTTGTTGACCGAAGAAACTCTTGACGTTTGCCGTAACAAGCAACCGGTATTCGTCAATGTGGGTCGTGGCGACGTCATTTCGGAAGAAACGATCATCAGCGCTCTTGACAAGGGCTTGTTGTCGAAAGCCGTGTTGGACGTTTTCGAGCACGAACCGCTGCCAAAGGAAAGCCCTTTGTGGTCGTATCCGAAGGTGATTGTAACGCCTCATATCGCTGGAACGGTGTTTCCAGAGGATGTTGCGGCTGTGTTCGTGAAAAACCTCAACCTTTGTTTGGAGGGACAACCTGTCCTGTATCAAGTGAACTGGTCATGTGGTTACTAACCTGTTCTGTATCAAGTGGACGCTTTGATTCGTGAGTAAGTGTAGTCACTATAACGTTTACCTTGCGTATACGTTAAGCAGTGATGTGCATGTTTGGTCGCTGATGTTACTTAAAGGGAGAGAAACGAAGAGATCAATGAAAGAAATAGGTGTCGCTCAAGTCTTTTCTACAGAACCTTCAGCTACGACACAAAATAACTAACGATCCTGAAAGATGTGGGTGTTGGATTTGGTTCCATCGGTACAATGTTACACTTTCTAAACAAGCCCTGAAACTGCCTGCCGTGAGCCACGAGCACTTGTTTGTTAATCGTGGAGAAACGCTTCCCCTCCCTGCTGCTTTCGGACTACCAAGCCGTCCGTATTCAAGCCGGACATGTTTGACTGGTCGACGGCGCGAGAGGCACGACACGACCTTCTTTATGACGACCTTCTTGACCGCGATGACCGCGACCCTCCCATGGGAGACTTGACATTGAGCAATGGTACGTTTCCACCAAATTCATCGACACATGAAAGCACGAGGCATAACCACATGTGAGGTTGGTCGGACGCAAACCCAGCAAAGCAGGTTGTTGAGGTCGTACAGGCAATATTGAAAGGCCACATAGAATCTCATTTGTTTAGACGTTTCATCTCCGCACTTTGTCCAGCACACTCCGACAGCTCGTCTCGCTCTCATCTCAAATACGGTAGTCATCGTTTGCGTTATCACAGGTGGAAGAAGAACGAAAAGGTCGTCGATTGGATAATTTTCGCAGTAAGAACATGAATAGCACAAGATGCGACGCAACGCTCGCAAAGCGCGACACCTTAAGTGAACAATGGCACAAGTCGATGTACGCGTTTAGGTTTTATGTAAATCCAGCATACTGATCACGATATAGGGCTCGATCGCCTTCCCGCGGGGCATCGGCAGAGCTACATAGGGAGTGAGGGAGAAGGTGAGGTATGTCTAGGTACATGTACGACCTGCTATATCCTGTCGCTCGGCAACAAAGGTACCGTGGCGACTACTATTTTATAAACTAGGTACTACTAGTCGTCGGACAGCAGCGCGCCGGCACGCAAATCTTCTCACAAGATGGTCAGTCTCTCGGTGTTAGTACGTGTCCCTGTAGTATGTGGTGTTCGGCGTGAGAGGACTCCAGCCATTGGTTGACATCAGAATTAGGGAAGGCCGTAGCCTTCTCGACAACACCTTGGTCTGAGGAAGCGTGCACTAAACTAAAAGCCCCTCTGCCCGTAGCGATCTAACCATTCGATCCGCTACTTTGTTGTAGTGCGATAATGATGTCCCCAGCTGGAGACATCGACATTGTTAGCTATGTCCCATACCTCCCGAAAGATACGCGCCAGGTGTGTCGTCGTGAAGGGTAACACATTCGAAGTTGCGGGAACGCTAGCGCGCTGTCCCCAGTGACATGCAGTGGTGAGTAGTCGCTTGCCTGGACTTGCCGAAAACCGTGCACGAGCCCCCAGTATTCAGCGACATTGTTTGTGGTATCGGTAGAGCCATAAGCCACGTACGATACCCACAAAACGCATGCGGCGTGAGTCGAAATGTAGAGTCGGGCAATAACAGATCCAGCCCCGCCCGGATCTGGATTTCCTCGGGATCCTCGATCGAAAAAGAGGAGGTACAGCACTCCTGGGCACCGTTCGATAGGTCACACGTGCAACGAAGGAGGTTCATCGTAGCAGAGGAGGGTATCATCCAACGCCGACCTTACCTGCACAAACAGTTGCCCGCCATCTCCCATGTCGGGCTGGTAGGTTGATCCACGAAACCTTCGAACTGACCGGCGAAAGATAGTCTTGGCGCTTGCTGTGTGCACTTCCTGTGATAACGACGAGTCTTCCATGCGGAGGAGGCGAAGCCAGATGGCCTGAAGTGTCGTTGATACGACAAAACGCCACAGCTCTCGAGCTGCCGGGAAGACCGCAGCCTGAGCTTTCGTAAATCAGCGCCTGAGTCCATAGATTGCTTGATAGCATCCCAGGTGATGAGCGGAATCTCCGGGAGGTCCAGTCCAAACACCCAGACATTTAAGTCAGCGATCAAGGAGAAACGCCCAGTGACGACGCGCACTAGGGCATGTCCAAAAGATATGACTTGCCATAGCTGAACCAGCAGCCGCACACTCAGGGACGGGGCACGACAGATCTTGCTTCTCCCAATTCCGGAGCGGAAAGCTGTTACTCTTCAGCCGATACAGCGTCTGAGCTTTTGTCGGAAAGGACGCACGTATTCGTCGAATATCTCTCCACGCGATCAAAGGTGTACCTTCCGAGATCACAACTGAAAGTCCGTCTTTGCCACTCGTTCATCAAGGAGTCTAGATCCTTCAGCAAGGCGCCGCCGGGAAATTAGCTGTTTCAGTTATCGTCGTTGCGACCGCCACCGTCGACGTCCAGCCAACACATGAACAACGCGCGTAAGCTCCGGATGTGCGCCAAAGTGGACAGGAGTCCCACTAGCGGAAGACGCGGCTATATCACATGCCGCCATCGACGAGACCGGTTGCACCTCACATTTCATGCCCGTATCGAAATGCTTCAGCGAAGCACTGTCAGTAGCAAGAAGCCAGTGATGAAAATGGTGCACCTTCGTTGAGTACGCAATTACAGACCCAGGTTCCAGAGCCCGATATACCAGGGACGGGAAATTATAAAGAAGGGCGAGGCAGAAGGAACCAAAATGCCGTCGCTTTACCATAGACTGGGTTGCCATATCACGCGTGGGAGAGAACAAGACAATGCCACTCTGCGGGGTCTTTCAAGACAATGTCTCGCCAAGGTAATTCAAACTCATCGCAAAGTCGGCTCCGTTTAAGGTATACGTCTTGCCCCGTCTATATCGCAGCCACGACATATCCTTGAGCGTGGCGTGGACCAGCCACCGGTGGTCAAATCGCCCCAACGCCGCTACTTCAGCTCGCATACCAGCGCGTAGTTTGTCATCAATCATCCGCCAAATATCAATTGTGACCCTACCGTCGTCCTTGTAGGCAACCGCGGCACTCGATGTAAACGAGACGGCTCGTCTGCAGACCTCCCTGACCGCACCTTGGGGGGCATGTCGAGCCGCAGAAACTGCAACAATTCCGGATCCGGTTATCAGAGAGTTGCTCGATACCGAGGGCTTTAACAAGGCGCAATGTAAGCCGGACCCGACCCTGTACACCCTCATAAGTAATCACCAATCAGTAAGTCTCTCGAAGAAACGGTATCTGCCCAATGTCCAACTGCTGTTGCCGCCATAGCAAATCAATTCCTTACGAACACAAGGAACCGCTAGTCCCCTCTGCTGGATTGGTAAAGTAGCTACCTCGGAAGGGACCCATGGACGTGACCGCTTGCCGTCCCGGACCCCATACAAAGTCAATAATTAAACTGTGCAGCCGGGTAACCACCGCGGGAGGAGGCCAACAATGCCGTGTAAGAAGGAGATTTTGGGAACCGCGATAGTACTGGCGAGCTGAGCACGTTGTTCCACCGTGTGAGTCTTCCCCCCCTCTCTCGGGCTAGTACAAGTCCGCTTCAGAGAGACCGTGTGCACTTATTCTAGTTATCGACCATTGCATCCTGTAGTCCCACCAGAACACCAAGAGACCTGCAAGAGTCACCTGGAGACTGCAGAGTGAGGCCACGGTGGCTAAAAGGTAGTGCTGAGCCGCGAGGGTCCAGATCAAACACCATTGATTTCGACCGATTCGTCCGGAGACCCGACACGTGAGCGAAATCATCGAGAATAGCGACAACCGGCATAATTGCAGACCGATCGCGAAGTTAGACAGCAGTATCATGGGCGTATCCCTAAACTTTTAAACTCAGTAGTCCGCCCTTCAGTTATGATCGGTACCCCGCGAATGTCCTCCCTCGCATGGATCACTCGATAATATCTAGGGCGAGAATAAAGAGTAGTGGCGCAAGAGGGCCCCCTTGCCGAATTCACATTTAACATCACGTCAACTTGAGCGGCACCCATTTACAATATATCGTCAGGTTGTGTCGCAATGTAATGCGGTTACTACTGATACGAAAGGGGCGAAAAGCCAAGCTATTTTAGAGCCGAAAGTAGAGATGGACTTTGCAATGTGTCGTATGCCTTGGCAAAGTCGAGAAGCAGAATAATGGCTCCATGCAGATCGCTGTCCAAAGTCGCAGCTTTGCGTACCACTGTGAAATTCTCGAGACAAAAGGGGACGATCGCTTCGGGACAAACCAACTTGAGCTGGACTAACAATATGCGACAGCAGCTGTCAAACCCAGAACGAAATAATATTGGTAAATAGCTTGTAGCCGCTGTTGAGCAGCGCGATCGGACGATGATTAAGCGGCAAGGCGAAGGCCACAGTTTTCTTCAGACACTGTGTTCGCTTCACCAAAAGACGAATAAACACGCTACACTTTAACCTTCTGGTGTACATTGAAGCGAGAACAGGTGCGAGCGCATCTGCGTAATTTCTTTAAATATGTTGTTCAACTCATCCATCCTCGCGGCTTTCGCACGCTTGAACCTCTTCAAAGCCGCAATCTTTTTATTTGAAGAAATGGTGGACTTCACGGTACATTCGTCAACTCGGTCCGGCGGGGCGGCCGTGGCAAGAAGTGCGGTGGTAGCTTCAGGAGAAGTAAACGAATGTGTCATAATATGCCTTTGGTCGTCGGCCATGTCATCCGCCAGTTCCTGAGACCGAGTCAACCCGTATGTAGCTTGTCCGTCCAGGGATACGATAGTGTTGTCCTGAGACTTAGTCTACACCCAGGCGTAGAAGAGTCGTGAGGTCTTGCCTGGAGAGTATGTGTGATTGGAACGAAGTCCCACTTTTGTTCTCTGCCATAAACATTGACAATCTGCAACATTACGACGAACGTTTTTAGAAGCTTTGACAGGTCCAGGTCGGTTGCAGCTTTTTTGGGCACTCACTGGTGATTCATCTGTCGAACCCGCGCCTCCAATAGCGCTACATCCAGTCAGACATATAAACGATTCAGCCGTTGATTATTGTTCTATTCAGACCTTGTCGAGCGTTTTTGGTAGGTGCAAAAAAAATTGCGGAGTATGATCGTCTATAAGTACCACCAATCAGCCAATATTCGGGCTGTGAGATAGTCCGACGTCGGAATAGAATTAGTTTCGTCAGCTTGAAGCTGTGCCAGTTTGATGAACGCAATAATTCGGTGTTTGCAGTCTCGTGTGCACATTCTGAAACAGGATCAACTCGCCTCGACTTACGTACACGCGCAGCATGCCACTATAATACTGATACTCATTTCATTGTGGTCAGCTGCTGGACCAGGTACCGACAGATCGATGTCTCTGATCCAAATAGCGTGTATAAAACCCACATACCACCGATCAAGTCGTGAACTAACAGATCCACCGCCGGCCAAAATGTAGAATAAGTGTGTCTGCCGCATGAAAATAAGGTATGAATCTGTATTCTTCCGCTAGCTCCATTTCATCTTCAAGAACATCGCTAAGCTGCGTTCAACCTAGAATCCGTCTCATCCCCAGAGAACCATGTCCTTCTGGTGGCGATACGAAATAATGTCATATCGCTCCACTAAAGTGCATTAGAAGTCCCCGCCGATGAACATGGGTATTCGTGCCCCAGAAGAGGCTGTATAAGCCCCTCGAAACTACCCTTTTCAGTCTTATCACTAGGGCAATAACCGTTGACAAAAAGAACGGATTCTACCAGAATAGGAATTCAAACAGCCATACAGTGCGGTATTTTTTGCCCCTCTTGCCACGGAACCAGTACAGTAGTCGATGAGTATGGGCTCGATAAATTCGCCACTCCTCCACGAGGTTTCTCCCGCTCTGTCCGCACCAGGCGTCCGGAATTGTCCACAAATATCGATGCAGAATTTTAGAGTTTCCGTAGTTGCTGACGCACCCAGAATGATTCGTGTTTTCTAGTAGAAGGACCCAAGTCAATCGATCCCCTGCTTCGCGCTGCCGAAAGTGACTTAATAATACTCCTCAGCATTCTAGATGCGAAGGAGACTGGTGCTGTTTTCGCGCAACCTCCGGGAAGTCTTCAAAATTAGTCTATAACGACGTCGGGTTATGACTGCCTTTTGAAGTCGAACTGGAGAAATCTCAGTCCTGTTAATCTAACGGGTTCGCCCTGTGGGATTGAGAAAAGAGGGACGTTGAACCTACCTTCATGAAGAGCCAGCCCCTAGCGCAGCCGGGACGCCCTCAGTACGGATGGTCCATCAGTTGACCGTCTCTGTCGATAAGGTCAATCGCCGGTTGCCAGTGGCAGGTTTGCAAAGTATGCTGAAGACCGCCTCTCGCACTGATTTGGAGAGGTAGTATAGCGGAGACTGGTCTATGGCATCACCACTTTTGTTTCATCCTCAACGGGTAGGATATGTTGAAAAGATACACACAGGACATTGAAGACTATCCAATGATTCAACTCCGCAAGCGGTTACGGCAGTCTCACACAGCAACTCAGGATATAGATTACTGAATAGTCTCCAGAGTTGCATATTGTCAGTCGTTTTCCAGCGAATTTGACCGATTTGCCCATCCGCCGTCGCGTTTCAATATGAGCACAGCCCTCGCAATTTATCATCAGCGTGTGTGGTGTGTTGACATATCAGACCAATTTAATATTCACTGTCGATTGCATGATCAAAAGCACGCAGGGTTTCTACCAGCATCGAGGCGGGGTAAGAAAAGGGTACGTAACTATCGAACAAGTGCCGCCAGATTTAGCGCACACAATTTTACATATAGGATTTGGCCCATTGGATCAACTGGCATTGTAGCCGGTAGTGTAGCCATGGCTTTGTGCTGGATGGCCCATTTCCGAATTGCATCTGTGCTCGCATACATTTGTTTTAAGCCCTCTGGACCTGCTGCAGCCGCTACCGCAGCAGATGCGGTATCTGGAACCTTGCGCACTCTTGTTGCGAGTAAGATATGATCTTGAGTATCGGAAGTGTGGAAATAGGCCATCGTAGATAGGCCCCTACCTGCGTACACGGATTACTCCGGCCATCGATAGGACATGTCGTAGGACCATTGGTACCCCTGTCTAGGTCTGATATAACGCCTGACGAGGTTTGAGTTCTTCTTCAATCGCTTATCTGGATCTGCTAGAATAGGAACAATAGCGACACAGGGGGTGGAGTAATGCCCCTCCATCCAGACCATCCATGCACATGGTGTTGCCGAACGTAGTCATACTTTCCGCTATAGTATTATCGATATCCCGTGTGTGTTGCTCGTCCGAATGCTGGGGGACGTAGGTGGCATGGATGATAAAGCAAGAACGTGAGGCACCCCCCTGTCGACACCACAACATGTGATGGCGCCGACCTCACGCTTGGTATGCTTCGTTTGCGGCGTATCTAAAAAGATAACAAGCGTTGAATCGTCGGGCGACTCCGCTCCCTGGTCTTTCCGACATCTCATCAGGCAGCTCGCTAGGTGGGGTGGCAGCTCACGGGACCCTCACTCCTCTCACCAGCTTCATATGTGCTAACCCGCGTGTCAATGGTTTAAGTGTTCTCTTTTTGTATTGCATTCGCCACTGCTCTGCTCGACACCGCACCTGCGGTACGTTATTCGAACTCCATCCTCAGCAATTTTACAATTACTTCGCCGAGAGAATTAAGTTAACCAGCACCAGTACTTTCATGAGCAATAGCCACCTAGACTGCATGAGCATGAGTCCAAGAGTAGCAATTTCTCCTTTTTTCGGCAGAGCGCTTCTATACCTGCGACTGTCGAACTGAGCACCTCGACCGCTCTTTGTGCGTCCGCAAATCGTGAGCGAGCCACCACAAGCACCATCTTGTTCGATGACTCCAAAGGCATAAAAGTGACGTCCCCGTATCCTTTGTTGGATCTGCCGCGGCTACCTTGGGATCCCCTCGCAGATGTTGGTCTGATTCATGAAAGCCTGCGTGCGCTGTTATGTCGCTTTGGAAGAAGTTAAGGGTGTTGGAGTTAAGTGCGTGGCGACCTTTTCGCCTTTCGATTGTGTAGTTGTCGGATTTGGTATGGATGATTTCTTGATCTTAGGCCGTATTCGTTGATATGAGTTTGGCGGGAGGTATAGAACCCGGTGGATGTGACGTGATAGAAACGTCAGCACTGTTTGAATGCAAATGTCGGAGCGGCATCACACTGGTCACCAACGATTAAAAAAATGGAGCCACGGTGGATTCAGAATACAGCTTTTTTTGTGGGTGTCAGGGTAAACCCACCCGCTCTTAGCGTATCAGTGGTATGAGTAGCACCGCTACGCGCTGCCGGTTCTCTACCGGGAGGAAACGTGGTGGTTTCGCCTGATTGCCTATTCCGAGGAGGTGATTGCGAAAACATAGTCAACAGGGGGACCTTGTGTCCGCCCGTCTTCAACTTCGCCGTATTTGCCGCCAGATTCACCGCAAATTGAGAGACATTTTATAGGCGTTCCTGCAACTCGGGGTGGTTAAAATTCGACCCACTGACGTATTGAGATGCAGTAGGCACATCATGAACTCAAGGCGATACTTAAGTTAAAAGGTGGCTTTGCACCCTCTGCACTTGACACTCGACTTATAAGGCGAGTGGCATGTAAAACAGGTGATACGTTGAAAGTGCTGATAATGGTGGAGGAAGATCGCCGTTCTAGAGGTTGAGATGTGTATACTCAACTTGTGTTGGTCGGAATAGGACATCGTGTCGAAACTTGTCACGAATAATCTGATATAATACACCTTCGATTCGTGTAAGCCCACACGGATCACGGATGTTACCGCACAGGACACACCGGACGCCAAATTCCCTGAACCGTTCTAGCCGCTACTTCATTGACTAGAACCCGTGCTTGATATTGCAATGGATTCGACCGGCTAATACATCAGGTACCGATGGATCGGTTGTGCCTCCTCTCTTAATAGTAGCAGGAGATACAAGCTGAAGACGCTTCCCGCGAAACATAATTGACTTCGCATCCCAGTTCGCAGCAGCCGCTTGATGCTGCATAATGAAAGTAAGACGTTTCGTGTCGGCGTCGCAACTGGTCCGCTTGACACCCTAGACTAGTTTTCGACTTAGAACATCGAGTTCCTTCTGCTCTCCACTGCACTTCAGAGTTAAAGGGGTATTTTATATCAGCGATGTAATAAGGCATGCGCACGTAAGGAAGGAAAATTGCAATCACCTTCACTGCTGGGTCCACCTCTAAAAATCAAGCATCACTACCCGCGTAGCTCGCGCGTGCGTGCATACCAAAACCCCTGGCGGTAACGGGAGCATGATGCCCCTCCCCATCATCCGTACTGTAAGGTGCCTCCTCCTCAGCAGAATCATCAAAGCAGATCATCGTCCGCCTTCATCATTACCGATCAGGTGGCTGTGCGTGTCATGCATGGCATCCCGTCTACCCTGAGGTGCACCTGACACCTCAGCACCGGATTCAGGTTATCCGCATGAGCAGAAACGACCACCTGGACTCGAGATGGTGCCTTGTCGGTTTAACTTATCGTTTCTGGGGCTGTTCAATTCGTCGGGTCCAGTATGGCAAAAGCCGTCGGGGCCGGGACTGGTTAATACGTCGGGATCAGGTTAGCAAGTTCCGGTGGGGCCGTCTCGGCGAAGCTCATCGGACTCATACTTTTCACTGGAGATGGGGTTGTCGTCCGGCTAAATATTCGATGGGGCCTCTGACCACAGCCGTGTACGAAATTCGCCCATCTGTCGCCTTAAGTGCGAGGCCCGGTCTGAGGTTTTTTGCCCTTCCGCTTCCACTCCGGGGCATACGAGTGGAGCGTAACCTCCCCCGACATACTTTCTCTCTCTTCGTGAATACCCGGCAGGTTTCCCGCTGCACGTGCGCTTTGCCTCCTTGTCAATAGGATAGCAGACCTGAGGTGTAGGCACCCTTCCCCGTCCCAAGATGTAACGTCGGTGCACTAGTTCCCAATTTTGAGAGTACGACTAAACTCGGAGAGCAATAGAGTGGTGGATGAGGCAGCTTTGGTCATCCAATGCGTCGTCGGAGGTGTAGTTGCGCTAGCCAAGACCTCAACGCATCACTTCAAGACTCACTCGAGATCATGCGGGGCCGGCTGAGTCGGGTTTATCAGTTTCAGCAAGGTGAATACATCTGCCGCTATGATGAGCTTAGCTGGGACCCCAAGACGGATACAGGAGTAAAACAGAACTGCTTAGAACGGCTTGTGGGATTCCGTTTAAGTGACTAGAATCAATTTAATTAACGTACTTCGTCTGCTCTCTTCGGTGAAGCCTACAAACCCTACCCAATGGCCACTATTTACCGGATTCTCCGGGGGACAGCCAGTCCGAGGGGCCCATCTATTCAATTCCTGAGATTTATTCTTCTACAACATCCCGAGATCAGTGTTACTGAGGTTCCTGGATGGTACAATTACGACTAATATGTCACACATTTTTACGACCTTGGGTTGGTCGTACGGGGGATCAACCCGAAAATTAAGTGATTGAACCGGCGGTGCTTGCCCAAGGTAGAAGATGGGAGCCCCTTCAAATTCTTAGTAGTTGATAAGGTGGCAGACGTAAGGTAAGAAGTGTAACGGTGTGAGCCCGTTGCACGGTATTTTTCTTTACATTAAGGTAAATATAAAGTGTGAATACTATGTTCATTAAGACATCATATTCTTACAATTTTATCCTAACCGATAATATTGTGATGCTACATTCGTACGCTGTTCATATGTTGGTACAGAACAACGATATCAACCAAATAAATCCAAGCCACGAAAGAAGAACGCAATGAGTGGTGAGAACATAGTTACAATACATGTTTGTATTTAGGTATAGTTAAAAGAAGACCAAATAGGATTCATTAACAGGAGATTAACTGTACTAATTACAGTTCTACTTATTACTCTTACCCTGAACTTCCTATGCACTTACGTGTACGTGAGATTACGAGGCACCTGCTTAGTCTGTGTTCAATGTAAGTAGATTGTATTGTGACAGTTCAAGCAATCGATTCCCTGTCTCACCTAGTAGCACTTTAAAGTCCGCTCAACGACCATGAATGTTGGATGATGAAGGGTACTGTATCACACCACACATTAGAGCAACTCCCATTTGAGTACAATCGGATAAGATGCCGTTGAACGATTGAGTTCGACTATAGGGCAAGAAGCCGTTGGCGCAATAACGTCCGCTCTGATGCCAGACGGACGACACGCCAACATTGCTAAGTTCATCCAGAATAAATTTGAAATTAAAAGAGAAAGGTAACCTTGCTTAATTAACAAGGTTCTCACAGAAAGAGCTGTTGAGAGATCAAAGTACTCAACATTTCGAACTATGGAGACTGCAGCATACTGCTTCTACCGGGTCTACACGCACGCGTCAACCCGAAACACTGAAGATTGAAATCTTTAAGTACAAGGGATACGAAGAAGACTCTCTGTTGAGATGTCGAACTGGATGACGCCATAAGGGCTTGTCACATTGTCGAAGAGAAAATGCAGGTCGCTCTTGCTCAATCGAACTTAGCGGGACGTGCAAGGACTTGGGCCTTGAGCCTCAAGATGCAAGACCCATATGTCTCTGGGTCGTTAGAGTTCTTCAATTCCCGACGCAGACAAACGTCTGAACCGCCGTGAGCTAAGTTTGTTCCAATCGTGAAACTCAAACAAGGCAAATGTGATGTACACTCATACATTCAATACATACGTCACATAATGCGTTGCATTAAATCATATCTGCTGGATGAACAATCGTTAATTGCGTTGTTCATGCAACGTTTTACGGACAGTCCAGTTAAAAACGTACCTGTCTTGACTTTAATTCGATACCTTGGTAGAGGCAACCCGGATTATATCGCCACCCGAGACGACAGGAAAATGAAGGCTCAGAACCGATGGACCTTCGTTACGCTGATAGTAAAAGTTCTCGCGTTGCCAAATATACAAAAATGCAGAGATGCAATAGATGTTACGATACAGATAAATTATGCATAAGAATTTAGTGCATTGAACGCGGTACCACGTATCGCAGGAAACAGTGACCGTCAAGCGACCAAAAAGGGTCCAAGGCGTGGGTCCGACGCTGTTTCAAAAACGCAGGCCTCTTGACAAGAATTGCTCCTGACACGCACTCATTGTATATTTTTGCAACTTGTAACAAGTTTTCTATCATTTCCTCAAAGCTTGAAGCAGCAAAGAATACTTCACTACGAGCCTTAGTCGATTGTGTGGCGTCGAACCACTTTTTACGACGCCATTCGATAGATGAAAGCAAGCTCAAATTCATTGAGCGCGAGATCCCGATAACGAGGATGACCGCACGCCTCGCAACAGGCAAATACGTAATAGTAAAGAAACGTGTAGTGGGAATTATCTACACACTGAAAGAGGTCCAATACGATGATAACTCCACCGTACTGGACTTGGATAACAAGTTTGATGTACTCCCTGATTTACGGTGGCTCAGAAGGTACGAGCCACAATATAGCTGGCATCGACGAACAGTCGATATGTGTACCGCTTTTCACCAGATGGACATCTAATGAAGGTTTTTGTGCGTTCACAAGAGTGCGGTGTAATAGGAGTCAGTGCGATGGACTCAAGTGTCGTTCGGGCGTTATTACGACTTCAAAATATCACAATGTAAGTAAGTATCACACTGTGTAGCAAGATCCCGGCGACTGCGCAGAAACGCTGGGGAGCCGAAGTACCACTACTTGAATGAGTTGAGTGGACCGGGTCATGAATGTACTTTTAGTAGACAACACCGAGGAACAAACAACCGATTACCAATGCTTGGTATACGATGATCATAGATCGATTGTAGAATCGAACGTAGAGGATCTGGTCGTGATAGCGCAACCACTTCCAGAAGACGTCGAGGGAGCAAGTCCCTGAGTATCTGAAAATGAAAAGTCCCGAAAGACTAGATCTGAGAAAATAATACCCAACAGACTGTGTAATAAGTTCCCATGAGATAACAGCGACATTGAATGTCCTGGTTAAAGACGGATCAAGTATATGTGCTTATACATTTGTTATGATCGCGCCTCAGACGTTAACTTCGGAGATCTATAAATTTCCCACGCTGGAACATAAGAGGTTCTTGCGTGATCTGCGTAGTGGTAAAGTCAAACGGACCAGCGTACTTGTCGCGGAAAACGAGTAAGTCACCGATTTCGGTCGGAAATGGTCTTTGTCGAGGATAAAAGAGTTCTCAGCAGCTCATCAATGGACGAGAGTGCCTTTGATGAGAAGACTCATATTGAGCGATATCCATCCCAATCGTGGGAATCACTCAAGGCAAATCCTCTTTACGATGATTTAATAGAATTCATAGATGTATTACCAGAAGCCGTGCCGTGCGAGTTACCTAATGATAAAGGTAATCGTCACGAAATCAAACTGAAAACTGGTTTCAAGTCTTGTGTCATGAAGCAGTGGCCAATGCATCAAGAACAAGTACTAATGATCGATAAATTCTTTTCGCACCGCTTATCAGCCGGCCATGTGAGGGAGTCGACCTCTCCACAAAGCTCTCCGACCTTCTGTGTGCGAAAAACCACAGTAGGATGGTGAATAGTGCATGCATTTTGCAAGTTAATTGCTGCAACGGTATCGCCTACAACGCCCATACCTAGGAAAGATGTTATTATAGATGTTATGGCAAAGAACTTCATGTTTTCATCAATGGTTCTGATGGATGGATTTTATCAAATACTTATGCATACATCCCGTATACCGCATTTGAGCACTCCAAGCGGTATGCTCTGGGAGTTGCTGGTGATGCCATAAGGACTAAGCAATGCCCCTGATACATTCAACAGATGTGTGACAAACTGTTGCGATCCGTACGAGACTTCTCCGATGGTGTGTTCGTCTGTAGACGGGCTATGGACGGGCATGTGGATGTGGAAGTGCACCGACTCCGCGTCCAAAAGGTTCGTACACTTATGCGCAAACACAAGTTGTATGCCGACTTCAAGAAGTGTATATTTGCTGCTAGCGAAAAACCACTTTTAGGGTGCATAGCGGGTAAACATAACGTACTGTCCGACCCGGAAAAGATCAAGGCGATCACACAATGGGCGGTATACCGATGAAAAAAAGACTTCGGAATTTCCTTGATTTAAAGGCGTATTTGCACAAGTATTTCTATAATTACGCCTACATGACTGTTCATCTCTCTCATTTAATAAAAAGAACCAAAAGTGGGTATATATTGCCGACTATCAGCGCTCCTTCGAAAGTATAACGTCAGCTTGATACGATCGCCATTTTTAGCAATTGCGGACCAAGGCAGGTCATTTCATGTGGTCTGTGATGCCAGGGATTTCTCAAATCGGCTGTTCTTTAATGCAGTACAATGCAGACGATGTGGAACGCGTCGTCTACTATCAGTCGCGTCAGCTTCAACCAGCTAAACGTAACTACCCTGTCCATGAAAAGGATCGTCTTGCCATGAAGTACGGGTTGGAGAAGGTCAGGTTATACCTATTAGGTGATGGACCTGTTATCGTCAATACAGACCATGCGACGTTACGCGACCGTAAACAGTCCACATCTCTCTCAACAAATGGCAAGAAGGGTGTCATCTTCGCGGAGTATAACATTTCCGTCGAGTAAAAGCCAGGACGACTTAGTGTTGTCGTTGATGCAATCTTGCACCGGCCTGATTTCGAATCGGCTGCGCAACCTGACACTGGTGTAATTACAGTCGAGGTCTTGACCTCAAGTGTCCCGTCACCAACCTTTCTGGAAGGCATAAGAAAGGCGCATGATATTGTGAGCTTGATAAATAATCTCTCGCAACATTCCAAAAACCATTTACCAATCGTCGACAGTTTACCGATCCTCAACGGATATATATACAGATTGCAACGGCTTTACTGCACTATTCATCTGTCGCCGGCGACACGCCTCGCGTCGTCATACACAATCATGGTGATCTGTGATTGCAGATTATGTATAAATAGCATGACGCACCTGTTGGTGGGCATCGTGATAGTGAGAAGATATTTCTCACGGTGAGCCGAGACGTTTACTGGTCTCTCCAATATTAGTTTGTGCGCAAGTACGGTCGGGCCTGCGAGGTCTCACAACGGCGAATTCTAGTCCTTCCCTTCGCACCCGTTGCAGCCTCTCCCTGTCCTGGCTGAGTGCTGTGAAATGTCTCAATGGACTTTGTCTTTAGATTCCCCGCAGACTCTCACAGGAATACTGGTATGCTTGTGTTCGTTGACAGATTGAGCAAGATGGGTACACCTGGTTGCTGTACCTGAATCAATCAACGCATCGAGATGTGCTAGTGTCTTTATTGACACAATCTTCCGCATTCATGGGCCAACTCGTGAACTCGTGTCCAATCGGGACCCGCGATACGGCTGAGTTCTGGCGATCCGTGTTTAAAACACTCGGAAAGCGCTTAAAAATGTTCACATCTGACCACCCTTAAACGGATGATCAGACGGAAAGCGCCAACCTTATTCTGGAAGAGATCCTTCGAGGATACGTCCATTCATTTACGAATAGGAGCGAAATATTGCCAATGGTACAATTTGCGATCAACAACTCGGTACACGCGTCAATGACGCATACGCCGTTCTTCGTGAATGGGATACGTCATTCGCGTCTTTTCACCTTCTTAGAGTGTGACTCTTGTTTAAGAGGGATGGACCCCTTCGAGCAAACCCTTATCCGGCTCTCACCCATCACGTGCTAACCTTCAAGTCATCACGTTCGACGCCGATGTCTATCACATCGACTTCGGTAACGAAGAGGAAAGTAACAGTGACGATGCTCTTACATCTCAGGATTCTGAGCAACCCAGCGTCAAGCCCAGCGATTCCAAAGACACACTCGTATATATGGCTACTGATCTTGCCACACTCCACTCTAAGAGAACTGTACCCAAAGATAGTGAGTCAGAGGATCGCGAAACGGTTGTTCGATTCGTACTAGACTCCATCGTAGAAGCGGTGAAAGAATTGAAGAGCAATCATTTTTTTATTTAATAAGGGTGAACTAGTCCTACTATCTACGGTAAACTTACCACGACACACAGTAACTAACATGGGTAGTAACATATTACTACCCAAGTTCATCGGTCCATTTCGTGTGCTGCACCGCCTAGGAAACGCATATACAATTCAACTGCCACGTAAGATGTGCACGCAACCTACGACCTACTTCGGTCGTCTCAGGCTGTTGTACTAGTATGGGTCTTCTTCCAGTGAAGAAATCCCATGTGCTCAAGTATCTACAACAGATACTTGTCATCGCGGTGCTGAATCTGAGTCTTCGGTCTGAAGCTCGGATATCTCTCCGAGAAACTGAGATATATCCTGACGAGCTTACACCAGCTCACCGCGACGTTAACGTTGTGCTCGCTTGTTCTCATGCTACGCAAAGGCAAACTAAGATAAGTTCTTCTCCCGCTCGGTGTGGAGAAGGTTCAAAACATGAACCAAATCTAGATGCCTGTTATTTTTGTGTTCGGGGTCCTCGCGCAACTCACACGTAACGCGATCAAGTTGACTCACAGCATGAAGATGTGAATCAGTCAGAGGTCGTGTTTCCTTCTCTTCCTCATCCATCGGTTGACGGGCGCGATGGGAAACTATTCCTAGTGAAAAGCCTGTTGAATCATCGCAATGTGAGAGGACGTTGGCTGAGTTACCTCGTCCGGTGACGCAGCTATCCTTCTTCGAAAAGTAGTTGAGAGCCTCGCTCCCGACTGATAGTGGATGTGGTAGGCCTTGTTGAACAGTATGACAAGGCACGTTCGCTGTAGAAGAAAGTTCATCGAAAATCAAACGCCCAACGAGTTTGTAGAGGGATTTCGGTAGAGACACGTACCCTCCACCAGGGGTCGTTCATGGAATATACTTCTTTGGAAGCTCGTGATAAGTTGTTCACACAACATTGACAAGGATTACCCCAGGAGAGTAATGGTACCCCGACCTCTCTCGATAACCAATGCAGTTTGTAACGTGAACCAGTAGAGGTCCGCTTCTCAACCCTGTTGCGAGATCTTGTCAAGCTAGACATCGCGTCCAATTTCCCCTACATTGTGGATGAACGCGTTCTATGCCTGGATCAGCGAGGGTCCACCACGTATGTGGTTCCCGCTGTACCATCGACGTTTGAAGAACACATCAATAAAGAAATCATCTTTAGTGTAAAAGTTACCCGCACTAGAATCAAGGCCGTGAAGACTTGATAAACCGAATAGTTATATTCGATAACGATTGCTTATAGTTCAAGATAGGCAATCCAATGCTCGCTGAGGAGACCGCCACATATTTTTCTCAGTAGCCACACGCAAGATGCCATGATCCCTAGTATTTTGCATGGTGTCAACAAAAGTACCGACACCAAGACCAGCACGATGACCTTGACCATGACCATCAATACGTCTCCGTCCTCATCATTGAGTGTCCTGAGCACTCCCAAGCAAACGACTCCATCTTGGAGACGGGGAGTCCGACTCGTCAGACGATTCGAAGATGTTGTGCATTCAGTGAGAATCGTAGCGGTTCGTGAAGCCGAATGAGTCGGCTACGGCTTATTCACTTCTGGATCACTCTCAGCTTTGCTGCTTTCTTCGAGTCGGTGTCGCCATCCGACTCGCCGGAGTATATGAGCTCAAGCCCATAATCTCCAATGTCACGCGGTGCATCACCGGAGTATATGAGCTCAAGCCCGTAATCTTCAATGTCACTCGGTGCATCACCGGAGTATATGAGCTCAAGCCCATAATCTCTAATGTCACGCGGTGCATCACCGCGTGAGCCTACAGCAGCAACTGCTGCAGTCTGGGCGGTGGAAGCAGCAGACTTGTTGTCACCTTCTACGGATGACTTTGCCTCTCCTACAGCTGCCGAATGTAGTCTCATAGGAGCACTACCCGCAGCTTTAGGCGTAATGAGTGATAAGCAGATAGTTACAATACATGTTTGTATACTTGGATATAGTTAAAAGAAGACTAAATAGGATTCATTAAGACGAGATTAACGATACTAACTACAGCTCTACTTTTCACCCTTACCCTGTATTGAGATCTTCCTCTGCACTAACGTCTATATGAGATTACGAGGCACCTGCTTAGTCTGTGTTCAGTGTAAGTAGTATGTATTATGACAGTACAAGCAATCGATGTCCCGTCACTCAAAGAGTGCAGGTGTCCAAGCACTTGTTGAGTCTAACATTCGAGCTGATGCATCAAGATATCTGGATCCGGCAATTCTGACGCAACTGTGGTTGAGCTCGTTTACTTTGTCTAAATATAATATATGCTCGCCAAAGCACGGCCGTCATCGGTCGTTCGGACGTGTTACATCATGTTGCTTCACATACTGTTGCTTCACATACTGTTGCTTCAACGGGCCCTTCGGGCTAGCAGTTGAGACCGTGCGTTATCGACCCTGATCTATTGTGTAGGAACTGCCACTTACTGCTGCTCGCCGTGAGCCTTCGTTGTCGATCATCACTGTTTCGCCGTGCCCGAAATTCCATTCTGAGAACAATCAAATGCGTTCTGGAAAGAGTGAACAGGGTAAATGCGTGACCATGTTAAGGTCTGAACGGGCACGACAAGGCCCTGTACTGGTATTGCACATCAACATGATAATAAGTGTAGGTGGACTAAAGCTTTCACCAGTGTTCGAGGAGCTAGCGGAAGTAAACAGATAACTGTATGCACGCATATAACTCGTGTGAACATGTTTGAGTACGTATCTAGAATGAACTCATTATGATCTCACCGTGTTCGCAACTTCGTCTCGTGGATCCTGCGATGAGACGACAACTACATGTGCTACTAGAATGAACCAAGCAAGTCAACGCCACGACTTATTTTGTACGACCGCCCTTACGCCTTTCTGTACAACCGACCTATCGCCTTTCTGTACGAACGACCTTGCGTCCTTCTGTACGACCGACCTTGCGCTCGTCTGTACGATCGGCCTTGCTCCCATCTGTACGACCGACGTTGATCCTCTTTTGTACGACGTCACCTTACACAAGAATCCCAGCTTCTTTGCTGGTTTCCAGAAGTCAACGTATTTTTTAGATACTTTCTTGGTTGTGAAATGAGCACGGTGGCTTCAGTGCAGTTGCGCATCCTAAGAAGCAACGACTTATCCACGTCGCTGCTATGGCGGTGTGGGGATCTAGCAAACATAAATTTTCCTGTTTTTCTACCCTTACCAATCCTCGTGAACAAGACCAACAACTCGTCATTCTATGCGGTCGTGCTATGGCTGGTTGCACGATACGCAATACCACGACGTCATCATCGTCGAGTGAGAGGCAAACATCGTTGGGAGGACTACAGCAATGAAGTACCATCACAACTGTTGGCATTGTAATAGCAAGCTTGTGATATACTTATCACGGTACCACCAAACTGGCAAAAAAACCGTAGTAGATAATTTTTCTGGAAACGTGATTTAGGCCGCAATGTCGTCACTTGAACCTAGTGCCTCTGTCTCTCTTCTTGTGACTGTGGTGGTAGTCATGAAGCACGCTGCGCGCATACGGTTTTGAAAGGTGGTGTACTACTGCTCGACAACAATCACATCCATCCAATCCGAATTCCAGCTTCTGGAACGCAGTTGATGCCAGACCCAGAAGATACTCGCTTAGCACCTTTATATAATGTCCCGCTCGTACGAATCTGTCGCTTTCACCGAATGAAGCCTTATTGAAGCCGTCGAGAAGTGAGCCAAGACACCGATGAAAGCTCGCTCTCGCGAGTGTTGACCGTGGAAAACTACCTACGGCGGCATGGATTCGCTCGCGCTACTTGCTCAAATTACACCATTTATTTTGCAATAGGGGAGTAACTTGCCGCAAGCGTCTCATTAGCCGCAACTGTACGACGGAAATCTCGATTCCGCGCATAACCGTTTCCCGGTGATCTGTCGTGACGAACTGAATAGCTCTATCAGGTCGCACGCACGCAGGTCAGGTCAGGATACGTTAGAAGTAATGTAGAACATCTGTTTCTGCTCAACTGACACGTTATCCAGCCGTTTAATGCTGTTTTGGCAACGGGAACAGTGTAGCATGCCACTGGATCCACCTGGACTGTCATTGCATGGCGGAATTGCAGCACATCGGTCGCGCTTTGCTTTACTGTCCAGTGGACCCAGGGAATTGATTACAAACAGTGGCTGCTGGAGTTTTGGCGACTCGGTTCAGACGAAAACCCTCAAGGTGTGTTCAGTTTTGGCGAAGAATGGCCATCAACTTAACTGGAAAGAGAGTGACGGATCTAGTAAAGAAGTGGCAGCATAGTCAATCAACTTTCCCGCATTGAATTGAGTGGACAGTCCAGCACAATTTCTCTTGTTGCACACAAATAGCTTGCTCAAGGATGCACAAGTTCTTCATGCGATGATAGAGTATCCGCTTGGGAGACTGTCGGATGATAGAATACGAAAGAAAGTCGTGACAGAGGTCAGGCATCCTAGCCTCCCGTAAAAGCATTCATTCTCCCGAATTTGGACGAGCATCATCTCCACCTCCGCATAGGCACTTTATGGAACTTCCCGCATTTCCACCAGTCGGAATGAGACGCTAGACTGTTTCCTCTTAGATCATGGATAGCCGTTAGTATTCCTCGATGCTTTATCGGAGAGGACAACGCCGACACACAATACCCCTACATCCGATCGCAATTGCGGGTAAAATCCCGTTTGCTAGCTAAACTAATAACCCAGACACTACAATCTTCCATAACGCAGCAGCCTGCTGCTCACAGTACATGGTAGATCTAGAGCGCGAGTTCCTGCGGGTTCCAGCGCAAGTAACTTCCTCTTGCGTCGGTACCACTTTTCCTGCGTTCTATCCGCCGCTTCATACAGTTGGTGCACAACTGTACTCGAAAGCCCAACGAACAGTTGCACAATCCTCCCTTTATCACCTCTACACTTGAACTACTCTACAACGAGTGATCATAGCGTAATATGCGTTGTGTAGCGTTGCTTGTTCACGGGCACGCCGGGCTATTCAGCACTTGACCTTCATGTCGGTGCATGTCATGTTGCAAGAAGCCTAGCAACAAATTTCGAGGTACATGTATTGCGACGAACGAACTGAAATGCGACGATTTGTCTTGGTTTTGCGCAACGGGAGAGATGTCGTCACCGCGGAATGGGCTTATTCCTACTAGAGCAGAGCTCGCGCGATATGCATGATAGATACCGCCCGTTCATGTTTTTCGTGCAAGATTAGGCGCATTTTACCTCCTTTAACACCACGTTATAGTGAAAACATGGTCTGGCTTGAAGTAAATGGAGACTTCAACAAGACACAATGAGGCGCCATACTTGTCTGACGGCGAATTCGGCAACTGAAACGGCGTCTGTAAACCAGATCGTATAGACATCCAGGGATTGCGCATCTATGCCCAAAACTGGAAGCATTGTTTATGAGCGAAGGTGATGCTTGACGCTCCGTCATTTCAGAGCCGGCCTCATTCGCGCTTCCTCACTTCAACTTTTTTTTAACAGAATGTCCCCATCGATTAAGTAGGAGCATGTCTCGCTGCCGTTCAATATTCTTCACCACCAGATGCTCATCTAGTTGCGTATGATCTTTTTTCGTTACGCGCGCCGAGTGAACACCAAGCTGACCACTCAGCGCGCGTACAGCGACTGCATCGCCAATCAGTTGAGGTCCCCGCAATTAAATGCCACAACGACTGGTTGATTTGTAGGGACGACCCGATCCTGTGGTTCTAACGTCCAGTTCGTCAGCAGTCTCTTACTTGAAGGAGTCAAACAATACAGCTGTGGCTGCGTCCCTGACAACGGACAGACTTTCTGACGCAATGACAATCGATTTGATTGTCGCGCTTTTTCTGCCTATGCAGTCCAGTGCTCTACTTCACACGTACATCCATCAACGCATTTCCCAACTTGCCACCTTCTGCGATGACTAACAACAAAATCCAAATACCCGTCGTCTCCATAATTCCCGGCATTGGTCAAGCCGTGCGCGAACAACTTTCGTCTTCGACGGACTCGTCCGTCGCAGCTCAGCTGTACCAGTCTTCGAAGCTCGAAATCGTCGATCTGCCTATGCCTGTTATCCGTCCCCCTGATACTAGAAACAAGCACCAGCCAAAGGGATCGATTGGTAATGGCGCTTCAAAAACCACTCAGTGGGCGCTTGACCCTGACCAGCAGCAAGTTCTATACGACGCCGAGGTGATCTTAATGGACGCTCATGTCGCCGCACCGCTATTGCTCGCCCCCGAGACAAACCTACCCTCCGCTCTACAGCACCTGCTGAAGAAGGTGCAGTGGGTGCAAGGCACTTACGCCGGAGTGGACTCTTATCTCCAGTACCCCAGTTCACCAGCGCATGTGGGCTTCACGGTCTCCCGTGCAGGTGGGATCATGCCCTCAGCGTTGGCGCAATTTGTTTTCGGCTATGTCGTTGCGATGGAGCGCAAGTTTTTCGAGGCGAAGAAGTACCAAGACCAGCGCATATTTGGCCGATGGGACCTCAAGTACCGCTCGTACCGGAATCTGACCATTGGTATCCTTGGTCTCGGTGAAGTTGGGCAGGAGATTGGACGTATATTCAAGACGTCCGGGTTCAAGGTGGTCGGATTCAAGCGCCGAATTCGGAACGGAGACGTGAAACTTCTGGTCTCAAGTGCTGACAGTGTGTCCACCCATCTGACTGAGGTGCTCGAGCAGAGCGACTACGTCGTAAATGTCCTACCTAGCACAAAGGCGACCCGCTACTTGTTGACCGAAGAAACTCTTGACGTTTGCCGTAACAAGCAACCGGTATTCGTCAATGTGGGTCGTGGCGACGTCATTTCGGAAGAAACGATCATCAGCGCTCTTGACAAGGGCTTGTTGTCGAAAGCCGTGTTGGACGTTTTCGAGCACGAACCGCTGCCAAAGGAAAGCCCTTTGTGGTCGCATCCGAAGGTGATTGTAACGCCTCATATCGCTGGAACGGTGTTTCCAGAGGATGTTGCGGCTGTGTTCGTGAAAAACCTCAACCTTTGTTTGGAGGGACAACCTGTCCTGTATCAAGTGAACTGGTCATGTGGTTACTAACCTGTTCTGTATCAAGTGGACGCTTTGATTCGTGAGTAAGTGTAGTCACTATAACGTTTACCTTGCGTATACGTTAAGCAGTGATGTGCATGTTTGGTCGCTGATGTTACTTAAAGGGAGAGAAACGAAGAGATCAATGAAAGAAATAGGTGTCGCTCAAGTCTTTTCTACAGAACCTTCAGCTACGACACAAAATAACTAACGATCCTGAAAGATGTGGGTGTTGGATTTGGTTCCATCGGTACAATGTTACACTTTCTAAACAAGCCCTGAAACTGCCTGCCGTGAGCCGCGAGCACTTGTTTGTTAATCGTGGAGAAACGCTTCCCCTCCCTGCTGCTTTTGGACTACCAAGCCGTCCGTATTTAAGTCGGACGTGTTTGACTGGTCAATGGCGCGAGAGGCACGACACGACCTTCTTAACCACGACCCTCCCATGGGAGACTTGACATTGAGCAATGGTACGTTTCCACCAAATTCATTGACACATGAAAGCACGTGGCATAACCACATGCGAGATTGGTCGGACGCAAACCCAGCAAAGGACGCTCTCGAGGTCGTGAAGACCATACAGAATCTCGTTCATTTAGGCGTAACATCTCTGCACTTCGTCCAACACGCTGCGGCAGTGTAGTATCGATCTCTTCTCGTTCTCATTTCCGATATTGTTTGCGTTATTGAGGCTGAAGCAGAACGAAAAGGTCGTCGATCGGAGAACTTTCACAGCAGGCGGGAACATGAGTACCCAGGCGACGCTACTCTCGCAAAGCGCGACATCTTGTGTGAATGATGGCACAAGTCAATGTACGCGTTTAGGTTTTATGTAAATCCATCATTCTCACCACGAGGTAGGGCTCGATCACCTTCCGTGGGGCGTCAGAAGGGCAATGTATGGAATCGAATGGGACGGGAGTGGTGCTAAAACTTTCTTAGCACGGGGACTCTTTTTCTGTGGCAAACGCTTACGGAGCCCAACCGCTGAATCGCACAGGGGCTCTTTTTCTGCGGCAATCGCTTACGGAGCCCAACCGCTGAATCGCAAAATTGTCTGCGAGACGAATGACAAAACACCCCGATACAGACTAAGTGCGCGTGATGGTAGAGCTTTTGATCACTTCGTCAGATGCAGGCACCCAATCATGCCCGTACATCAGCCTACTGGGCAGAAATATCTTGAGGCCTGCAAGGCTGATTTTCTCCCGCCGAGCTACCCTTACTTGAAATTAACTGATGCGATAAATATTTTTATGAGAGGGTGGTTGAGGTGTATTTAAAACAATCGCCGACATAAAAAATATCCGTTCGTCACCAACCCTCTGGCTACGTTGATTAAATGTGAGGGTCTAATCCTGAGGCCGCTGTGTAGGGCAGGAGAGCGTTGTCTCGCAGAACTGGTAAGGTGTGCACAACGTGCAGGTGGCGCAGGAGACCCTGGACGGACCTCCAGTTCTGCCGGATGCGACAATTTGCACCGGTGGTTAACATCGTGGTCCATATTTTCTCTTAGTGAGCAAGCGAGAGGGCCTGTGAGAAGATTGCGTATCCCTATGGATGCCTCATTTGCAAATGTCCAATCGTCGCACCGGAAGACATTAGGTTGTAGTGTTGGAAAAGAGTGTGCTGAACAAGAGTGTCGTCTTAAGTGCGATTGCGAGCGAGGCGCGCTAGACGACGATGGGAATGGCGGCCGCTGACTTTGTGTTCGTAATGGGCATACGTTGTGCGACACGATATGCGAGACTTAAGAATGGGCGGACGAGAAGAATAGCAATCGAGTAGGCAGGAAGGATGGTGAGGGAGAGTAGGCAGAGATATAACGAAGATAAATGACAGAATCCTTTTACTACAGTGCTTTGTATTGCTCCTCTGACGATATGAATATCGAACATGTAGTACAGACCTCCGTCAATTTGGCGAACGCCAAATTCACCGAGATGAAGCTAATTTTGGTACGCCGCCTCCTGGTCTTAATTCGGCACTGGCCGAAGTTGACCGAATTTGCATTCTTGTAGTAATAAGACATGAAGTAATAAAGTATGCGCTTGAAGGGTTCCCATGCATTAACCAGAAGCGCAATTTTATTCCTACAAACGCGTCAAAATTTGACCTGTTCGCCTGGATTACTCCCCCTCCAATGCCAGACAAGTCAAATCCGTGCACCGATCGTCCTTCTCCCACTTCAATATGGAGAAATCCGACTCCACCGACGTTGTATGGCAAGCACGGGGGCTAGTCCGCAGCAGAAATATCGTAGACAAGGATATAAATGTCCGATACGCATATCTGGACGTTATCACAGCCAATGTTAAACTTCGTCTCGTGATCATGTTGGTCAATCTTGGTCTTGGCATGTGTTTTTTTGACAATGTATTCTCGGCACTGTGAGAGGTGACCTCTATCGATCTCCTCGACCTGATCCGCAGACCAAAACTTCGCTATATGGGTTCAGAGCGGGTCGAGTACCTTGGCTTTAATTATACCGACGGCATCTTAACCAGCTCGGACGGCATGACCGCAGGATAAATTGAAGCGGCATCCTGGTTCCTGCTTTCACGTTCTCCCTGGACATCGCACATACTCTCATCGATATGGAAGATGAACTCGCCAATTTACTGCAACATTTCTACTTGTCGCCCAAACTGGAATTACTGAGTAGGTCGCAGACGAATGATCCCTGATCCTCTATAATGTTGATCGAAGCATCCGCCTGTAGCCACCAACGCAGGGATCGGACGTCATCTGCACCGACCAGGTTGAAGTGGTCAAGCAACAGCTTGAAGAAGACGAGAATGCAGTCGATCTACCATCTGCTTAATCTCATTAAGATTCTGAAAGATGATCATGTCTTTTTGACAAGGAGCGCCGCTCAGTAGATGCGGACGTTGAAGATCCAGAGAGAGTGTCCGTGATTGTTCCATCGATCACGGACACATGGAGACATTGGATTGGCTGACATACTAAACCCACGTCAGTAGTTGCGGGAATGTAAACATGGCGATTGGATGCACCAGACACAACACGGGGCAGTAAGAAAATGGGATCAGCATTTAAACTAATACCAATCTCACTACGCCATTTGCCTCCAACTACCAACTCCAAACCAACAAGTTAACAGCCTCAGGGCGCTCAAGACCAAGCACATCAGCGCCATGACCACCATGTCCGCCAAGAAGGCCGAAGTCATCCTGGAAAACGACAACTACTTCCACTGGGAGTTCGAAATGCGCATGAAGCTGGCGAGGAAAGGGCTACTAGCTCACGTGCAAGTCGTGAAGGACCCGGCGGAGTTCACGGAGGCGTGGCTACTCAACGACATGAAGGCGCTCGGATTGATCGCTCAAGGCGTAGCGGTGGAGCAGCACACAAATATCCGGTTGGCAACGTCGGCCATCATGGCCTGGAACACATTGCGGAACTTCTACAACCGGACGACCATACACAACCGGGTGAGGATGACCCGCCGTCTTCGTGAGTTCAAGATGAAGTGCGGCATGACCATGACCAAGCACCTGGACGAATTCGATGAGCTCATCGTGGGCGTGTGGGGAACCACTGGAAGAGGCTCGTCAGCTCATCATCCTGATAAGCAGCCTGCCCACTGAGTATGAGTTGATCTGCTCGATCGTGGAGAAAGCAAAAGACTTCACGCTGATCGAGGTGAAGGAGAAGCTGCTCAAGGTACGAGCGCCTCGACAAGAAGGAAGGTGCTGAGCGTGCGCTGAAGGCTACTGCGAACGGCAGCAAGTTCAAGGGCGCGAATTCCTTCAAGGGCTTCGTGGGCTACGGTGCAAGGAAGAACGAAGGCTTTAAGGGCAAGTGCTTCAACTGCGGCCAGATAGGCCACATGAAGCAGGACTGCCGGGACCGGAACGCGGGTAACGACGATGACGCAGTCTTTGCCGTTGAAAAGGGTTGGTCGGCTGGGTGGCTGATCGACAGCGGTGCGACGGCGCACACGACACCTCACCGCAACAACTTGTTTGAAAAAAATACAAGGACCTCGAGTCGAAGATCGAGGTGACCATCGCGGACGGTAAGAAGATCCGCGTGGTAGAGACTGTGTCGGTGCGCCTAACGGGAATCGACGGCATGCGCATCAAGATGGTCAATGAGCTGTATATCCCTGGACTGGACCGGCAGCTGCTGTCTGTCATCAGGCTGGCGCAGCGCGGCATGAGCGCGAAGTTCCAGAAGAAGTCGTGTACTATCTGGAACAAGACTAAGGCGATTGCATCGGGCAAGAAGATGGGAAAGGCCTACCTGCTGGACTGCGAAAAGAACATGGTTCACTACGTAGAGTACGCTGGGGTCATCAATCAGTGGGAGTTGTGGCATGCACCTATGAGCCACTTGAACAAGGACGCGCTGATGAAGACGTAGCGCGCCACCACTGGCATTCCTATGATGGATGACAAGGTCATGACGCTGTGCGGAGGCTGCATGAAGGGTAAGCAGACGGTCGTGCACTTCCCGTCTCGATCTCTGTCGAAGACAACGAAGGTGTTGCAACTGGTGCATACGGACGTCATGGGGCCCATGAAGCAAAGTCTAAAAGCGGGGCCCGGTACGTGCTCACGTTCGTGGATGACTACTCCAAGTACGTGGTGGCGTAATTCATCACCAAGAAAAGCGAAGTGCCCGTCAAGTTCAAGACTTTCATGAACTTGCGCGAGAACCAGTGGTGTGAGCGCATCAAGTGCCTTCGGTCCAACAACAGCACCGAGTTCGTGAACGAGGAGATGGACAAGATGTGCACGTTGAACGGGATCGTACACCAGAAGACCGTGCCTTACAGCCTCCAGCAGAACGGCGTGGCGGAGTGCATCAACCGCACGATCATGTAGAAGACCCGAAGCATGTTGTACTTCAAGGGCATCTCAACGATGTGGTGGGCCGAGGCGGTCAGTACGTCGGTATACCGGATCAACCAGTCTACAAACAGTACGCACTCAAACATGACGTCGTACGAGTTGTCGTTCAAGGACAAGCCACGGCAGGACCACTTGTGTGTGTTCGGCTCGGTCGGCTACGCTCACGTTGACAAGGCAAAGCGCACGAAGTTGAACCCGAAGAGCTTCAAGTTTATGTTCTTGGGTTACGCCGAGAATTCGAAGGGCTACAACGTTTACAACTTGGAGTTAAACAAGGTGGAGGTGACCAGATAGATGAAGCTCGACGAGCGCGACATCGACGGCATCTACGACTCAGCGCTGACGGAGAGCACGACGGTCATCTATTCGACGGAGGACACCAATGACGTCGTGCTGCACGAGCCCGAGCAGCAGGCCTCTGCTGACGTACCGATGGGGTCAGTGGAGGAGAACCATGAGGAAGACACGGACATGCCCGAGGCAGCTTCGGATGACTCGACGAGGCATGATTTGGCAAGATACCGAAGGGCACCAGTGGAAGCCTTCAGTAACAACCTGATTTTCCACCCGGAACCCGAACGAGTCCGACGCCCTCGATACCCGGTACTCGCTCTCAGAGACGTTGGAGACGAGGACAAGGTAAACGACGAGGACGACCCGGACAACGACGACCACTTCTGGCCGCCATCGCCGAAGATGCCTCGAGTTGACAAGGACGGTCTTCTCGCCGAAGCTGTACTGTCTTACGCTGCCAGTGTGGGAGACGCTGACCATGCGCCGACCACGTATAATCAGGCCATGAAGAGCAAGGAGGCGTCGGAATGGATCAAGGCGATGAACTCCGAGTTGAAGGCCCACGCCGACAACGGCTAATGGACTCTGGTTTGATGGACATCTGGCGCCCGACTGTTTGGATGTCGATGGGTGTTCGCAAAGAAGCGGAACGAGCAAGGTCAAGTCGTGCGATACAAGGCACGGCTCGTGGCGAAAGGTTTCAAGCAGAAGTTTGCCGTCGACTTCTTCGAGACCTATTGGCCCGTCGCCAACATAAGCTTGATCAGGGTCGTGTTATCTGTAGTGGTCGCGAAGGCTTATGTTACGCAGCAGCTGGATGCGGATACGGCATTCCTGAACAGTAACCTGAAGGAACAAGTGTTTATGGAGGTGCCATACGGTATCACAAACGCGCAGAACAAGGCGATCTACGGCCTGAAGCAGGCTTCAAGCGCGTGGCACCAGATCCACGCGGTATTCATGAAGATCGGATTCCGCAGCTGTGGGGCAGACCAGTGCGTCTACGTGCAGGGCATCAAGAACAAATAATTCTACGTCTGCTTGTACGTGACGACATGATCGTCGCCGCCAAGACCAACAAGGAGATCAACGAGGTCAAGAGTGCATTGAAGAGTGCGTTCAAGATGAAGGAGCTCGGCGAGGTCAAGTTCATCCTTGGCATGGAGATTGACCATGACCACATGACTGGGACGTTGATGATCAGTCAGACGCGCTACATCGACGACGTCGTGAATCGGTTCAACCAACAGGACGCGAAAGCGGTAGTGAACCCGTGCGAGTCAGGCATGAAGTTGACGAAGATGCAATCACTGGCCACGAACGCGGAGCGCGATGATATGAGGTCCAAGCCATAAAGGTCTTTAATTGGTTGCTTGTTGTACATCATGACTTGCACGCTCCCGGACGTGGCGTATATCGTCACGCAGTTATCACGGTTCTTGGAAAACCCCGGGCAGCAGCACTGGAAGGCCGCGATACGCGTGCTCCGCTAACTGAAGACAACGAAGGACTTCGGTATAGCCTACAATAGAAACGGCGGCAAGATCATGCCAGAAGCGTACACGGACGCCGACTGGGGCAGCAACTTAGACGACCGCCGCTCGGTCTCCTGGATCATGATTATGATCGGCGGCGCCCAGTCGTTTTCAAGTCAAAATACCAGCGCACGGTGGCGCTGAGCTCGGCGGAAGCGAAATACATAGTGTTGAGCCTGTGAACGCAGGAGGTACTCTGGACCCGCGCCATGCTCAAGGATCTTGGTCATGAGCAAGTGGGAGCGACGCAAGTCTGGAAAATAACCGAGGGGCTATCGCGCTGGCGACCAACGCGAGATACAACGCGCACACGAAGCACGTCAACATCCGCCACCATTTCATTCGTGAGAACGTGGCGGTGAACACCATCAAGGTCGACTACGTGGATACTGAGGACCAGCAAGCAGACATGCTCACGAAAGCGTTTAGGACGAAGAGACTCGAGCTCTTGTTCGAGGAAGCGGAATTCGCGTCAAAGCAGCACAGCAATAAGCGGCGAGTGGGAGTGTTGACAATGAGCGCCGCTCAGTAGATGCGGACGTTGAAGATCTAGAGAGAGTGTCCGTGATTGTTCCATCGATCACGGACACATGGAGACATTGGATTGGCTGACATACTAAACCCACGTCAGTAGTTGCGGGAATGTAAACATGGCGATTGGATGCACCAGACACAACACGGGGCAGTAAGAAAATGGGATCAGCATTTAAACTAATACCAATCTCACTACGGCATTTGTATCCAACTACCAACTCCAAAACAACATGTCCTTTGCCTGGACCTTCGCAAACGTTGCGTTCACCACGACCGTCACTGCCGTAACAGCCGCTGTTTCGATATTACACACCTCCTTAGGCGCATCGACGGGCTTTTTTCTCAATATGCGTCAGCAGACGCAAGTGCTTGTCCAGCATCCAATCGAATGTGTTGCCCATGTGCATCTAGCGATTGGGAAACTTCGTACACTCCGATCCAATGTCTTTGATCAGATTTACCTGACGGCGCGATGCACAGCCCATCGGTTTGCTTCCTCGACGAATTGCCCATCGTCAACCATGGCGTACCCCGCCTTCGTGACGAAATCCATGTATTGCGCAGGACAGCTGACTCTTAGGACGCCATTAGTCGCCTGTGCTCGAGTAGAGTGATGACTCCACCTCGACAGCTTGTCATTGTATTCTCGCCATCGTAAGAGACGCCGATCAGCTAATCTCGCCATGCGAAATTGATAACGTCCAAGACTTTTGTGATCAGATTGACCTGGTTGACGGCGGTGTAGCGGTCGAACATGGGAATAACCAGAAAAGACAGATTGAAGAGGAGGCCATTCACCGCTAGACGCAGACGCTAATCAATAAATGAAATACCTATGTAAGTGCTCGTGCCGTACGCAAACGAGAATGTTCACGTGGACGGAGTTTCCCTCAGTTCGCTGAGATGCTGCATGGTGACCGTACTTAAATACGGACGTAGCCACTGACCAAAATATATGTCACTTCAGTCAATTGTGCGCTCTTCGTGAACTTTTGGTGCTTTTTAATGACGGTGGCGGTCTGCCTGAACGACGGTCTGGCTAGCGTGTGCTGAATCGCGAGCTGATACTTAAGCGGCGTCTTCATCGTGACGTTGTATCTGCCGTCCTCCTGACACCTAAACAGCTTCAGAGCTGTCTCGGCCAAGATCGTTTTGTCCATGGAGTTGAAAAACAGCTCGCCAATCAGAAATTTGACAATGGGCGCACTTATGGTGAATATCAGTGTGGAGCTCGCGCCGTCGAAGGGGAACAACGAGATCTTGAACTCTGTCCACTTTTGATAAAAACAATTTCTTGCCCTCGAACGAGATCGCCTTGTACTAGGTCCACTTGCCCACGTGGGCCTCTTGTGATGAACTTGGTACTTATCCATTCGGTAAGGTGGCGCAAAGCTTTTTGATGTTTTGGGTACGATTGCGTTTGGCACCAAAAACCTGCTCCCGGCCATAAAAACGGCATGACTGGCACAGAATACTATCAACGACTTGCTCGCGTTCTGGGACACCACCTTGAGGCCATACTCAACTCCATGCTTTGCTTTAATCAGCGTGCCGCAATCTGTCAATGTCGTCAACGCCTTGCTGACCGACACCACCATTTTTGCTAAGTAACTTGTTTGTGCATTCTACTTCGCCAAAGCCCGTTTACACTTTACAGATTAAATTCTACGGTCGCTAATTCGTCTTCGGCACCCTTTCATTCGGCACTTAAAAAAGGTTTTGCTGAATGAAAATATGATTGTTGCGGTGGTGGGAGTGGTGGCTTCAACCAACCTGCGACATACCGGGCCTCATGGTAGAGATTACTGAGCCTGGGCCGAACTAAGGCCAGAGGCACTCAAAGCTGGTTTATGACCACTCTGCTATCCCTGACGACATAAAGTTGTACGAAAGCTTGGAGTTGATCTTGTCAAATTCCATTGAAGATTCCCTGGTATGAAGCTACGGCGTCCGTCGTACGCGTGGAGCCGATATCCATACTGGCTACCCAACTGATCGTCGCCGCATGTGTAACCACAACGTATTTGACAGCCACTGACCCGGGCCCACCGGGGCCTGTATTATCTCTGGATGCTCTAGAGAAGAAAATTAGATAAAGAAAATCCTGGTACGCGTCTGCCTCGGGAGTCCACAATGGCCCGCAATGGGTCTGGCTTAAGGTGCAGCAACAGAGTATTTGCCAAAGCGGACCGCACAAGGGGAGTATCCTGACCACCCGCAACGGCACCTTGCTGATATGACCCCACGGAAACGTTTCATGGCGCGCCCTAATCTCGTCCGGGAAGCAGCCACATGCAGATCTCCCGGTAAGCTCTGGTCACCCAACCGGCGGAGTCGTTCTATCTGAATAGTGTGGGTAGTCGTCGCGACCATGAATAGCCATCACTCTCGGGCGAGTCAAGAGAATACAAGCGTGAACGTCCACGTCAATAAGTCACCAATGTGATCCCAAATAAAAGTAGATGCTTCCAGTGTTATTGTGCCGTTGCACAGGCCCAAATATCATGCTCGCAGGCGCGAGAGCACCTAGTAGGCATTCCGTATTAGGGCACGACCAGTGATCTGTAGTCATTTCCAGAGAGGGAATCTGTTGGCTTTCAGGCGGAACACAGTCCGCGTGACTTGTAGCTCAAGCTTCTCGAATTCTGATCAGGTCGGTCTACTTGGTCAAATTGGTCAAATTGGTACCCCCAGCTAAGTCGAGATGGTCGACTTTCATTATTCAATTGTTTCGCTAGCGCTCTCCGAATCGGCGTAACAGACCCGCAATCGTCGTCATGATGTCTTAGCGACGAGGCATCCATCTCACTCGACCAATTCGTGGTCGCAAGATGCATTATGGGTGCGCCATGAAGCATATTTGTAATTCGCAGTTGCAAGTGGCTGTTCGATCGCAATCTAGCATAGCCGCCGAGCTGCATGTTTGGACATGATCTCAATGGAAAATGGCCGTGTATGTATGATTTAGCATCCAGACATGATGCCTAGGAGCATTAGCCGAGACCGGGCATATCGAGGAAGCCACGGTGGGTTGTTAAGGAAAGCCAGGAAATGGAGAAAGAGCGCTTGGCAGAAACGCAACCTGCCGTTTTTATATAGGACCATAAAGAGCAATTTGTAGGTGGGTTTAAATCGAAGGACCCCAGCGTAATCCACGTCCAAAAGAGAGTGTCACTAAGCAACTTTTTGCCGTGGGAATATATGGCACTGTTGAGCTGGCAGCATCCCCCCATGAATTTAAGAAGAAAACTCAAATACATTAGGGATGCATGCCACAGCCAATTTGTGTTGCAACGACCATGTATGGATTCCTCCACAAGAAGATCATGATAAGTTGACGAGCCCAAAAAATCATGGGCTTCACTGTGGTGGAAAAACGCTCCGCCTTATTCCTCACGACTGTCGTATCGAGGGCCTTGTATTGTTGTGCAGCGGATACCGCAACAGCGTTGACTCCGGTTACCCATAAAGTAGAAAATAGTGTTTGTTTTGTGCAGCACCCTATCGCGGAATAACCTATATTTGGCGTGAGTATTTATTTTTGAACATCATATCGCCCACCGGAAGATCCCTCGACGAGGCCGTCGGGATCCATTTGCCGGTCGCAATGGCCTAAACGTACGTGATTTTGTACGTACGCATGGTATAGACATACCACCCTCTGGAACCGGTAGCACACCATGGTCTTGTTGGGCACATGGGCGTGAGTGTCGCCCATTGCGTTTACCCCACACGAAATGATAATAAAACCTTGAAGATTAAGGATAATACGCGAATAAATCTAACAGTGTCGCAATACGTACAGTATTTCAGGTATAGCTATCGCGCGTTAAGCAAGCCAAATGCTCCTCGGTGTAATCGTTTCACGGGCCAAAGCGGCTTAAAAAAGCGGGTACAGTTTATTCCGTCGTATCACTCTATCACAACTATAACCCGAGATACCAAAAGAGCTCATTTGGCCCAAGCATCGAAAGGCCGTAAGAGTCGACTAGACGACCCAAATTATATGGTCCGAGCACTGAGACTATGGATTCGGTGCGGTTGGTAGATAGACCAGAATACCGGGAAATGATGTTCAATATGTCAAAGACAGGTGGGATATTATAACTCCCTCGCATGTAGAGCACCGTGTCGTTCGCATATCTGGACACTTATATCGTCTTCGCTCGACCACCGTAAAGATAAACAATCCCTTCAAAGCCATTACGCGCCCGAAAAACCTTATACAGGCTATCAAGCGCAATAATGAAAAGTAGGGGTGCCATGGTGTAGGCTTGACTTAAATCGCAAAACATCACGTCGCCTGAATCTGAATACGTTTACTAGAAATTGGCAAGTCATGTTCTGACAAAGAGCAGAGACCATGGTTTGAACGCTGCCAAACATTGAGCCACATGAGCACAGCAAGAAGAAAAAGTTGCAAGAATCGTAGACCTTGGTTAAATCTAGCAAGAGCGCTAAAGAGCCATGCTGCGCGGCCCCGGTCGTAGCTGCTGTCTTGGCGGCAACATTAATGTCGAGATCTGTCACGATGGAGCAGCCGGGAACGAGTCCAACATGGGCGTTTTAAATCTTTGTGGGTAGAAGGGTACGAGGACGCCCTGCTAAAAACTTTGAAAACAGTTTATAGCCGCTGTTGAGGAGGACGATTGGTCGATGGTCCAGATGTAAAACCGCGGTATCGAATATCTTGAGGTAATGAATGTTAGCTTCACCAATAGAATCCGGTACTTCACCACATAGAAGCCCGTGCGAAAAACGTGGGGCCAAAATGGTAGCCAGGGATTGAAGAAAAAATTGCGTCAGAATATATTACTAATTCATCAGGGCGGAAGACTTTCCACGATTGATACTGTTAAGGCAGCCCTTATACCATACACAGTAGTCGGAGCCACTACTGCTGTGTTATCCAGACCGCGCTGGGGGGGGCGCCGCGTAAGAAAGCTGCAGTTTAAGAGGCGTCTCGGAACGACGTTGCATAACACCCACCCAGCCGTTAGCGACAACTAAGTAAGCACTCCGACACATGTCCTGGAATTTTGTGGCGCTGGCATCGATAATTAATTAGTCAGACACTGGCCCTAGGGTGTGCATCGGACGCAGAATCCTCGGAATCCGGGACCATGTACCGTAGGTACACCTGGAGCCGGAGATGAATTTGTAGGTCTGTCTCAGACTAAATCGCTGCTAACTTTCTCAATCTGCGCAGCGCGTCAAGCCGTTGCAGGAACCATTCGTTCTCTCGCAAACTGGAAACCGTTGCTCACTTCATTATGGAAGGAGTAACGAAAGTTCCTGCGTCTTTACTAAGAGTACCTCATTTGCTAAGTCAGCCGGTCCAGTTTCTCCACTATTCCAGACCCAGACGGTAGTTTTGTGGATTCCATAAAGAGATTGAATCGTTGCGCCGAATGGTTCTCTCATTTTCTTCAACGCAGTGATCGTGAGTCCAAAAATATTATTCCTTACATGGAACACGAGTTGTTGATGGGGAAGCATCCTCTATGTATTCCCTGTACAGCAGGACATGAGGTTTTAATACAAAGGAAAGTCGAGGGATGACAGTGCGGACAAAGTGGAGTAAATACGGGGAGGGGTTGCAATACTTTTAACCCATAATCATCAGTATGTGATATCCTTTTGTAGAAGTAAGATCTACGGTCGGGAAACTGTATGAAAGTACAGTTTAAGCACCACGGGAGTGCTTTTTCATAGTAAATATGTACGACCCTATCGCCTGTTAAACTTGGGAGGCACTGTTTTAGCGAATCTCATCCGTACTCCCGCTACACGATGGACCAATAATTATCGGTGATGATTTCTACTGCATGTTGCATGCACAGCTCGATCGCTCTTACACTCTGCCTGGAGGTCGCCATGACTCCCCTGCCCTGCGTGGGATGAAAGATGAGACGTGCTCGATTGACGTCCTAGACGAAGCAATGGAGCAAGATGCGAATGATCGTGGGTATTAAGAGTTATTGCAAGGACTCACACATGCTTGTACCACCTGCCCAACGGCGGTAAAGAGAGCTCTTGTCTTGGTATGTTAGTATAAAGACAACGTCGTAGAATCTGTACTTAAAGCAATAAGTACCTACTCCAGTCGCAATCCATAACGGTGTGACTTTTTGGAATGGTGCGCCCTCGCTGACGGCCACAGAGCGGAAACTTCGGCTGCTATATCCTGTTGCTTCCTGCGCGGATCAATCTGTTGGTCAAATCCCCGAACGAGCTTTTGACGCAGCTCTCCTGTTCGTTGACAACGCTGCAGCCACTGGATTATCGGATAAATCGACTGCTATACTGTTGAACTCATTGTGGTATCGATGGAAACTTAGGATGTTCAAGAAAACCTTGACCGAAACACGGCGCGTTGAACGTATCACGATTAAAATCTATCTTCAATGGCTTGGTGAAAAATTGTTCACTTTATTGACTGTCGTCTCAATTTACTGTCGGTCGAAGACTGCAGGTATTCTTGTTTCTCGACTGCAATTCAAGCGATTTCAGTATGATCAAATTATAAGCTGTTCAGCGCTGTAGTAATGCCTTTGCCCAGAAATGCGGAGCAGAAAGTAAGATGCCAGCTGCTTCTATAGTAGTGACAACCATTCGTCGATCAAATATGCCGAGTCGATCAGTTGAATCATGCAATCGCCGGTTGTCCTAATTTTCAGTCTATAGGACTCACACTTGCCGCATTGTTTTACGCACCTCTCAAACTGAGAGAAACGTGATGTCCATAGACAAGCAAGTTTAGACAGTCGTGATCACTAATCATGAAAATAGGTCATTGATTCGACGGTGCACCCGTTTGTTTTTAAGTTACAGTCGGTACAGATAGGTGTTCTAACAACCTGCTACTGTCCTCTTCAGTTAGGCTTACACATCCCTTCCCGGCTCGCGGCTATCGTGCCGCGCGACGGGGAAGACTGTAAAAAACTTTGCTTTTTGCTTAAAACTTAATTTTTTTCGCCTTTCCACACATGATGTGTACAGGCTATCTTTTGACATTGATTTTACTATGTCGACAGTGGTCAAGCGAGCGGACACTTATCTGAACCTCAATCGATGTATTTCGTATAAAAGGAGCACCCGTGGTTCCATCATTATACGTAGTTAGCTGGGACGAAACAATTTTGACAATGTCTTAATTTTTCTACGTCAACACTGGTTAAACGAACGGACAACAAAACCCTTTCAGTATTAATCGACATTAATCACCACCAAGATGATTATTGCGTCTCTCCTTTCCTCTGGTATTGCACCTCCTAATAGTTCATATCATGATAGTAGACCTCCTGATGTTGTACATGATGTTACTCCTGCCGCCGCCGCTCCGTTATGGAGATGCCGAACACCGCTTCCAACAGGGCTCTTAAGAATACAAAAGGAGGCCGTAGCTGCCGTCAAACAATACGCAGTACTTCAAGGCTTTGCCGTAAGCATCTACCGCTGCAATCGAATCGTTATAAGCGCGTCTATCGCGCTGTACACAGGAAAAGAACTACAAGAAATCCCACAGCCGCCTCATGGCATTCGTTGAACGTGGTACGAAAAAGGTGGGCTGCTTGTACGAGCTTTTTATAATCTACAACAAGCACGCACCAGACGAGACCTCCTGGCCGACGCATGATTTGAACGACTGTCACAACGGTCAATCCCAATGTATAGACAAGATCGTACTCTCTGCTCTGCCGGCCGCGCGTCTTGCAACAAGAGAAGAAGTCGGTATTGATGCCAAGGTCCTTCCAGATGCATAAAGATGAAGCCGCTTCACGGGTACGTGGTAATTTACTATTTTCGGCGGGGTATATTTTTCAGTATTTATGTATTTTGGCTTTGCCCCAGGTTATTGTCGACCGATTTCAGGTGACGGATGTCTTCATCAAACGAAGTGATGTCCACAACTCGTTAGAAAGGCAAATATGAAGGCATTAAGCGGGCAAACGCACACGAGGCGTTAATGAAGCACTTGAAAGACCAAAATTTAACCACTACGGTCGCGGTGGACGAAGAAAATAGCGTTCGGTATTTATTCTAGCAGCCAGGACTTTACCTTTTTTATCATGAAGCTCGGGCCTACAAGAAAAATGTATGTAGCCTCCCGATCCTGCATTTCGTAGAAATTACTTCTACTTATTAAACGTTTACTGCAGCTGTACGGTTTATGGGCCGAGAGGTATTCGTCGGCTACGAATGGATGATTAACGAGATTAACAAAATACTTCCGCGGTACCCCAATATCTCGTCTTCGATTACGACCTGGGTCTGATAAAGGCTATCAAGGATATGCGTCCAAGCGCAGTCATCATCATCTACCATTTCTATATTGCGAATAACATCTCAACTCTGCAGAAGAAATTTTTGGGCGACGACAAGAAGATCTGGAAAGCGTTTTGGGCTACTGGAACGATATTGTTCATGTTTCCACAGAGGATCGTTCTATGGAGCTTTGAAATCAGCTACTATCAGTGATTGTAGTATGGTTTTATCGTCTCACGATATTGCAGCTTATTGATCTTGTTATACGTAATATATATTTGATATGTTATCTAGGACTACAGAATTGTAGCCTATCCGAATAAGAATAAATATCCTCGGCGACATTATTGGGCATCGTTAAACATAGATCAATTTATGCACTATGGACACACAGTAACATCTAGATTTAAAGAATCTCATCATCAACACATCAAAAGATGGTTTAACATGTTGAGCGGCTTACTTCTCGATGTCTACGAAAGGATTTCCAGAGGCATTAAAGCAAACCACAAGAATATATGCGAAGCAGTGGCCAAACATAGAATAAAGATATTTCACGAACCCTTTCGGCGAGATATTTTAATGCTGCACCGAAAGGGGCCACGTCATGCTCTAGTGCTCCTGAGAAGCAGTATTTGCCCGCGATTGATCGGTCTAATCCTAGGAGCTGTACCGGGTACTATGCGAAAGTCCACAGTATCCTCTGCGCGCATGTCACCTGCTGACACATCGACACAAAACAACCCATGGAACTTAGCGCTTTTGCGGTACAGTGGAATCTATACTTGGAGTAGTATGGCACATGTTCCCTCGATTCAGATGTGTTTGGCATCTTGCGGCCCTTTTGGGTCCAGAAGACAAAAGCTTGCAAGCGGTCGCATCAGAAGTCAACAAAACGCCAACCGTCGGGGTTCGAGCGAAAAAAGCACCAGATCCGTGGAAACTATTGTAACCACTTTCACGGAGCTGGTCACGATCGCCGCCGATTTCCGCCCCGCGCTCTTATCGAGTCTGCCGAATGGATTGAGCTAATCTATCGTGTGAGCTCAACACGCGCGCCGCCGCTGTCCTCCCTCTTCGATACAACTTCGCCAATGCCTGTATCGCAACGTGCACATGCAGCAACTTCAGCCACTTCAACCCATGCATTATATCTTACCAGTGCAGGTTTTGCCAGCATGGCGTCATCCAATCCATGCGTCGTTGGTCCCTGTCGCGTCGCTCTCCCCGCATCGTCGCACCCTCACGCCGCTTCCCCCCACGTCGTTCCTTAACCTTTTTCTTCCTAGCTAACCACGTATAATGATGGAACCACGGGTGCTCCTTTTATACGAAATACATCGATTGAGGTTCAGATAAGTGTCCGCTCGCTTGACTACTGTCGACATAGTAAAATCAATGTCAAAAGATAGCCTGTACACATCATGCGTGGAAAGGCGAAAAAAATTAAGTTTTAAGCAAAAATCGATTTTTTTACATTCTCCTGCGCGACAAGCCTGTTACCAGCCAGATTGCTGGGTGGATTAAAACACAACACTGGCACCAACCGAATGCAAACATTGCAAAACCGGCTTCAGTCGCAAAACCAGCACCACTTCACGTTGGAATTAATGTGTAGCACGCTAAATCTCAATATAGCTTTATCCTTTCATTCCTCAATATCCGCAGTAGGCACATAAGACGGTTTGGCTTCTCCCCGCTCTCAAGGGCACCCACCTTCAGAAGAGATTGTCGCTTGCTCGACCCCGAGCTTTGGGGGGTGGCTATCTCGGGAGTGCTACTCACGTGGTCGCGGTGTATGCGAAAGGAAGGTCGAGAGGGGGAGAAGTACCGAAAGTGACGGTTATCCTTCAATCTGTTGTCTAAGTTTAGTTTAACGTCGACAACTGTAACATGTGACTGTGCGGCAATCGTGAATGACTAGACTTCAAAATCATAAGCAGTATGATTCAAACGTATCGAATACGAAGGTACTACAATTATGACCTTTCTAATATTATAAGCTATCATTACCGTTCTCACTTGATATGATTAGCGTGTGTGTGAAACAAGGATGTTATGTGTATCGTGTATTTGCTCATGTCGACTACTTTTCCTCGTATCATGAGTGAAGGAGCTACGCTGTCCACGTGCCTCGCCAGACTGGGACGCTTCGATGGTCGTGTTAGAGATGTATATGGGATCACACACCACGGACCGTGTCTTTTCTGCGGCGACCATGCACCAAAGATCGGTAAGGGTCTCGCATGGTCTGTAAGTACCAATTAATGGGAACAAGTCCAGTGCTAGTGTACAGCAGCATAGAATAACCATTTTGATGTTGCCGCCGACGTATTTATCATTGTATAATCACCGGACATAATCGAGTACTGGGTTTGTCATACATGCTTAGACAACAACAGAAATCGAGTAGCGTTTGACTGTTTAATAGACACGGACTCCTCTCTCTCGAATGTTTTTAAATTTCATTTTTATTAATATGATTTAGCGATGAGCTATGAACTGCAGCTTCAGTTTAGTCAGATAGAAATGGATTCTCGTTTGCGGGATTCGTTCGGAAGGATGTCGGGCACGGCGGCCGCAGTCGTGGCAAATGGCAACACCAGCAATGGATCATACATATCATCCAAGTGAGATTTCTTCGCAGCGACCTTTTTGATGTAATGGACAGCAGAACTCGCAGCAGTTCAGTGGCACTATCAATCGCGCCCCTAGGTCGATCGCTGCCCTATCGCCGGACATCGTAATCCATTAATAGCATTTAATCTAAGTCAAATTTACTCTTGGCACCTGGAATTTTATATTAATCATTCATTAGTGGTGCTGTGTTTGTGACTAGGAACGGTTTTGCAATGTTTACATCCGGTTGATGACAGTATTGCGATTTACTCTTCTAAGTGCCAGCCAGTCCGGGGGCCCCGACTATTCGTCGGGGGTTCATGCTTCTTCGAGAGGCTACAGCAGAGTGGTATCAGGGTTCCTGGGTGGTACCATTGAGACTTATGTGGTTGCACACATTGCATCCGATTGAGATCACAGCGATACAAATATTACGCCTACCGCGGTTGCAGCCGAGTATACGAGCATATACGATGGAGCCAGGGTGCTATCGTCCGTGAGGTAGACAGCATGATCCTTGTCAGCTGAATTGACTTGTGAACTAATGCTTCGCGGTAACATTCTGTGCGAAGGTGGCTCCGCAAGTTCAGCTAGTTCACGCCACACGAGCTTGACTGGAAAGATGAAGTCGGCTTATTTTCTGCACATAGCACAGTACTGTGATGCGACCGTGCTCATAAAATCGGAGAGCACAGTTACTCAGTAAGGGAGCAAGAAAAACAAATCGCTGACCGTGACAGGACTTCGGCGATTTTATACTTAAAGATTTCATGCCCTGATATATGGGAGCAAGAGGCCAGAAAAACGTGGAGATCAAGGTAACAGTAGTGACGATGCCGAGCTTGCCGAGCCTAATCAAATACCAAGAACTAATCAAGAGACTACGGGAGGTTCACTAAACACAATTTGAGGCGAAGCGACGTCAGCTCCATTACGACGGGGCTCTTCGCAGATTATGCAGCTTCTGACTTGGTTTTAGCGACCAGTAGAGGTGCCTTGAAGTCGCTGCAGTTTCCCTTTCCATCACGCTCAGGTGAAGCCCGGAGTTGTGCCAACGTGTTCAAGAAAGTGGATCGATGCTAACAGGTAATTGCACGAGGGTGCCAACGTGTTCAAGAAAGTGGATCGATGCTAACAGGTAATTGCACGAAGGTGCCAACGTGTTCAAGAAAGTGGATCGATGCTAACAGGTAATTGCACGAAGGTGCCAACGTGTTCAAGATAGTGGATCGATGCTAACACGAAGACAATAGGTTGAGTTGAACGCTGCACTGCGACAAGCTTGAAGAGTTCACTAGCTGTTGGGTGCAGCATGACAGTAATACCGTCGATAAATCGTACCCAGCGAGGACAGACTAAAGCTTGGGGCGACGACAAGCTAACAACAATACAGGAACATCAATCTGTTCGGCACAGCACAGTTGTTCCGTTGTTGTCCCGGCTTCTAGAAATGAGCGGCAGGCATTGCACGGGACTGTAGGGGTCCGGAGACCGAGTGTCTCGGCCGATAGGGCTGACCATCAGACGGTATAGCGCCGTCCGTCGAACGACTCCGATCATCCCTTTTTTAATCACCCCCATCTATCAGACGCCGCCGTAGGGAGATATCAGTGCTGTAGACCTCTTGCCGAGGGTCTTAGCTCGAACACTCGCAAGCACTAGATTACAAGTTCATAAGTCCACGATCGCTATTGCTCCCGCCGGTGCGTTCGAGGTCACACTTACACCTGCTTTGATCCGTCGTCTTTCGTGTGGTCGCTGGCTCGACCACGTAAATTCGAGGGACCCCGATGTGTTGACGCATCGGCTCGGACGTCAGCCCCACCAAGTTCTGAACGCCTATACACACTTCGTCAGTCATTCTACCGACTTTGCGGTTCCGGTCGACTTCTGTTAGCAGCTAGACCGACATACCAGCCTAACCCAACACAGCGGCAGCGGTATCGAACTCGCTGAACTGATGAACTCGACTCTGCCGACCCAGCACGATCTCTGATCGAGTCTGTTGTGACGCTTCGAGGTCACAGCTATCGCGGCTATGCCAACGACGACGCCCACGGGGACCTAGGACTGCCTTTGTCGCCAATAGTGGTACGTTCACGAGTGCAGTCTATAGTGTCTAAATTACCGTGAGGCTGGGCGACTGACTCAGGAGTCGTACGATCCAGTTACAGCTGGCTGCTTTCTCTTTGCCTCTACTCGGGGTGGTTTCATCAATGTCGACCAAAAGCAGATTGAGCTTACACCAAAAGCTCGCAGTAGTTCGAACACTCCACCCACGGCTTTTTAGGGTTTGTCTGTCGAACGTCAAACATATTGTCTCGCCACTTGCTTTTACGACTCTACCGCGTTTATCTCTTACGAAACACGATAGCAGTAACTGCAACCATCATCGACCGTCGTAGAAGCAGCAGAACATCCAGTGAAGTCGGCGTATCGTTTCACTGGAAAATAGACCAACGTCATAGATGGCACTGGCGTAATCTTCCAGCAAGAACAGTTCGACTAGATAAGATCAGCTCCGTAGAAACCGAGTCATTTTCTGCCGAGATAACTTATAGACGGACATACTATTCGAACGCCTGCATCCGACGATCATTGCTTCTGATACTATGCGCGCCACTTCTGCAGCGGGCATTTGCTGCCCTCTATATCAGACAGTTGTACGGTTTAGAGGTTGGACAGCGTAAGCGTGACGATCCGTTTCCTGCTAGTTGCCTGCAGAAACGGGTCTCCTCCCTGACAACGGTTTGACGCCTGCCCCCGTTTTTCCACACTAATTTTCAGCTCTTGGCGATGCGCTACGGGAAGGTCAGCAATCCCTACATCGTGGCCGGTACACTAGAGTTATGTAATACGTTAGATATCTACGTCTATCTCGCGTTACCGTCTATAAAAGGCAGTGTGGACATGTGAGCGTGGGACGACTGATTACACATGTACTGTCTTCCGGTCAAAATTGACGGAAACCCATCCCTCTCTGCTTCCGTCCATCATGGCCCGATCCATGAGGCCCTCCATACCTTGAATGAGAGAGAGAGAAGAGATCGGTGATCTCGCTACTGCTGTGTGCCGAACCAAGTGTCGAGATGAGAAGCCTACACAGATGAGGCTCTACGTCGCTTGTCAGCGCGTCTGCACTGAATCGGGAACACTCAGGCATAGGTTGTGCTCGACGAACGTGACAGGGTTTCTACCAACTGCTCCAGTCTGTCGTCGAAAGCAGTGCAGAAGTGCTTTGTTTGATATAAGTCTGCCAGTCTTTGTGAGCTTCGGCCTTTACATGGCAAAGCCTAGCGTCAACATAAGGCTGTACATAGACGCACAGCAATTCGCCACGCCCCACTAGCTCATCGACGAAAACAGTCTCACGATCGCCAAGATTGGACAATTCATAAATGAAAGATCGCACAGCCATGGACAAACTGACATATGCGTTACTTTCATCACACCTACGACAAGCCTTTAACATGCCATCAGCTACTGATCCCACGACTTCGACTTCGTCATTAGTGAATTTGCCCCACAAACAATAACCTCCTCGAGACCCAGCGCAGATGCGAATCATCCCAGTACTTGTAGCGGCTGCAGTTGTCTTACTCGCGAGTTGCGACCACCTTGCATGCGCTTCGAGCGACGAGACCAAGAAAGATGGAGTCTACGCGAAGCTCTACCGTATTCGAGGTGGAACTGTCGTAGAGAAGGAGGTGGTGTATCTTGGTGACGACAATCAGTCTGAGAAAAAGACGTCCGACCAGGATACCGATGGCTCGACAACCCAGGAAGAGCGATTCACCTTTCTAGTTCCCATAGGCTTGAACAATCTCAGGATGATAACGAAACAAGCGAAGAAGTGGTTCCGGTGATAGCGCCAGCTGCGTACTGAAGGAGTCTAAGTCATCTCCCCCATCACTCAGGGTCATACTTCGTGTCGTAGCTGAAAGTTTCGTAGGAAAAATCTTTAGCGACACAATAATCTTCGAACATACTACACTTTTCTCTCGTTGGAGTCACAACGAGAACCAAACATGCACATTTCACTGTTTCATGTCTTCGAGTCAACTTATCTGATCTTTTGTTACATGTCCATGGAACAGTTGGTAGTCGACACACTTCCGCGCCAAGCAAAGTCAACGTCAGGCGAACAGTGTAGTACAATAAAAATTGTCTGTAGCAATACGTCCTTAGTCGAACCCTTTCCAAACTGCTAAATAGTTCTGTCCCGACTGTCCCATTCTGATTACTACAAGCAAATACACTAACAACCTAAGTTAGCGAAAAGTTGCCTCCGGTCCTAGAGGTATCGGTTTGAAGCAGGATCAACAGATATTGCTTGACTGGTCCATTTGTTGAAAACAGGTTTCCTTCAAAGCGAAGGGTTAATTTCTTTGATAAATACTGCCGCAACGTCTCTTTGACCAACAATTTCCCGCACTAAGAAGCGCTACGAGCAACTTCAAGTGTAAGACACAAAAGACTCTCCTTCGGCAGCAATCGTGATCGAAATCGATCAACACAGCTTTCGATGAGAATCCCCCGCCACTTCCAAGAAAGCAAACAGCTGTTTACGATCCAATAAATTTGTGAGCATCTGTACTTTATCACTGGTCTACAGCAAAGCTGACTCAATCCAGCGTGCTCGAACATAACGAATGTCTAAGCGTGAGCGACAGTTTATCTAAATGTGAACGCTTGAAATCGCCTGCCAAATATAATAACCAGACGCCAGTGCAATCGATTTACGTACAGGTAATTTGTAACGGGGTCACACGGCGGTTACCGCCCGAAAATGAATATACCTTGAATATGTGATACACCCCCCTCAAGTTTATCTGTGATAACTGATGTGGTCGATATCCTCCGTCCAGGGATGTTAATTGACCGGTCGCAATGCTCAAAGTGACGGTCACTGCCACACTGACCGGTCAAGTGACCATAAGTGACCTTAAGTGACCAGGCCTTAATTTAATACAATGTTTTCTAATTTGATGCCGCTTGAGCCACACACGCACAGATACTACGGCGACTGACATTAATACTACGGTCACAGACACTACGTCCGCAAAATTCGATTCAGCCAATCACAGCTTATAATTTTTATTTTACAACTAGCTAACAAAACAAAAAGGAAGCCAATAATGTGCGGCTTGCTGGCGCCTGGCAGACGCGCTATATGTAGGCTGGACGAAAGTGGTCAAGCAGCAACAAGTACGCACCTAAAAATTATGTGTTTTGCTGTACCTTTCACTATAATTTGTGCTGCCATGTGTTTTTGTTGTTCATGTTGTTGATGCTGTTAGTGTAGCTACTGCGTACCAGAAAGTAGCCGGAAAGATTGCCGCAACTTAAAGCAGCAGACGCTATTACACGAGCACCTCAAGATACCGTAAAGCCAAGCGTTTCATGCGAAGAAGTCAACAAGATCATCAGTATCATGCTGGACCAGCAGTACGTACTTAACTGTTTTTGGGTTGCTGCGCCTTTGACTTTAATTGGTGTTGCCATTTGAATTGCTTGCTGTTGTTGTTGTTGCTATCGCTGTTTGTTTTTGCTGTTGTTACTGCTGTTAGTGCAGCAATTTTCGTACAAACACATTAATATACAGGAAAGCCAAGATTTCCATACGACGAAGCTGTCAAGGTCGCCTACTTTTTCTGGACCGCACGAGTAGTCGTATTATTCGTATCTGTGGCTTTAGCGGTACCCATAATATTTTTACGACCATGTTTAGGGCTTTACAATACAGCTCATATTCTTTACCATTAACCACCATACTTCTTTATCACGCTTCCATCACCCCCCCTAGTAGATGCACCTTCGGCCAAAACGCTCAATTTGGCAACTGCATCGGCCACGATAGTTGCACGAGTTGCAGTCACAAAATTAATTTTGTCGTCATCTTCCCGCGTCGCATCCGACGCGACAATTGACAGTGCTTCTTGGAAAAATTCTGTTTTTTTATCAATATCCTTGTACTGTTGTGCTTAAACCTCGGTCTGGTTACAAGCGTCACCACCGGCTCTGATGGTTGTCTCTCCAGATAAAGCTACTCTACTTTTCTTCTTCCGCGGTCGTAGGCAGTCGAATTTCGACCTGCTGGACCTCTGCATGCACTTAATACTTTGCGTATTCATGAAAACACATCTTAGTTTATTGCTCTTGCACCGAGTAAACGATTCTTCTTTTGATGTGAATAAAGGCCAAATTGCTCCAACATTGGTTGGCTGAGGCGGCGGATGAGGTTAATGACAAGAGCTTCATGGCAATCGGCATTACATAAAAGAACCCATGTACAATGTCGGACAATATAAAAATTAGTGGAGCAGAAAACAGCATTTATTTAATTTTAACATTTGTATGTGAGTCACATTGGTCACATTCACTTTTATGATACTATCAATGTAGGGGTCACTTTGGATAAGTGCCCATGTCAATTGACCGGTTAATTGACGTGGTCACTTGACATCGGTCGGTTACTCACATCCCTGCCTCCATCATCGATTGATGACAGATTGATGTACCATCCATCAATCTCTTAGGATACTAAAGATTAATATGAAAATTAGTTAAACCTTCGATAAAAATAAAATGGCAGCTCCTCTTTTATCTTGTGTTGACACGTGTCTTGTTTAGACGTCGTCAGATCGCAAAGAGTAGGAGCCTTATAGTGGCACATACTCTAGAGCACTTCGTGCTCAAGATTTTTGGAATCGGTGTTAGTCCCCTGAACCAGGACTAGAAGCTCAACAAGCTTGAAGACTCTCTGAGAGTCTTCGTTGATTAGATTTAAAAATTAGATACTCTTTAAACTTATAGGAGCTTAGTTTGACAGAACTAAGTGACTTCAAGAGTTCTTAGTCTTCCTCTCACAAAGAGCTGTGTAGCTCCACTACATAATTAAGCAAACAATTCTAATAGGGTCTACATACTCATCAATCGCATACTACTACTGTACATCCTTTTTTCGCATGAGGATCAGGTCTAATTTACCGCGCGCTTCGCTACGAACGCTTTCTGTGCCCGTGTGCTTACATAGAAAGTGCCATATTAATGCAGTACAGTGGAACCTGTCTATTTTAAATATCTTTTAAATGAAAATCTCCGTAATTTAATTGGATGTCTCGGTCCCGACTCGGGACGTATATTATTTTGATAAACATCGACTATTATATTATTGATTCAGAAGACCAACCCTGACCACCTCATATTACATCCAAAATATTAAGTTGGGTGGGCTTGAGTATGCAGACAGTACGATGTTGCTTCGGCAGACCCCCCCCCCGCCTCCTCTGCATCACTCCATGTACGAGGGCCACGTACCTATTGCCAGCAATACAGCATGGACGATGGGTGCATCTGCTAACGGGGTCCAAAACTAGCACTATGTAGTCTTGATGCGCACGGCCGGACTACCGATTTTCCACCCCGCAAAGTTTGAGTTCCTCATTTCCAGTAGTAATTGTCGTATCATTTTTTTACATTGAAAAATGTGGCGGACAGATGCTAACTTTGAAGTCTGTGAATTGCGTTGCCAGGTTTTGCGGTAAGCTCATTCAAGGGCAAGAATTCAATCGTGATATCTACCACATTATGGTTCGGTGGCTGAAATATATTTCTTGTCCTCGCGTACATCATCGTAGTTGCGCTCTGTATGGTGCTGGCCATCTTGTTCTTTTTTAAGCACAAGCTCAGTTTATGTAAGCTGGGAGACACGCGGCGTGTGGTAATAGGATATACCCAAGAGCAACAAATTAAAAATAAATACAATAGTAAGATAGTGAGCGCTCAGTGGAATCTTTTTTGCGTTAGTTATCTTCTACACGCGAACAAGGCTCCACAGACCTAAGAACAGGTATGTGGACTGAACAGGTATGTGGACAGAACAGGACTGTGGAGCCTTGTTTGCGTGTAGAAGCTAACTACGTCAAAAAATATTCCACTGAGCGCTCACCATCTTACCATTGAATTATTTTTCTTAATTTTCGAGTAGAGGCATCATCTAAGCTCTTGTCACAGGGGACGCAAGAATGACTATCGAGAATCTTCCCAGCAGCTTCGCATTAAGGTAATCGCTTTTAGATATGCTCGCCCCTGATGACTTTTGAACTAATCGGCAATCCCAGCTTCCATCAAATGGTACTTGACTGCGCGATGTCGCTTACTGTTTGCGTTTGCATCAAAGCAAACAGTAAGCGACATCGGGCAGTCAACTAATCCGAGGTCGATCAATTCTGCTTTCTGCTCAAGCGTGTTAGAGACAGTATCCCGGCACACATTGGCATTGTGCGCTTCCTGAAGCCAGGTGAGTAGTTGGATCTGTGTCAGCTTTGGGTTTGCTGTTGCTGTGTGATATTTACAGAGCAATGCGAATATATTACTTTATATCTGTATAATTAATAAAACCTATAAAATTATAGAACATCGGCGTTTCCAGAGTATTAGTTTAGAAAGATTCTACTGTACTACATGGTCTTTGTTGAAATGTTGTTATATCCCTCATATCCTTTAAGTGGCTCCAAAAAGCCATTAAATATACCGTCCATGAGTGACTAATACTGTGACGTTGTGCAAAGGTGTGGCAAATTGTCGTGATGCAATCGATGTAACCTAGCTTTCGAATTGAGCTAGTTCATTGTTTAAAGCTTCATTTGTCTTGGTGGCACATTTATCCAGCGTGAGTGTAGAAGGTGCTATAATTGTGAGGCCGAAGGGTGAAGCTATTAGTGACTTTGCGTAAGGTGAATGCCGAACTTTTTAAATCGTACTTATCAGTTTGTGTCTGTGTGTGTGTGTAAATAGTGCTTCGAGTACCATAAACGTTGTAAAATTAGTCCGATCTAGTCTTTTACCCCTGTGTATGTGAAAAAAACGCCAGGTGTACCTTACACGTCGCACTAAGTGCGATGTAGTGTGTCCGTGAGTGACGCTTCGTGTACCTTACACGTTGTACAAATGCGATTCAGCCTGTCCCCTCATTTGTATGCGTCTGTAAATAATGGCTAAGTGTAGCTTACACGTCGTATTGAGTGCGTTTTAGTCTATCACCTCCTGTGTATGTGAGAAACACCAGGTGATCCCTACACTTCGCACTAAGTGCGATCTTGTAAGTCTCTTTTTGCGTCTGTAAGTAACCCTATATGTTCCTTAAACGTCGTACTATGTGCGATGTAGCATTGATCCCTTCTTCATTGGTCAGTAAGCATTGTTGCGAGCCTGGTGGGTGAACCTATGAGTCACCGAGCGCAAGGTATGTGAACATAATGAGCTTGATTCAGTTTTTAGAATTGAATTTTTTATATCAATGGGCGAGCTCTAGAGATTGCTCCCCTGTCTTATGTTGCTAAAAAAGAGCGTGTAGCATTTAGATAGGAAAGCAATCTCTGGAGATCACCCTCTGACATAAGTAATTCAGTCCATAGTACTTATTTAAGTTCTGTATATCCATGTACCTTGCGCTCAGTCAGTCACTGCTTCACCCTTTGGGCTCGCAATAATGCCTATAGACCATTGAAGAGGGGATGAATGCTATATCTCACTTAGTACGACGTGTAAGGTACACCTAGCGTTTCTTTACAGACATATGCAATTGAGGCGGCAGGCTAAATTGAACTTAGTACGGCGCATAAGGTATATCAAACTCACGGACACAAAAGGTGGCAGACTACATCTCACTTAGAGCGACGTGTAAGGTATACCTGGCGTCATTCACTTACACAGTAGGTGACAGACCAAATTGTACTTAGTACGACGTTTAAGGTACTCCTTGCGTTATTCACATACAGACAGATAAGTAAGATTTCAAAAGTTCGGTATTAATCTTGCGCACAGTCAATAATAGCTTCACCGTCGGGATCGTAATTACAAATGTGCAAGTTTTTGCTAAGTCCGACGTAGTGCTTGGGGGAGGTCCAGACCTGATCGCCATGGACTACGGGCGGCTTTTGTTCAAAAACAGAGCGACTACGTTCAATCAGCCATAATCTATCCTTCTTACAAGCTAGCTTGAATGCCTTTAACCACCATTCTTAAAACAAGCTTTGACGTCGTGATGTTATGGCTGATTAGTGGTTGGTCGAAGTGAGAGATCTTAAACCAAAAAATACAGGTAGACCTCCCCTTATCCTGGAAGTTCGCTCCAAAACAAGCAAAGCCGTATGCGCGCGTATTTTGATACTCGGCTTTCCGAACGCCCAAATCACCCCATAAGCTTAAGGGTAGTAATTTATTAGGAATCCAGGGATTGGGGCTTTGTTGGCATCCAGTTGAATCGACACCTGTAAATCACTCGAAAGCGATGGACTTGCAGACAGGTCGTCAAATTTTGGTACCACATATATCGAGTGCGAATCCGCTGGACGGCTTATTATATTATTTGAAAGGTAATTTGTGAATTATTAACATTCAGACAAATGATCTTTCAGGCTTAGACATCCTCTAAACATAGCTAGGCCGCGCTCGTACGCGAAATTGCGCGTAATCTCTGAAACGAGAGCTGGCTAACGCATGCGATATGCATGGTATGGCGCCAGCCATTTTTTTATTATCACTCCCCCATGCTGGTATTTTTGGACTCCAAATAAAGTGTCGTCACTAAGGAAAGGGCTTCTGTCACATTTATTGGCTTTGGCAAAACCGGCTGGTACAAGCCCAATGGGGACAGTGCACTACTCAGGGGCCTAAAGTAGCAAGATTTGCCTCGTATAAGAGTGCGCTAGAGGTGAAAATTACTATGGAGTGGATTTATCTCGACGTGAGATTACTGAAATTAAGTGATGTACACTCATGGTGTGGTCTTAAGGTAATATGATCCTTCCAACCCACTACAGTTTTCCACCGAGACATATACCGGAGATGCAAGGATGAGTCCCTTCCATACTAGAGCAAGCAGCTCTACCCGCGGCCGTTTGCACATACACTTCTGGCCAAAAGTAAAGTACTCCTTACGTGTTTAAATATCTCAGCAACTATTACGAATTAAGAACTGCCATTTGAACAAGATGGATCTGTAGTGTGTTTAATAGGTTGCACGTGTAATCGACCCGGTTTTAGCAGTTCGTAGGATGTCTCCCATACAAATGTCGATAAACGGATGTGGCCAAAAGATAAGCCGCCTTTATCCATACAATAATAAAGATTAGATACGAGAGAAAGGCCGCATGTTAAATGTCGTTATGCAAGTAATGGAGAGCAGAAAAGAGCTGTCGGATGGAAGAGTGGGGAAGAATATGCAGTATGCGTGAGGTCGAGCACTCTATTAAAGACATCGCAAGACGTCTTAAGCGCTTGCACACACGCCTGTGCGAGCTGCATTGCAGCTTCAGCGAGTAAAGAACGAAGGAGGATGCGGCGGACGGTCCTCACGCAGTGTTTGAGCACCAGCATGTCAGCCAACTGGATGGACGTATAACTTCCTGTCGCTGCCTCCCGCAAGACGCGCTAGCTGTCGCGGATTGTAAGAAGGGTAAGACGGCATATCGTGCTCTTTACTCGCTGAAACTGCCGGGATTCACCCACACGTGGGCGTACGAGGGCAAATGAAGTCCGGAGATGTCTCTAAGAGAGCGACCGACCGACCGCATACTGCATATTCTGCGCCGCTCTTCCATCCGACAGCTCTTTTCTGCTATTAATTACTTGCATATGGACATTTAACCTGAGACCTTTCCGCGCGTATCTACTAACTGCTATGTCAGAGGGGAAGCTAGCAGATGTGTGTTGCTCTATTGGTTGTGCCTGTATCGTGGTCAGTGCTCAACTGTACTTTCCTTGGAAAGCGTCGTACATCCCTTAAAGAACATATAAAGGGCAGAAATTTAGACACAATCTCGGCTATGCTCTCGTCTGCCCTAATTTTGATACGACAAAGTTGATCTCATGA
>JH598320.1:222579-300622 GCA_000173235.2 Hyaloperonospora arabidopsidis Emoy2
TCTTTACTCGCTGAAACTGCAATGCTTCTCACACAGGCGTGTGTGCAAGCGCTTAAGACGTCTTGCGATGTCTTTAATAGAGTGCTCGACCTCACGCATACTGCATATTCTTCCCCGCTCTTCCATCCGACAGCTCTTTTCTGCTCTCCATTACTTGCATAACGACATTTAACATGCGGCCTTTCTCTCGTATCTAATCTTTATTATTGTATGGATAAAGGCGGCTTATCTTTTGGCCACATCCGTTTATCGACATTTGTATGGGAGACATCCTACGAACTGCTAAAACCGGGTCGATTACACATGCAACCTATTAAACACACTACAGATCCATCATGTTCAAATGGCAGTTCTTAATTCGTAATAGTTGCTGAGATATTTAAACACGTAAGGTGTACTTTACTCTTGGCCAGGAGTGTAGTCGGATGAGTTGGAAAAAAACAGTTGGTCTCGCTGAACTGAAACGATGATGTTCTCTTTTTATGGCCGCTAATTCTGTCGATGACGCCGCACGCGATTAGTGGGAGGTATGCCAAGTCGAGTGCTTCGCGACCAAGTTGTCGAGTTTATAATTTTCATCCGAATTGTAAAGTATCCAGAGTAAAGGCCGTTTTTATGGGTCAGGAGATGAGTGGTTCTACCCAGTCTATATGCTTAAAATTACCTCTAAAGCCACGCTAATTAATACTATAATAAAGCCTTGAACACCTGTGCGTACATCTTCTCCAGTCGGTTTAAACTTGTAGGAGAGGCTAAGTCTAGACTGCACGAGTAGGTGATCACCTTCTCGTCCAACGATGGTCTCGACGAGATCCAACGGACCTATATAAAATGAATGATCGTTGTAAACACATACATAGAAAGGTTTATGCACAGCGTTGGGAGAAGCTCCACGCAAAATGTTTAGCCTCAGCCGTTATCGAAATTGTCTGCAAAGGTCACTAAACCCTGAATCATTTGCGGCGTTATCACCCACGGCGTGATAGTTGCACGGGGCATATTGCCTGATATTATTTTAGCCCCGATAACCAACGCAAGTTCTTGACAACATTTCGGAAGCGGCTCCAGCCCGAGGAAATGAAGAGATTGTCTGATAAGAAAAAAGAGATAGCGTCTGACGGAACGCGCCGCCAGAATAACTCAGTCTTGAGGGCTGCTACTGATGCAGCACGTCTCCAAACATCATATTCGGCGGGAAATGGCGGATCGATATCAAGAGACATCAAAACGTAAATGGTTTAGTAAAAGTAGGTCGTATATAAGCACATTTTTGCGTCTGTTTGGCTTACAGCTGAGCTCATCCGTTATATCACCTATTCCCTTACGATTCGTAGCGTTGCTCGCAGTCACGCGTTTGCGTATGGATAGCGACCCGTTTATGGGAGAGTGGGAGAGATGAGTCGTCACTATGACATCTAAAAGTGACAACGTCAACAGTTCAAATTTATGGATTTTTCAGGCCAGATAATATCTACACTCGTAAAAGTGGTGGTACCGCCTGCCAAATGATCGCTGGCCCGACCACAAAAGTTCTCGGCACAAACGCTCATGAAGTCCATCCGAGTCAGGATGACTATGCAAATCATTTCTAAAGGATGCGGTATAGGATATTTTTTAGAAGGATTGACGATGATAAAGGATCTTCTCCCATACGCATATTGTGACATAGTCGCTTTACCTGGAGCTCAGAATCCACTCTTTGATCAAGAGCGTCAGCGGTTTTTTTCTACTGATCCAGGATTCGTGATCTCGTCGAATCATGATGATGTCACTGAGACTACCGAGGTCTAAATCACCAAGCCTATGAATAAAGTTACTATCTCACATTAAGTGCTCCGCATTCCGGTCTAACATTTAGTGCTTCACATGGCAGAAAAAAATAATTCATGCGCACGTAATTCACCCGTCATCGTGTCGGCTTAAAATCGTTAGACAGCCTGTCACGTTTCGCCAAACAGCCTGTAGATCACCCGTCGCCGTTTCGGCTGGAATCGTTAGACATCCTGTCACGTTCTCTACGCGCACGCAATTCAACCATCGCTGTTTCGGCTGGGAATTGCTGGACAGCTTGTCACGTTTTGCTAAACATCCGTCCAGCCTGCTGCCTCTTCATTGGCTTATAATGTATCCTCTATTACATCAATTTTAGCTTCCACATCGCTACAAGCACGCTGGGATGGCTCTAATACTAATTGGAATCCAAACTTTGATGGTGTCGGGATTACGCTATAGGACCCTTTACGGTATTGACCGACGCTTGAGCTTAATTTCGATGGCATAGTGGCGCTACGGCTGCAACTTCGATAGAATTGCCGTATGAAGAAGAGTTAGCGAATGATTTTATACGAGTATGAGTACGTAGTAAATATGCACGGGCTCTTCCAACCACTTAGGCCACCATGGCGATTCACGTAGCAGCAGCCGTCGAGACTACCACGCGTCCTCGTTTCGGGTCAAAATCAAGACGAGCTGCTCTTGCACCTACACGACAACAATACGCCACAAAGTGGGTTTTCAAATTTAGAGTCTGTGTCGCTTCGTAGATCTTCAGAATAAGTCACTCAAGCTCGTGTTGTGCCTTACAGGGTTGCTCTAATTAAGCATAATGCGCAGTCCATCCTTAATCAGCGAGCATAGAGCAGGGTCATCGACATCCACTTGTAGATCTGTTGCTGCTGCAGCGCAGTATCCATGGTTTAGTCCACATTAGCTGAAGTCCAGACCGCCTCTCGATACCATGTCTCGCTTGATTTCAGCAACAAGTCAATTATCTGCAAAATCTCGTCCGCCTCGACAAAAGCCTCTACCTCGCTCGTCTGCTCTCTAGAGTATCGCTGCTCCCTTCTTAACATCATTGTTACCACGCACCCATTCGTACATCGCCAGTATATTGTTGCACAATCTGAGCGCCATCTAGGCACTCGAAGCCTGAATAATCTTCAGCGCTTATTGAATCTCAAGCGTCACGTGCACGACAATCTCCACGATGATCATAATCTCCATATCGCCTGTCGCGAGCGCACTTAGTGTGGGAAATCAGATCTGCAATACAGGAAGGAAATGAATAAGTGAATATATATTATCGCTGTTTGGCTGGTAAAAAACTAATGTTTGAAGGCCTTTCCTTAGTTTCTGAAGAGTCGTCCTTGTATCTTGTAGATCTTTTCATATATCCAACAGCCCTTTCTGTACCTCGGAACAGTTCATTGCAGGTGCCACTTACACGGAGACACACCACACAACTCCGACAATGGAATTCATGCGACTTCATACACTCCCCCCCCCGTCTCAGTGATTAAGCACTAAATTCATGGCGTTGCTCAATGCTTGAGCTTGGAGTGCTGGAAGGGGCTTCGTCAGTAAATCGTCAACCATAAATTTTGTGTTTGCAAACTCCGTCTTCTTCGTGCCTTTTGCAGCGTAGTCACGCTAAACTTCAAGCTTGATGATAAAATGTTCTCGCTTGCAGATGCTGCCTTGTTGTCAATCTCTTGAATGCTGCTTTGTTGTCGATGCGCAGGACAACAGGTTCTACACTTGTATGCCAATTTCGAGCATTAGCTCTCTAACCCCCAATATTTCCACGCCACCGGCCACAGCCGACACAAACTTGGCTCCTGCAGTCGATAAAGCCAACGCAGTCTGTTTGTGACAATTCCATCCAGCAATTACACCATTCACAAATTGGATGCCAGCGCTCGTTAATTTTCGATCGTCCACATCTCCCGCGAAGTCTTCTTCAGTATATAACACAAGCCGAAGAGGATATGTTAATCTGATGTCGGTCTTCATGTGCAGAAATGTCGTGCGCGTTCCACTAACGTACCGGGCAACGTGTTTGACCAGCTTCTAATCCCCAAAAGTCGGTGCGTGGAAACGCCGAGTAACCTTGTGTAATGCGAACGCAATGTACGGCTGCGTGCAGCGCGTGAGCCATAATAGACGCCGAACAGTGATTGAACTCTTTGATTGTCGCTTTCTTTGGAAGTGTGGTGCATTTCGAAGGCAGTAAGATCTGGTCATTAATCTCACTAAGATCACGAACACCGTTCAAATTTGAAATACCGTGCTTGTCGATCATCTCAACAATTGTTTGTTCTTGATCAATCTTGACGCTCCCATCATCACACTAGAGAAAATGCATGCCTGAGAATTTATACAATGCGCCAAGGCCTTTCAACTCTAGTACGTGCATATCCGTAAAAAGTCAATCTACCACGTCGATCGTTGTACCCGTGACGATCATATCATCCACGTACACGCCTAATGGTACCGTTTCTCTCCCATCCGCTCTGTAGAAGACTCAAGTCTGTAATGGATAGTTCGGAACCAACTTTGACCAGCGTAGACACTAGTAGATCATTCCAAAGGCTTACAGACTGCCTAAGTCCATAATGCCGCGCTCTAGTTCCAATTCAAGATCATTGGCACTATTAATACCAAATGTCTAAAGTTTCATATCGTAAATATCCATACCGAGCGGAATCTGGAGCAGAATCTTGTATCCTTCTTCGAGTGATCCCTTGACATAAATCACTAGGAATGTCGCCATGTCTTGCTGGCACGCGCCATATAATCGAGAACATGACGATTATGCGGATGCTGACTATAGAGATGACAGCCGAGTACGTTAACATATAGCATTCGCCCTTGATCTGTAAATCACCGCGGCGCACAATTCGTGCCTTCATTTTGTCGATGTCACCATTTCCGAGTCGTTCGTCTTGTAAAACCACTTGGTTGGTAGCGGTATGGCGCTTCGAGGACGGAGCAACGATGCTCCAAGTATTGTTTGTTGCCAGCAGATGCAACTCTTCCTGCTCGGTGACCTTCCACAACTCACTGTTCGTGCTGCGTCGTGTCTGACCAAAACTTGGCGGGTCAGATTCATCGACTGGGCGCTTCTTCTTGGTTGGTGTAGGTAAAACCGCGAATGTCATTAAAGATACTGATTCTTGACCCAGGAATGGAGCGGAATTTATTGGTGATTTAACTTGTGATGACTTAGTTTTCTTCTGTGCGTCAACACCATCTTCACCGTTAGATTCTGACTGCCTTTGAGGCTTCTTTTTGACTCTTGTGCGATCTGCGCATAGCTTTAATTGACAGTTGCGGGTTCTTTGGCTTGATCTTCTTGGGACCCACCTTGTTTGCTTGCTTCACCTTCTCCCGCGCGTCGTGTTGCTGTTTTGCAGTATTTGAACGAGACGTCGCGACAGTTTCCAGTTCAGCGTCTTTCTCGCTTAGGAGTGCATCGGCAATGAGATTGTTGGTAGTTTTATCAAATGTCTCGATGTTTGTGACATGACGCGTCGTGATAACCACGCCGTCACCACATAGTAAGACCTTGTACCCCTTGGTCCTTTCATCCTTGCCCAGGATACAGCCGCTGACTGAATGAGCTTTTGGACTCTATTTGTTAGGGTCGCGCCAAATCTGGCAAGGCGATCCAAACACTACAATGTCTTGTGGCCTGGGTACTTTCCAGTGAGAACCTTCACCGGGGAAGCTTGATTGGCGTTGGCACGCGTGGGACTTCGATTTAAAAGGAAGACAACATACTCAGCACCATCGCTCCAGTTTGTAAGTGGTCCATGGATCCAAAGATCATGCACCGGACCATATTAAAAATAGTGCGATTCATTCATTCCGCCTTGCCATTGATTTGGGGTGATCCAGCTTTAGTTGTCTGCCGTTTGATGCCAGATTGCTTGCAGAAGAGACACACCGACACAAAAATGTACTCACCTCCGTCTTCGGTGCGCAGGACACAGACGTGGCAGTTAATTTCGGCTTCAAACCATGTAACAAAATCTTGAAACTTGGCTGCCGCTCGATTATGTGGGTCGCCGCAAAAACTTGAAGGTAATTGGACTGAAAAATAAAAGCAACCAAGTTTTTATTCTTGTATTCTCATGCGGCGTGATAAGGCCCTTAATATCACAGCAGATAACTCCCTCAATTCTGTTAATCAGGGAGTGTTTTTCAGAGTCTTTCTTGGGCTAAGCGGTACGTGTTCCTTTACCTTGAGAATAGGTGATGCATTTGGAATGCTTGTGGCAAGTTATATTTATGCCCGAATCTGTGTCCTTAGCCATGCTCTCGATATAGTCAAAAGCGAGATGGCCTAGACGCGTGTAAGATTGCATCAGCGTGCCTATGTGTGGTTAAGAAGTTCCTCCAGTTTCGTTTATAGTAGAAAGTACCATCTGATGGAGCAATTCTTTAGTCATAGGCTTACTGTTTCTCCGTAAATTACTGACCATATACAGTCAGCTCTCTCTATAACATCGTCAACCGTATACCAAATTTAGGGTTGCTATAGCGAGCGGCTGTTAAACGCGTATAACAGCCAAAGGTGGGTCCCCGTCATGTTGGCTATTATAGAGAAGATTCATTTCATTCACAATTTTTTTGCGTAAAACATGAGATGACATATCTGAGATGGGTTCTACCTTATCCTCGCATTCTTTTTGCCTTTGTTTCGCTTGGCAAAGTAGCTATCCAAGCTCTTCTGCTTCGACGCGGCAGTCTTGCTTGAAATGATGAAGCACTTGAAGCGGCGGAGGAGCTTATCGATTTTCTCAGCATGGTCGATTTGCCTTTCTCAGACATTCCCTCCAGCAAAACGTCCACAGCTTCCTGCATCTTTCCCCAGGGCACCTACACTGGCGGTTCCTCGTCATCACTCCCCTCATCATCCTCTTCCGCCACGTTCTGATCCGGCGAGACCTCAGCCAGAATATCCTCATTGGTGAGGTTCTCAATGATGGGAAGAGTGCCGTCGACTTGAAGGTAGCACTGAGCGTCCATTGTGGCGGTGACATTATGCTGTGGGATTCTTGCTAAGTGGGCTGAAATATGGCTAGTCGGATCAACGTCTTCGGTGCTAAGTAGAGGATTGACGATCATGCGAACTCGAGCGGGAATAATGCCGGTCTTTATCAGCAATGGCGAATGGACGGGGGTTGAACCTCGTCCCACGAATCGACGAGCATATCAATTGCCTGGCGGATGGTGAACTTGCTTTTAGGCTCAAAAGGGTGATCACCAGTGGTCTCGAACTTCTCCAGGAGTCACTTAATATAGCGCGTCTTGTACTTGAGCTTGAAGTTGGCGATGATGCCGACATCGGCCGGTTGCAGATGGGACGTGGTGTTCGGGGGAGGAAGCGAACATGTGTACGAATTGAATAATAGTCATTATTTCAATTTCTGTTGCAGAACAATTCATGACACTTACCTTGATGTCGGTCAGCTGGTCTTCATATTCCTCCACGGAGTGCGGACGGGCGTTCTCCAGCAGCAGCAGGATTTTTACGGCCCTGGCGTTAGAACTGGAGGATCAGGTCGAAAATCCAAGGCTTGAACACGTCGCCCTTCATCCAAACCTTCTTATTTAAAGAATACTTTACATGGGGAATCTTCGTCATGCCAACGCTGAGGTAGCAACGCGGTTTGGCAGCAGTCCCGATGACGAGCAGTTTGAGCTTCTCGAAGCCTACAAAACGATATTTTAGCAAAGATCACTAGTTTCATAGACGCTGAAAGCACATACCTGATGCATTGCATCCGAATAGAACATTGATCCTGGACTTTTCCTTCTTGTAGCCCTTCTCTGAACGAAGCACCAGTGTCTTGTTTGGAGCCATGTGATAGAACAGCTCGGTTTCATCACTGTTTAAGACGTCGTTGAGAGCAAACTTGTAGATGAGCTTCTGAAGCTCAAGTCGGAAGGCAAGAAGGTCTCGAAGGGGGGCACTTTCCACCTCTCCATAGAGACGGTACGACTTAATGTTGTGGCGCTCCTTGAAGCGCTGAAGCCAACCGTCAGAGGCAGTGAAATTGTTTTTCTCTGCACCGGGAGTGTTGACACCGAGGGCGGATGCAAATTGAAGGGCCTTCGCTTGAAGAAGTGCATCGGTGAGCACGACGTCGTTGGACCTCATTTGAACAAACCGTATTTTTGCCGCCTTATCAATCTTAAAGAGACAACTGTGATTATTTTGAAGGCGAAAAAGGAACAGCAAAAATGGCACCAACTTCATCGTGCAGCGGACCACGGAATTTCTTGATGCGTTCCATGTTACCACCGTCTGCCTCCACTTTTTGGCACTTTAAGGATGACTTCCTTCTTGTGAGGATGTCTGTGATTGTCTTGCACTTCATCTCGAATTTTTCCGCAATAGCCTGATGAGTAGCTGCAGGATGTTTTGCTTGTAAGGCTATGATGGTCACCTTAGTCTCCAGCAAAATGACCTGTCTTGTCTTGACTGAGTTGTTATCTACCATTTTTCTTGTGGTGGATGTTGGGGGGGAGTGAGGGGTTTCAAAGGGGTGGTCCTCCCCTTTTATGTTTCTCTGGGGTGTCCGAAGTTTTAATATAAATCACTTGATTTTATCGGATTCATTGAAAGGCCTAGAAATTTCTTGCAATTTTATAGGGATTTTCTGGACAACTCAAATCACCAATTCTGACGGAATCTTGGACCAGAATGAAACGTGCTGCTGTTATAGAGGGGGCAGCAATGTATGTACCGTATACCTGGAGCATGACTGTTGCTGTTATAGCTGAAAAGCTGTTATAGAAAGCGGATTTTGGCTGGCGGAAGCCGTAAGCCTGTTTCGGGGGCTGCTACATGGAATTGCTGTTATAACAGTGGCTGTTACAGAGAGGGATGAATGTATACGTATTTACCCATATAAATTTCAAACACAACTTGACTGCCCTTCTCATTTTTCCACCGTTAGTAGCACAGTCGACAAATTGGCAACCAATTTACTTCAATCGGCCTTATGATACAAGACGCAGATCCTTCGAGGAGATGGCGTGTAGCAGCCGTCGGAGAGAGTGACCTCGTGAATGTCATCATCGACTAATGTCTCAAATGTGACTTTGCCAAACTTAGTCACGTGATTTTTTTCATCATTCGGTAGTGTAATCCCATCTTGATTATCGCATCTAAAAGCATCTTGAAGCAGATATTCATCTCCAACGAGGTGTCGACTTGATCTAGAGCCCATGACCCAGCTGCACTGGCTATCTGAGTTAATATCATCGCATGCCTTTGCAGCTTTATTACAACTGACCACAGCTAGGGAAAAATGCTTTTTCTTTGTCTATTTGACCCGACCTCCTCCGTGTTTAAGGTTGATTCGGGTGGTCTCGCTTAGTTTGTCCAGTTGCGCCACGCGGTTCATCTTTTCGTGACTCACCAACTGCTGCAACGACATCGCGATCCAGATACTTCGCCTTCTTTTGATCATCATCAAGCTTTTGAGTTCACAAGATCAATTCTTGCGCGTGTGCGACATAGTCGAGGCAAAATAATTAAGCCTAATCATTATTATGTGCTTGTTTTTTGGAGCTGCATGCTTGACAATGCTGTAAAGTATTCTTCGCTCGCTTGACTCACTGACTCGAGCAAGATGTACTAGGTACAATGGTGTTGAGGCCACGTCCGAGACAAATCCTTCTGCTCCATGAAAAGGGCTGATGCTTTCCCTTGAGTCACCTTCACTTTGAAGATATTGTAAATTTCTTCAAGTATGAAATCCAAATGCGGTGAAATAGACCCCCAAGTTGGTACATTAAAATGGAAACTGAAGCATTTAGTCGAGGCTTTATCCAAGTACTCTCCCAAACTGTTCACCTTGACACGGTCCGCCCATCGATATCCAGTGGCCATTTCCTCCATCTCTAGCACTTCCAAGAACGAGAATGCCCATTCGCAAAACCTCTACCCAGTCCAACGTACAGCTCCTTATCCGTAAATCTCTGAACAATCATCCTTGACATCTTGGTATCCGGAACAGCACTCCAGGCAGCACCAATTTTGCTAAATCACATTGAATACACTCTTCATCGACCTGTGGATGTGGCTGGGGCGCCTGCGGGGCGTTATATCTGTCGCCTGTTCGTGTAGGGTGCCTTGGGCGATATTATTTACACCAGCATGTGCATGTAGCCCTTGATGCAGAACTTTAATAGTCAAGAGAGATGTGCCGAGCAATCCACCCTGCTAGGCAAGTTCTCGAATCCCGCTGGCGCTTGGATGAATCGTTGGTGGTTCCAGAATCATTTATACGGGAGCTTGGCCATCGCTTGAGCTCATAATTGAAGTTGACAATATCTGTCGCCCAATACGTCTAGCCTTGCGCTCATCTTCTAAAGCAACGCAATAATAGTGACGTCTTCGTCCTTCTTGGACTCGGGTGTTGACTGATATGTTTTCATCACTCTCCCTTCGTGAGATCGGTATAAGTTCTTTGCGGTTTACGCTAGTTACACTGCCGATCAGTTTGCAGAACTTGGTCTTATAACCTGTAGGAAAACAGATCTCCAACGCAGGATGGAAATGAATAAGTGAATATATATTAGCGTTATTTGGTTGGTAAATACCTATTGTTTGAAGGACTTTCTGAAGAGTCGTCATTGTATCTTGTAAATCTTTCCATTTATATCAATAGTCTTTCCTGTCCCTTGAAACAGTTCATTGCAGGTGCCTCTGCCACTGAGACGCACCACACAACTTCAACAAAGGATGTAATGTGACTTCCATACCTTAGCACTTATCACTGAGCTGCTACCACTCAGCGCAAAAATTGTTGCACATAAAACAGCTTGCTTGATAGTACCCGAACGGAGACACGTAATGTGCTCCGCCAGCTCGATTTTAGCCTGATGGCTGGCCAATATAAAACATTCTATTATCTAAATGTTTGGATGGTGAATTTTTTATAATTGACTAATACATTCGGCTTAGTGCAAAATATGCTAATTGACGCAGACGCATAGTAGAAAGTTGCACAAGAGGACATATCTATAGCCAGTAAAGTGGCAGTAGGCTGGTAGACAGGCTGTTTAGCGAAACGCGACAGGATGTCTAGAAATCACCGTGTCGGCTGCAGTTGGTTTAACCGTAAGTCAAGCCCACGTTCTAGAACACGACAGATGGCACTATCGCTACCAAAGCACCTCCACTCGACTCCTCTATAAGAATCAGACCTTAATTAAATAATAGATTTAAGCTTGAAGCACCGCAACATCTTCTTAATTTTCTGCCGGAAGCTCATCCTACGATGTGTTGACCATGATTAATGAGCTCATATATCGTATCAAGGCCATTTCACATCCTTTTGTGTACGATATATGATCCTGTACATAAATTGGCCACACTGAAGCTACGAGAAGCGTGGTGAAATGGTAAGCTGCTGACTTACACAGTATCATGAAACGGTGCCGAGACTTGCCAAAGTACAGAAAATGTGCTTTAAGCCGTATGATGCCTTGTAGATCTTGTATTCACCTTGTATTCCCGGTTGTCAATTCGAGCACTTGTAACGGACTTATGGGATGTTAATCCGGTGTAGGGTTGGAGATCGGTCTTTGTTAAGCTGCACGGTAATATTCGCACAGATATTTAGTCATTTTAAGAAGGTATTATTTGGCAGATCTCTCTGATGTTGCTAGAGAATTGCAACTTGCAATCGTATCTAGATTTTTCTTGTAGTCTGTTTCGATCTATATGGGAGATCGCATTATGATGTGCAATCAAGCTCCGATCTAACTTTTAAAAATCGGCGATGTTTCCGTATATATTCAATTTACTAGATCCACTCTTGTAATCTTGTTTGATTAAAAATTCCATCCCCTGAGACGTCTGGAGAAGTTGTGCTCTAAGTCTTTCATTCGTATGATACGCTCGATCAAATTTCAACATGTCATCAAAACACTTGATAACCCTGAACTAATTATACGATGTTCGATCATTTGAAGTGGTGATTCACCTTATCTATTATACGTTAATAGTCCAAAAAGTTCGCGCCTGGGAGATGTGAACGCGTGACGGTTGCCGAAGAAGGGTAATAAAGCTCTGTGTATTAAACATGGGAGATACAAATGCCCCATTTAATATCGGAAAAAACTGACTGACAAGGTAGACGCCCCCTACTTACATCGTGGACATCCTTTGGATACTAAATAATCATTACCTTTCAATGCCGGTGCCCCTACTACGAACACGTATACTTCTTGGATAACATAAATATATATATTTTACAATTCCGATGCCCACTAAAACTTTATCAAAAAATAAGGGACTTGTGTTTCGGTTTCACCCCAGGGACACACACGGCTATAGGTACGTGACCCCGAAAATTAATATTTAAGCGAAAAAGGTGGCTGGTGATGGAGTTACAGTAAGGAAATGATTGCGCCCTAAACTCTTGCCGAGAATTCAGACCTTACTGACTTTATATTTTAATGATTTGAACCATGTTTACATATTCCGATACGTACATACTGCTCTGATCCTTGGGCCATTGTCTACAGACACGGTTTATGAGTCAGTTGAAGCTGCAGCATGAGCAATTAATGCAGCGGCTGAGGTCATTATCATCAAGGGGCATTTGAGGAACGGACGCTGAAGCATCATACCATAACGCACTTCCGAAATTTTTGCATCTATATATATGAAAGTGAAAAACATATAGTTAAGTAGTTAGATATCTGCATCAGTGTAAAGTTTCGCATTAACTCATCGTTCTGAGACTTGGCGTTTATAAAGCCGCCGGTACAGCAGTCAAACCTGCGACAATACGAACAACAACACTACCTCGTACACACTAAATAGATTGGAGCTGCCGCAACAAGTGTGAGAAAGACGACCCCTACTAGGTACACCGGACGCGCCAGCACTGGCTCTGTGCCTTAGATGGAATAACGCAATGTTCATCAGGAGTGAAAAGCAAGTATTAAATTTAGGGTGGCACTGGCATTGTAATATTAGTATTATTGCAAGCCCGAAGGGTGAAGCTATGAGTGACTGTGCGTAATGTGAATGCCAAACTATTAAACTGTACTTATCTCTGTGTGTATGCCAATCTTTCTGTCTGTCTGTCTGTAAATAACGCGGTTAGGTGGACCTTACACGTACTAAGTGCGATCTAGACTGTCCCCTCCTCATAGATATGTAGGTATATTCAAAGCCACTCTTTGGCTAGGTCACTATTGTGACGGATGCACGTGATTGGCTTAAAATAGATCAAAGGTGAATATGATCACATAAGCAAATGATGGTTGCTTATGAGCAAAGACTGATCGCTTTGCCCTAGAACGTTGTACAGACATTAAGAGCACCATACTCAGTTACTTCTGTTGTATAGTTTTTCGCAACTTTATTCAGTTTTACGAACTGGATTACTTATATCAAAGGGAAAACTCCAGATCTTTCTCCCCTATCTCATTTATATCCAAGTGGTGTCCACTTAGTAAGTAGGCGGTGCCTACCTAGTCAACCACTATAAAGGTGCCCCAGATAATTGGAAAAAAACCCACGTCCTAGCATACACACGTTAACGTGGTACACATATATCGATATTAAATTTCTATGAAGGACTCATCCTGTAACAATCACTATTCACCCGCAATATGCTGATCCGTCGGAATCACTAAAACATATGAGTTTGATTACGGTCTCGCAAAAATTTACTGCAACAGAAAGGACTTATGCTATACTCGCGTATCAACGCTACATTACATTAATACATATCTGCAAAGTGAAATGAATCCAAGCTAGGTGCCGCAGCGGAAACTCATGTCGAATCTAGTGGGGGGGGCCTTAAACATTCATACGCGTATTTATTACATGATTACCGATTTACGTTACATGAATACGTTTAGTTTAGTTTTGAAGTACATCGTAATAATGCAGAACGTCTGTGGCACCCCATTTTGAACGTTAGAGGTCCGCATGTCAAGTGCTGACGGATACAGTACAACAAAACTATAAAAAATAATGTTGAAGTCCGTACCGTACGTTTCAATACAGAGTGTATTTGTTTTCTAAACAATGACACATATGCTGGAGTGACCTAACACATTGCCTGAACCAAATGTCTTGTGTGTTGTCATTACCTGCTGATTTGTCTCCACGTCCAGAGTGCTTTCCTTGGAGTTTAAATTCATTAACAGCTCCGATTTTTTCCCTGCAACAGCACAAAAATGTCTTAATCAGCACTGATAGGACTTTATATCCAGATTATGTATTTTCTTGAATCGTATATTCCTAATGTACATAGCTTTGTGCTGGGGGAGTTTCAAGATGACACTATCTTATCTAGTCTAGAGTAAATGACATGTCAGATACACATATTTACATTACCTATGTAAAACGTACGGACGTAACCGATGAAGCAACGTTGTCATAAAATAGAATGACAAACAACTTTGATAGACCGATAGACTATGCTATGGCATGATTATACCGTTTCCTGCTTGCAATACGCCTGTAGTCAAAGTAGTCTGAAATTTTCGAATGAGAAACAAAGAGATGAAAAGATTTGTAAAAGTCTATTGCCTTGGCTTAATATACTTAAGTAACTAGATATTATTAGCAGGAAGTGAAATCTGATCCCACACCGAAATAGATACAACAGCAATGCAGTACCAACAACAACAACAGTTACAGCAGTAACACCAAGAATACTAACAGCAGTAGCAACAGTATCAGCAGCAGTACCAAAACCAGCAACAAGCAACAAGCAGCAATATCAATAACTACACCAGTACTAACAACAGCAACAGCAGCAGCGGCGACAACAACACAACAACAACAATAGCATTATTAACAAAATCAGTAATAACAACACAAGCAGCAGCAGTATCAAAAGCAACCGGAATAACATAAATAACTTACAACATAACAACAGCAACTGCTGCAGCTACAGCAGCAGCAACGATACCAGCAACAACAAAAACAGCAGCAACTGATACAACATAAACAACAATAACAATAAAGTATAATAATATTAGAAAAAAATAACAATAACAACAACACCAGCACCAACTGACTATTGTTTACAGTCACGGCGGACGATATAAAGACGCATTTACGTCGTCGTTCTGAGCCCGCAAGTAGTGGCGGTGAGCACAGCACGCCTCTGGCAGAACCCCTTCCGTGGCTGCCTCTACAGGGCGGGGGTTAGTAGCTCAATAAAACGGAAATTGACAAATTACTAAATACGTGAGTTCCTATGTTGACACGTTAACATGCATATATTGGGACACGGGGCATATTTATTTTCATACTTAAATGAGGTATTTATATATTTTCCCAGTATACAGCCTAATTACTAGAGGACCTCTGACTTTGCCTACCCTACTCTGTCTACCAATCGTTGAACTGATTTTAGGTTCTGTGTTATTATGACATTGTACTCCTATTTATTAATTGTAACTTTGACCACGTGTCGAAATCATATGGATTTTGACCTAATATTGGCACCTTTAATTTCATTCAGGCGATATCCGACACTGCGTATCTTCCTCAATACAGCACCGAATACCAAATGTTGTCTCTAAAGCCAAATATCACGCCAGAATGTACAATATTAACTATAATGTCAAAATTGATTGAAAAGTATTCACGTCAACTTGATAACACAATTTCGAACATCTACACGGTCTATTTCGATCTTGATATCTGGTCGTAATCATACAGGTCCATCCCTTAAGTATATCCATCATTATTATACCGTTTTGTCTGAACATATACTTCAGTGGATATGGCTGATCGGGTACTCTAACATGGACATGTTGACGATCTGCATCTTAATTGTTTATTGAGAGCACTCATCGTTCCGATTAGGCATCCAGATAGTATCTATGCTTCTTCTACCTCTGATCAGAGTCGTACTGGTTAACGTGCACCACCACCATTTTGATCGGTCTGCATTAGCCGTATTAATATCCATCTCTCGAAACTGTCACAAGTATACGTTATCACTCTCACATTGCACGTCACTGTTAACTTAATAATTATCTGGACCATCGACCTAGCATACATAAGTTGCGGTTGTACTGCATCGTTCATTCAGTCGTCCCAAATCCCTAAAATTAGGTCAACATATTGTTAGATATTGAGCAGAACTCATATGAATCATCTTGCTTGAAATAGAGGTACTCTAGTTAGAAAAGTTCACACGACCACCTTTCGCGATAAAATCTAACTATTTTCGCTATCTTACAATTGAAGATGATAGGCCGTGTAGGTCGTTGCCGATGCAAAATATTTTTCCAGGCGGCTGATCCTCTAAACATTTATTGTATTTACAATCTCATCGTCGCAGACAATTCTTGAGGTACCCGATAGGCCTTTCACATTCATTGCACCAGAGCGATATGTACCTCCCCGATCTGCATGGTGGTTAAACGCATTGCCAAATTCACACTTAATTATCGAAGCTACAGTAGGCGTATCCAGTTTCCTTTGCAGATAGCATCATTCCTAGATTGGTTATAGTTACTTTTTATCCAGGTGAGTTGTTGGGCTTCCGCAAAAAGAATGTGGATAAGTGGAGATTCATGGATATTATCGAGCAGTGAAGTCCAGTGTAACAGATGACAAGACGATACCCTGTGTGGACATCATTCATCAAGTGATACCGCCAAGGGGGGATGCTACCTACACCATGTTTTTGTAAATTTCCTTTCTTAATCATGCGGAAATAACTACAGCCGAAGTGGTAGGGTGGAAAAATCTACAATGTACTCTTCTTCTTTTTATGTACGTGATGCAATCGGAATTGTCGTCATCACTCCATCTGAATGCCGGCCGGCATAACTCGATCAGAAGGAGACGACCTTATGTTGCAGATTTGGTGCTGTAAGGCTCCACGGGCGCTAGTCCTGATATCCCGACCCGTTCTCTAGAGCGAATCGAAGAGGGGAAACTGCATACTGATATCCAGAGCTTTAAGTGAAGGCGCTTTCATGCCTCGATTTGCTGTCTTCGTTAGCGCTGTTGAGAAAGCGTCCGTCACATCATCACTCGTTGTAAATTAATGCAGAAAACCGACGGGGTGGGGTCGGTAACTTTACATGTACTTAACATTTTGGCTTTATTACTAAACCCATCCTATACCATGTCGTCTCTCCATTTGTCCTAACTTTTGTAGGGCTAAAAGTGGTTAAGCTAACGGCTATTTAATCAAGTCATAGTGTTGTGGCTTTAAGTGGAATCGACACATTTATCTGCGCTCTATTCTTCTTTCCGTTTATCATATTGATAGCGCACTAGATCAGCTGTGCTCACGGGTATGGATACTGAAATATGTATCGTCATCATTGTGCCTACTGGGTAAAACTACGGCTTGCAGCTAATGGAGAAACGTAAGAGCACCTGGAAAGGTGGAAAGCATTGTCACAGCGTTAAGAGGTATGAACAATATTATATACTTTGATTCGCTCTTGGCACGAATTCATGCTAACTTGCAAGTGACCATACTTTCTCTTAGAACGCTTCGAATCAGTGATCACGCGCATCCGCACGTTCTAGTGAGGGCCCTTCAGTCGGGTGACGATATTGATATCGATATCGCTCTTAAATCGCACTGTAAGCTGATCCTCCGGTAGCATGGTATTCTTAATACATATTAGAAGTTCCTAACGGCATTCGTGTAACTAAAACGTCTACCGACACTTTTTCACGCCCGTGATCGTCAAGTCTGATAATGACCCCGAACAACAGCTACGCTAGTACATTTGCAGTCTTGCGAGTCCATTGGCCAGTCGTGAGATTGCCTGTATATTGGAACATCGATTATTACTTCTACAGAACAGCAAAACGCGCTCAGTCTCATGAACTTTGCTGAAAAGGACGCTAAAGTCAAAACCTTGACTAACATCGTCAAGTGCATTTTCTTACGGCATCTATCTCACTACCGAAGCACTCGGCCGGTTGTATATCTCATTAAATCCTCGAAGGACGTAAACTTGGATAGAAAGGACGGTCTATCCTTTAACAACTGTTTACCAAACAAAAATTACTACTTATGGATAGTGATACAGTAGATGATGCGTAATCATCAAAAAGCCATGATAAATATTTATTTGGGCAAAAGGGTTAGCGCATTTAAGTCATCCGGAAGGTTTGCTATTCTCATTTAAACTCTTATCCATATATGCGCTTCTTTGGTGGACTGAAAACCTTAAGAGAAATTGAATGGCGGAACGGTTTGAGCACCACGTAGATGGCTTCGTTATCCCTGGATTGTATGCGCGAACGTTCCTACAGGAAAGCAAAGCGCTGCCTGAGAAATTACTTTAGATCCCTATCTATCTTTGAGCCTGATTTACTTGGCAGAAATTCTAATTGCACGCACGATTTTCTGCCCGTAGTTGTTATATAGTAGGAGCAACATGTATGTCATGCCTTTGATGCATTTTTAGCAAAATAGATCAGGTAACGTCATCCAAAGTGATATAAATCTACTGGACGATAAAGTTGACGATGGCGTAAGTTTCACGCCAAGGCAAATACTTTTTGTATTAGCTGTCAAATTGTGATAAGGGGCATGTCATGATCCCAGAGAGATACATAAGAGCCATGCATATAGACCGGATTCGACATCATGACCAATCCGTCCCGGTATTATCTGTAGATATCTTCTACAATTACCTTTAAGAATTCTCAAAGTGACAACCATTGGTTCGCGGTGGGGTCTTCGAAGAAGAACGGTCCGTTGCATGCAGAGGGACCGCTGTTGATTGCTTGACTAAGCTAAAAGAGAAGTAATGTAATGGTGTTGTAAGCTCGATGCGCTATTCCTTCACATACAAGGGCATGTATATGCCATATAGATTCTGGGGGTCGTGTTAATGACGTCATATGGGTGACATCAGAAAAATGTTAAAGCGTCCAGAGAAGCTTGCATCATCGTGGAATATACAGATATCAGTAGGCATGTTAAGCTATTTGTGGCTGTGCGCAAGGTGAATGCCGAACTTTTTAAATTGTACTGTTGGTCCGCCTGTCTGTCTGTCTGTCTGTGTGTAAATAACGCAGGTGTTACCTTACACATCGTACTAGGTGCGATGTAGCGTGTCCCCTCCTCATAGGTGTCACTCTTTGATTAATTCACTAAATTGCGACTGCGAAGTGTGTAATGTTCACACACGCACCAATGCCCGCATGTGATTGGCTAAAACGTGAGGAAAATGATGAAGGGCAGACAGAGAGATTTCAAGCAAATACTAGACATTCGGGTGCAGGAAGTCTTGCACCTTTCGCAAACAGTAAGTGTGAAGTGTTTTTCATCCGATGTACTTGATAAATTAAAAATAAAAGAGCTTATGGTTACATTCCTCTCTCGGTGACAGAGGAAGCTCCATCGATTCAACTTCTCTTACCATTAATTAATTGAATCTCGTCGGCCGAACATTGTGCTTGACGGCGTTATCAGGCAAGATCATCCTTCATCCCTATTTTCTAAATTTCGTCTCTTAATAAACCAACAACATCAACGAGTATCTTTAACGCACTTCAGAGATCAACGAGCACAGCAAAACTCATTCCCTGGCCGCCAACAACCCAACACGGGCGCTTAAATAGACAGAACTTAATTCAGTTCTCTGAACTGGATTACTTGTATGGCAGGCTCCAAAGCTTGCTCCCCTATCTTTTTAAACTAGCTCCCATACAACGAGATCAGTAGACGCCTAATTCGGTGGCCTACCGGAGGTCATAATCCAGTGGAGGATAACTTAACGGAGTGAGCACTGTAGTTGGACCGTTTTAGCTGTCAGGGTATCACTTTTTTCGATTCGATTGTCACCGAACGAAATAACGATATCTGACGATGCGTAGGGGAATACTGAGAGCCACCAAGAGTGCAAATATTGGGTGCAACACCAACGTAGCGTTCGTCTGGTTGTACTAGCATCATGTGTAGCTTCGACTCAATGGTGTCATGTACCAAATGGCAAGCCGGAAAGTAATGCAGCTGATTGACAGGGTGTCAAAATAGGTCACTGTAAGTGATTTCAATGTTACCCTGACGTTCACTGGAGCCCTAGAGCGACACCTCGACACGCGGACATCATCATCTGATGATGCAAACATTCACGGACTTTCTTGATGGTTGCTGTCGGTTATGCTAGAAACTGGCTTGTCACGAACTTCAATGAAGAATACAAGTGTCAAATCACGTTTAGTACTTCATAAACCGATAGCAACGCGCTCGGTCGCATTGTCTGAACTTCACTACAAACCGCCGGTGATGTGTACGCGCGCATCTCGCTCACGTTTTCGTCGACCTCATGATACTATTATGTATTATGGATAGAGTCGTCCAACAGGACACGCACACACGGAACAACGACGTCGCGTTGTTAAACATCAACGTATTCAGCTTCGTCGGACCTTTGATTTCGGTAGGTGGCGCAATCAGTGAGAAATTCGTCTCCCAGAATCAGAGCGCCGAGCTCGTGTAGGTGTGCGAGATATTCATCCCAATCGTTTGTCGAAACGCCAAAGATCAGCTTATTCAGTCCAGCTTTGAACTTCCTACAGATTTGTTTGTGCACAGTTGTAACTCTCAGCGTCTCAACGTGGTAAACATCGGATCATAGACTTACCGCACAGCATGTAAAGTTATAAAGAAACAGTGGTATCACCGTCGTAGATACCTGGTAAATACTATTTATGTCGTCGAAGGCACAATCTCTACCTTATGAAAGCAGACCAGGTTAGTCTCGCCACCAGTATCAAAGCTTTTTTGCGGCATTGATGGTAAACCTTTTTTGTTCCTACACCAGTGTGCAACCGTCTGACCTCTATTCTGCACACCCACCATCTTCTGCACTAATTTTAGATGAAGCGGTTGCACTGCGGCCGTCATCACACATAGCCTCCCTTTGTCTGCTTGTTCTTTTTGTGCAGAAATGCAATCTTCTCCACTTAACAATACTGATCATGAGAGTATCGTAAATGAGAGGCAAAGGGTGCAACGACTACCCGCTCCAAATACTCGTACGCGACAGCATCACAGGTCGAGCAAATCGTCCACTAAAGTCATAAAGCACGCGAGGACTAGCTGGCACAAAGCATTAGCCACTTTACGAACGCAGTCCAGTCAAATAAATAATGCTCAAGATACGACTTCGCTGGTTGCAACATCTCAATGGCTTCTTTTACCTTCCTGTTTCCAATGTAGGTGCAGTTTGGTCCAGGCATCGGAATGCATGACATTCCACCAGTTCTCAACAAACTCCGTTGAATCAAGTGATATCGGTTGGCAGAGACTCCAGCAATCCGTCGTTCATGATCCTGTGGTGTCGTGCTTCTAGAATTCCTTCCAATTGCACCAACGCTTCGTACGAGTGCGACCGAACGAGCCCCGTGACGTGATCATCGTCATCGCCAGTAGAGCAGCTGAGCTGAATGCGCGCGACTTCCGATGCGGCCGAGTTCTGTGCTTGCGATTAGACGCATGATCGTTAGCTCACGACGTGCTTCACATCTCTATACGACCTCATTCATGATCACACCTTTTTGACCATGTCGTCCACAGCTCCCGTACCGACGTGGTCACGACACGCCGCACAAAGTATTTTGTCACCGCCATTTACGAGCAGCTCTTGTTTTCTCTATGGGTAATACATTCACGACATCGTAGCAATTGCTGCTTAGTAAACCAGACAAAACCGGTTTCATCTTCACCTTCGTCAAGACAATACCCACATCTTCCAGCACGTGAAGCAAATAGTCGACCGTCTCTGCTGTCATCTTTCCGACAGCACCGAATGCCCCAAGGTATACCTTGGCCCCACCACTGACGTACCCCACGTCTCTATCCGTTTCAATAGTCAGTATCGATCGTTTTGCCTGCATCTGAACCGTCGATCCCACATCTACCGGCTTCATACTCGCGATTGCTGCTTCCCTTCGACGTGGAGCAAACGAGGAAGTGACACGCTCAGCCGCTTGTAACTTACTGAAGCGGTGGCAAGGATGACCAGCACGACGTGTCGTCCTTGCACTCTTTCGAGGGTCTGAACAAGGGGTACTACTGGTAGAATTAAGGTGTTGGCAATTCAAATGCTGTGGGTTGGACGGCGTCGGAGACGTCCGGAGTAGCGACTGCACTGTCTCCATCCTGTCATCAGATGTAAAGAGAGAAGGGAAACGAGTGAGTGACGGCGTACGATACGAGAGGAGGAGGACGACCGATGGATCGATTGAAACGTACGGCCGTTCCTTGTGCCGACGTTCCCGCGACATTGCCATGTAAAAGCTGTTTTCGAGCAAGAATAAAAGCAGTCATTTGAGACTTTATGTTTAAACGAATCAACGAATAAACAATCTACATGCGTTTCTTGCGTTTCGTCGTCTTGTTTAAACTCGCATGATGATGTGCTGTAAAATACAGACAGCTTAGCTTCAAAAGCATGCAGTATAAGGACGTGTATACAAACCGTATACATTCATCGAACAACCCACACCCATCCACCCAGTCTGCAGCTAACGAACTCGCCATCGATAAAGCCTCGATTCTTAGAATGTAGCCATCCGCAAACGGTCTTTTCGTTTGAGCCAGTCAGTCAGTCAAAGCGAGCAGCTCACTCACTTGTCGGTCGCACATCTCCCGCTCTTGTCTCTCGCGTTTCCTGCTGGCGCGACGCACACCGTCAACAGCGACTTGGGATCCTTCTCCTCTCGGGCCTCTTTACGATCGTTTGAATCGCCATGTTACGCGTCCGCCGCCTCGTGACGCTCTGGCAGCGAGCGCAGCCACTTCCAAACTCGAGGATACAGCAGCTAAGTCATCGTTTCACGCGTGCATCTGCCTCTTCTTCTTTGCCATTGCAGCGTCGCTGGACGTCCTGTATGACGAAGAACGGCGTCGCCATGGAGTCGGACGAGCGCCGGATCAAGTTACTGGCTGAGCTCGACGTCTATTGCGACACTGGCAAGTGGCGTGAGGCTCTCGAGCTTCTAGACCACGTGGACAAGGATCAGACCATGCCGAAGCTTGATGCAGCCATGTACGAGCGGGCTATTGCTACCTGTGCTCGCACGGGCAAAGTTGAAGTGCTGCCTGGACTGCTGAACAACATGCTCGTGGACAACTTGTCGCCCACGAGTGTGACGATGGACTATATCATCCAGGCTTATCTGGCTAAAGAGCACTGGGGCCTCATTGTGCAGCTGGCGAGTGAAGCCACGGCAACGGGTGTCGAGCTCTCTCCTGCTGCCTTTCACGCTATTATGGAGGCCTGTGGACAGGTGAAAGATGCTGATAGCACCATGACTATTATGGAGCACTTGAGTAATTCTGGCATGGTGCTCACGACAGACCACTACAGCGCAGCTATCCGGGCTGCGGGTATGGCTAAAAGACCGGATAAGGCGATGGCGTTGTTTGTGCAGATGGAAGAGCACGATGGGCTGTTGGACGACGGAAAAGCGTTTAGTCAGCTGATTCGCAGTCAAGTGCTAAACGGAGAGCTGGAGCAGGCGCTGCAGAGCTTTGCTGTCGCCACGCAGCGCGAGTTGAGTCTGGCAGAACCGATCTACACGTGCGCGATTGATGCGCTTGTGATGAATGCCAAGTATTGGCAAGCCACGCGGTTGTTTGAGCAGATGCTAGAGCGTGGCGAGAAGACGCCCACAGTATTTTGTCTGGGTCGCGCAATGATTGCGTACGCAGGTGCTAACCGTAGCCAACACGCTCGGGCATGTTGGAAAAAGATTGTGGAGATGAACGAGCCCAACCCGCTTCCGACAAAGTACAACAAGATGCTGCAAGGACTCACGTATGTCAAAGATACGCACCTCGTAGTGGACGTGTTTGAGTACATGCAGAAGCTTTTTGAGCCCGGTCAGATCCATCAGGGTGCCTACACAACAGCTATCCGCGCTTACGGGCGACTGGGCGACACGCAAAGAGCAGTGGATTTGTTTGATGAGTACATTGAGAGTTGCAAGACCACCAAGAGAGTATCGTGCTTTGTTGGCATCTACTTAGCTCTATTCAACGCGCTTTCGCGAGACACTGTGCGTGATCCTGTGCTCAACACTCGCGACGCCAAGCGCGCTTGGACGATCATGTCTGCTAATGTTCCGGTTGTGCTCGCACCAGCTTACGCTAGTCTGGCAGGCGTATTTGCTAGTACCGGTGATATGGATACGCTCGTGGAGCTGATTGAGCATGCTGAGCAAAGCTGGGGTGCCGCGTCTGAGGCAATGCACCCGCTGGAAGTTGATGAGGACGGTACTGAAGTGGAAGCAGTTGCGATTTTTGATGGCGATGTCGTCGAGCTTGATAATGAAAGCGATGGTAGGGACAATGAGGTACTGCTGTTCAACGGTGTAATCAGCGGCTTGGGCAAGGCACGTAACGACCAGACATCGAATATCGAGGCTTACCTGGATGTGATTCTTTCGCGGGGACTTCCAATCACCGATTCTACCGTACGCGCAACGACAGACGCATGCGTCCGCTTTGGAAACTGGGACTTGATGGGAAAGCTGCTGAGAATAGTCGACGTGGACGCATGGAAGAATCCCGAAGTGTGCGCAGGGGACACGATATCAAAGTTGCTTGATGCAGGCAGGTGGAGTTTGGGTCGCCAGTGGTTAATGTTTTGCCATCGCCACGGTTTGTATCCTCCCATCCGTCGCAAAGTGGAGCTGCTACGAGAAATGTCCAAGATCAAGAGCAGGGAGTGGAAGGTTGCATACACTTTGGCAAACGAGACCATGTCATTCCGTCGTCTGGTCCAAAACAATGTGGACAGTGTTGCCGACGCAGTTGATGTGTGCGTGAATGCTGATCGTATGGACTTGGCCGTGAAGCTTTTCGACTCCGTCGCAAGACATCCGTCACTCCGGTACTTTCGTAACAATGAGCGGGAGATGCAAGCTGATCCAGATGCATCTCAATCCTCGCAATCTGATGTGGTGCCTGTGGTGATCCCGCTTCGCATGTACAAGAACTCAATTCTGGCGCTGCTTCGTCAACCTAAGGGCGAAGATGCGGGTAGTAACAGTAGATATATGGCCAAAGCGGAACGTATCTGCAGGCAAATGCTGGAGGTGCATGGAAAGAGTTTGGACGGCGATGCTCTGTCTATGGCTATCTCAATCAAGGCTGCGGCAGGTGACCACGATGATGTCGGGGCACTGTACGAATCCATGCGTGCACTTGGCCTTCAGCCCAACTCATACGCTCAAAACGCGGCGATTGTCGCCTTCTCACGTCAGCGTCGCACCGACCAAGTGCTTGCTATCTGCGACGAGCTCAAGTCCACTATCGGTAAGGATGGCAAGACCCGGACGGTAGAACCGAACGTGGCCAGGTCTTTACTGCTATCGCTTGCACTTGCACACGAAGATGAGGCTCTTCGTGACGCAGTGCAGACTCTGCCTGGGTGTACTATGGACATTGCATTGAACGTGCTGGTGGGTATCAACCGAGCTGTCGACTCGGTGGAGTTCTTTGATGAAAACGTGTCCGCCGACACGTTCGAGTCGCTTTTTCGTAAGCTGTGTCAGTCTGATAACCCCGTCCTCGGTGCAACGCTTCTGCTCAAGTACGCGCGGCTGCACGGATTGACCGAGGTGCATCCCAAGCGTGTGATCCGTGTGACTAACGCTCTTGCCAAAACGGGCAACTTTGTTGAGGCAGAGAAATTGTTGCAAATGTACTTGGATGGGAGCAACGGTGTCTCCCTGAAGCAAATGCCGGCATACTTCCAGCAGCACACGATTGAGATGCTGCTTTTCATTTATGGCGAATTCGGCCACTTTGATGCTATGCGTGCACTTTTTGAGAAGGAGTTGATGGTATCTCCGTTTGAGGTTGCCCACTATGAAGCAGCACTGGAGTATTGTGCTCAATCGCGCGATGAGCTTGCCGGTGCGGTGGCTAGTTTGAAGCTATTTGAGATGCTGCGCACTCGTGGATTTATCCAGCCGAGCGGGTACACGTATTTATTGACTCTCCAGAGCTGCTTGCGCCTTGAACGCTTAGAGCCTGCAAACGCCTCTGCGGTACAGTCCACGGGTCAGGTCATCTTGGGCGACGTGCAAGAGCACGGGTTCCAAAAGCTAGTGGCCGACGAGCTGAGGAAGCAAGTATTATCTGCATATAAGCAGGTTCAGGTCGAGAGTCGGAAGACGATTCGTCGGATCAACAAGGAAAGTAACTCACCTGATGCTAGTGTTATGGGCCCAGAGGAGCTTGCGCGCATAGCACTCTTTTGTCACCACCACGGCATGCCTATCACAGAGGATCTGGTCGATAAACTGTTGAAACTGCACCGACACTTGCCAGCAATGCTCGCGAACGAGTTGGCGTCTGTCAAGCGCCAGCTCCAAAAGGGACCGGACGCGTTTGCTGCTTTCGGCTCGGGAGTCAAGAACCGATCGCCAAAGCGGGTGATTGTGAAGAGAGCTGCTGCCAAAACGAAGCGCGTGGCTTCTGTTTTTGCACAAGAGTCTGGCCAGAGACGACCGCGTAGCAAGAGCTACCAGGCTGCCGTGCGTGCGGCCACTGATGCGCGGTGGGGCGCTGTCCTCGAGCGAATTGCGACGGACAAGGACTAGAGCAGGTCTACTGCTTGCCTGTATTTACCCACACGTAGACAACTAAGAGGCCTTGTACAGCCAGCAATGAAAAGCCGTGGAAAAAGTGGAGCACACACATGAGCATTGGGCTATGACGATGAACTGTGGTGCAACAATTACAGGTATCTACTTTTTACTGTGTCAACAGCCTGTACATCATAAATGTCCATCTCATGTGCGGCGGAGGTTAAACTAATTTTAGCTTACAGGAGACTCTCGTTTACGGCTTGACTTCAAGATCAGAATTGTTGATTTCATGACGTTCTGATATCGTGAAACCTACGAAACCTTATGAATGGTGGACGTCTTTGCACAACTTCAGTACCGACAATAGCCATTGAATCAGGAATGTAATAGGGTGGAGTGTACGCCAGTATTCGTGCTTTAAAATTGCAAAATGTTTGCTGTGCATAGCGCCAAATCGCCACATTCGTTGAGGAAGCACTGTTCAACAGGTTCTTTCGCTTTTCTAATGTGCTCGACTGCTTGTAAAGCAAGAAAAGAAGTAATAGGCGCGCGTTACGCAGCACGCAGCGCAGGCGCTACTCAGTTGGGCCGTCTGCTTGTACTTAGCAAAATTGCGAGCAATGGCGAGAACAGGGTAGTACGATGACTGCATTAAGCTTGTAGCAATGACGAACGATCATATGCTGCTTCTTCTAGAATGCGTAAGCAATCGTAGGTGTCGTGCAAATACTAGCCTCGCTGCACAAACAATCGTTTATAACGCGCATTGCATCTACTCTTTCGACGCTTCCGAGCATGATCGCACAGACGGTATACTGAATCGAATCGTACTCTCTCAATCTCGGGCGAGTTTGGAAGTGACGCTGCCGTGGGTGTCATCACTCAGCTCAAATTAAAGCTATGAAACAAATTGCGGGTACAATGAAATTAGAATTAGCTCAATTTAGAGAAGTATCCATACTTGCCCATTTTGTTCAGCATATCATGCTGTAGGCGCAAAGCAGTCGAGCTTAAGAAGGATCTCTCGTGCTATCTTTCACTTCGTTTGCCAAAGTGTCGCTCTCTCAACACTCAAGAATCATTACTATCGGTCACTACTGCGATTGAGCAAGTAAACGGCATCGCTAGCGCTGATTGTAAAGGGTGCGAACGAAAAAGGATGAATGTGATGTACATCAACCATGTTTGAGCGCCAACTTGCAAGTAGCAGATGTTCTGGTAATGCAAAGCTTTACCGGCAATGCAATAGAAACGATGACCACGCAAATCTTTGTCGGCATTTTGTCGCCACATCGACTGTGTCCTTGCACATTCGATATGTTTGCACGAAAAGTATAGTGTTGGCATGGTTCACCATCGAAACTGCAACTTGAGTCGGGCGTAACTCACCTTGACAATGAGCGATCTTGTCCTACTTTCTGGATAGAGGGATAGTTTTGAAGATTTACTGCCGGTGGAAATGAGAGCGATAGTGGTAAAAACAAATCCACCTCTTGCTACTTCTATGTATTTAGTGTATGCAGTATATTGCGGCACTACGATACGTTTTTTGATGACGCAATCTGCCGATCCTTAGTTTCGCCGATATGTTGCAGTTATTGCAGTACATTTGGTATACCTCTTGGCTCTCGTCATAATGACCGAGGTAGAAATGATGGACCGCTACCGTTTAAAAACTGACGGGATTGCTACGCGCACGTCAACGGACCAGGAGAATTGCGAGTCCAGCTGTAGTCTCTTTTTCTTTCCGCTTCCCGAGCTACCACTGGACCAGCAGCTGCAGCTGCAGCAATTGAGCTTTATCAACACGGATCTCGAGGTACCATTTTGATTTGGGGCTGCTAAAAGAGTAAAAACAGACGTTTTCGATATGATTTTGTCGTTATAACATGGAATGTAGCCCTTTTTAATGCGCGAAAAGCACGTTGCATATTTGGAACGTGGACTCACGCGTCTTTCATCGGGTTTCGTATCTTTGGATGCAAGGTATTTTATTCCTTCAGTTGTGAAAAAATCACTTTTCGAAGTTCTAACGTAGCTGATAAAACGTTTTTTGCATGATACCGCAGTCGACCGTGGATCATCTATTGGATCCTTCACGCTCTAGATCTCTTGGACGCCCTTCCAGTAGAAGAAACAACGCGTGTCATTGGTGAGAGAGCTTATGCCGCTCGTTTTGAAGTTGTTGAAACCACCTCTGAGCTTCTGGTTGAACGTCGTTTATTTGCTCCTAGAAACGCTGAATCCTTTCTGGGATGACGACCACAGTGGAGGTTTTGGTGGCGGACCCAAGCAATTGGGTCATACAGCCACCACTTACGCGTCATGTCTGACGCTCGCTTTGCTTGGGACTCCCGAGTCATTCGAGGCAGTGGACCGACAGGCACTGTACCGGTTCTTTTTGTCGAGGAAGCATGTGGCTACGGGAGCCTTCATGGCTCATGATGAAGGGTGCGTGACGATGCTATTGTGAGGACAAGAGGTGCTTTGCCTTACTGACTGGATGTTGTCGCTTTTTCTCTACTTGACAGTGAGGTGGATGTCCGCGTGACGTACTGTGTCATCTCCATCGCCAGTTTGTTTGGTATCTTGACAGACGAGCTTCAGGCTGGTGTGGTGGACTACGTGCTGTCTTGCCAGACGTACGAAGGAGGCTTCGGTGGTGAGACATGGAACGAGGCTCATGGTGGATACGCGTTCTGTGCCGTCGCGACACTTTACATTCTCGAAACCGTGCATCAGATTCGCGACCTACCTGGACTGCTGCATTGGCTTGCGAACCGGCAAATGCCCTTTGAAGGCGGCTACCAGGGACGGACGAACAAGCTCGTGGACGGGTGCTATAGCTTCTGGCAGGGTGCCGTGCCAGCACTTCTGGATGAGACTGTGCGAGAACGGTATGGCAACGACGTGCCTTATCAATGTCACCAGAGACAGCTGCAAAAGTACATTCTACTTTGCGGGCAGGAGATTACAGGCGGCTTGCGCGACAAACCCGGCAAGCCACGTGACCACTATCACTCGTGCTATTGTCTGAGTGGCCTGTCAGTCGCGCAACACGGAGATGGCAGAGGGGAGCCCATCGTGTATGGAGATGCCTCGAACCTTCTCAAGCGCACTCATCCTGCGTACAACATCGGCTACGACAAAGCTTTGAAGACGATTCAGTACTTTCAGGCTAAAGGGCCTTTTCAGTCTGAGTAGAGCAGGTGACGTCCACACGCATACCATGCTACCGATGGACAAGCGATAGCTTTACGCGGTCGAATGTCAACCAAGCGGTAAGGCGAATGCTCGTTTTTTTGTGAGTTTCGCTACATGATTGATGATTGTGAAGATGAAACTTGTTCCGGCTCAGTTATCGCCATTGTCGTCTGCACCAAGAGCCTGCCTAAAGTATCGCCCGATTGGATTGGGAATCAGTGTGGAGTAGAGGTGGTGGGAAGCAAATGGTGGGAAGCGCGTGTGACCAGTAATTTCAGAGACGCTTTCGCTTGATTCGAGTTCTACCGGACAAGAGTCCGTGAGTGACTATCTGCTACAAGACGCAGCAACTGGATCAACAGGGCGCTGTTCTAAACCCAGCTTTCGCGATCTACTCAACACAACACAATGAATGAGTGAATGCACGTTTCTGGTTCTTAGCGTGATGTGGAGCATATCGGTCTGGACTGCAGATCTCTATCGCTGTCTAGCTGATGACGATTATACAATACCATTGCACGCATCCTGTAGACAAGTTCACGCTAGTATCCCTTCTCCCAGTCCACTTTGTACCGTACCGGCTCGCCCTTCAAGTAGCGATTGAAGTTGTCTAGAAACATTGCGGCGACATCCTCGGGGAAAACTTTCCCCGATATGTGAGGAGTGAGCAGCACCGACGAGTGGTCCCACAATGGGCTATCTTTTGGAAGTGGTTCCTTCTCGAACACATCCAGCACGGCACGTGAAAACGTGCCCTTGTTCAGTGCATCAACCAGCGTCTTCTCTGATATCACGTCTCCACGTCCAATGTTCATGAACACGGGCTTGCGGGAACGACACAACTCCAGCTTGGTTTCATTCAGCACATATCGCGTCGCATTGGTGCTCGGCAGGAGGTTGATGAGGTAGTCGCTCTCGGCCAGTACTTCATCCAGGCTCGTGGTGACATGGTCTGCACATTCGGCAAGGCCAGCCATGTCGTGCTTACTCACCCGGCGCTTGAAGCCGAGCACATTGTAGCCAAAGCTGCGCAGCATCTTGCCGGTGTATTGCCCAATGTCTCCAAGTCCCAGAATTCCCACCGTGACCGACTGCGTAGGACGAAAGCTGATCATGTTAATGCGCGCATACACGTGGTTCAGCTGGTACTCTTTTGCTTCCAGCAACCTTCTTTCGATCATCGTGACGTATCCCAGCACATACTGCGCCATGACTCGCGGCATCATTCCACCGGCACGAGTCAGCGTGAAGTGGGGTGAATCCAGCCGGCTGCCTTCTTTAGGCAGCAGATCCAGATACGTCTCCACTCCAACGTACGTGGCTTGCACCCACTTGACATTGCTCAAAATGTGCTGTTTGTCTTTGGGTAAATTCTCTTTGGGTGCAAGGAAGACGGGGCCACCACCATCCGAGTCCATCATGACAACTTCTGCCTGCTCAACGATCTTTTGCTGCTTTAACGTGAGGTCCCAGCGCGGCTCACCCGGATCTTTCATATTGTGTCCTTGAAGCGGATTCTGTTTGTTGCCGACCAACTGGGGCAGTGGAATGTCGACAAGTTCCAGCTTCCCAGACCGGTAGAGTTCACCTGCAGGAGAGTTGGAAGCTGCAAACTTCATGCGCACATTGTCGCCAATGCCGGCAATGAACGTCATGATCGGCACTCGCATCGTTGGAGTCGTTGCGATGAAAGTCTCCTCGGGAGTCGAAGTCGAGGACGCTGTCATTGCTGCTGGAGTTGAGGTTGTTGTTGAAGAGCTCCAAAGCAAAAGTGAGCTGCTCGAAACGTTGTGGGGGACTTGCGCGGTTAGGGTGACAAGATGGCTACACTTACAGCGTCAACTGTAAGTGTGCAAAGTCATTGTTTGTGCAAACGAGCGTGTTCGAATGCAGGAATTGATCTGCACCATTGAAAAAAGTCACAACGTGTCGACTTTGCACCACCTTTGCAGCAGCAACGACCATGCGTGCAGTCTCGAAGCATCCACGTCCCTGCCGTGTCCTTTTTGAGTGGAATGGGCAGTGCGATGCGCAAGGCCTTCGCCGCGTCGTTCACCCGTGCCGGGGACCTTTTCCGTTCCGGGAAAGTGGAACTCGTGGACGTCCCGGTGCCGAAACTTGTCGGGAATAAACAAGACCCGCTCAATGAACACAAGATGGAAAATCCAGGTGCTCCGACGTGGGACCTCACTGCGGAGCAGCAACAGGTTGTAAGACAGGCCAAAGTCATTGTCATGGATCAACATTCCGGAGGTCCGACGAAAGTTTACCTAAAACTATTCGCGATATACTCCAGAACATCGAGTGGGTACAAGGCACGTATGTGGGTGTGGAACAATATTTGGACTGATTACCACACGGAGGGAACGCGCTGACGACGGATCACCTACCTACATTCACGTTGACTCGAGCTGGCGGGTTCCTGCCCCGCATCATGGGTCAGCATGTGTTCGGATACGTTACTATGCTCGAACGAAATCTGTTGGAAGCCCGTGACTTTCAGAATAATCGCGAGTATGCTAGAGAAGCGATGATTCAATTCAGACGACCGCAGACGGTGACGGTCGGGATTTTGGGGCTAGGAGATATCGGGCAGGGAGTAGGCAAGATGCTGAAAGGAGCGGGATATAACGTGCTCGGGTTCAAACGCCGCGCGAGTTCTAGGCTGGATACAGGCCTTTCTGCTTGTGCCGATCATGTCACGTCTGACCTTGAGACGGTGCTTTCACAGAGCGATATTATCGAGAACGTTCTACCCAGCACGAGTGCGACACGCTACTTGCTGAATAAAAACAACTTGAAGTGTTGCAGCGAGCCAACCAGTCTTTACCAACATCGGACGTGGCGACGACGTCGTTGCAGAGAAGACGATTACCGACGCTTTGGACAATGGCACGTGGTCACGTGCTGTATTTGATGTGTTTGAAGAGGAACCGTTACCGTGAAAGTGCTTTGTGGACGCATCCATCCGTGTCGATCACTCCTCACGTGTCTGGCTACGTGTTTGTCGAAGATGTGGCAAGCATGTTCCAGGACAACTTCAATCGCTATTTGCGGGGTGAGCCCGTTCTGTACAAAGTGGACTGGACTTCTGGCTACTGACGGACAGTGCAGCTCGGCAACTACGCGTTTGATTAGCTGCTACTTTGGCACTTGCAACACTCGCCTCGAGTCGGTTCGGATCGTCTGTCCATTGAACATGTCTTAGCTTCTCAGTAATGTGCTACAGTTTACTGGATAGTGAACTGGACAGAAATGAACACATTAGCTTGACTGCTAAGGGCAGGTAGTGCTGTTCGAGCCAGAATCTACCGCCTCCGTAGTGCGAGCAGCAAATCGAAAAGTTAGTGAACAAGTCTAAAAAAGCACGACTAGAATCAAAGAACTGTAATGGCACTTGATTCGATCGTACAAAGTATTCACAAGGAAACGTAAATTGCCGCTGCTTAGACGATATGATCATCGCTATTCTTTAAGCAGAGTATTCTGGTTCCAATAAATGTGCTGCTGCTTCTTGACTGGAGCAGATGCAATACCACCAGTACTTTTGTTGTGACACCTGAGTGTAATAACGTCGCGCTTTATTGATCGTGATGGTAACCCGCTCCATTTGTATGAATCCGAACCGATTATCTTGAAACAACTTCTCGAACGCATCTTGCTCAAAGTCCATGAAGACGAATACGAGGTAACATCACTACGAGTTGTGAGCAATCAACAGTATCGGACTGGTATTGTTCAACGATTCATCGAGGCAGTGGCTACGGATTCGACATATGGTTTTCAGGATCCGTGATGAGAGCCATTGCTTGGCTTTTCCGTGACGTGCTACTGAGCGCTTTTATCGCACATCCGTATACTTCCGTAAGTTTCACCATCGGCCGGCTGTCCAGCTCCTCCCCGTCGATGAAAATGAGGAACCTGCTTAGGCAACAGCAGGTACTTTGTCGCTGGTGTGGTAGGCAAGACACCGCCAAAGTGGTCGAAAGCTCGAAGATTTTCGAGCAAGTCAGTCGATGGGCGGTTTCAACAGATTCTGGAGTCGCCGACTTGACACGACAGGTTTGACTTGTTTATTAATGGCCTGGCTGAGTATCGCTCAAGTGTCGAGATTTCCACGGTCAAAAGATGCAGTCCAAATGAAAGCACAAAAGAAATGTATTTTTTTATGGATGAGCTGGCAGGTGCCGGAAGACGGGTTGTGTCGTGCTATTGACATAGTTGCGGGATGTTCGGATCTAATTGCGTCAACCTCTGTGACAACACAAACGGACGTGCTCTGCACAAAGTTCATCTGTTGTTACGGATGACCTGTCGATACTCTGTCGGTACCGAAGTGGTGTAGAGTCGTGCAAGAAAATGCGCACCACGGTTGAAGCGAAGTCCCTCTTCCAGAAAAATCGTCAACTTAGGCACTGCTTGCAGACTGTAAAGACGGAACCGTGTCCTTAGTTGCGACAGACAGCTATGTGAACCTCAGCTGATTAGTAGGTCAGGACGTCGCTTGCACTATACACTACAGCTAGTTTCAAATGATTATTTCTGCCGAACACTTCAATAATCACGTAAACGGTAGAACAAATATGGACCGAGGACTTTGTCCACCTACTGCAATCGCTGTTGGTCAACCGGCTGCTTATGCAAGCTTTTTAGAGCTTCGCGGGGCTCTTCGTGAGGTCCACGACGACCTTGCCAATGTTCTTCCGCTCGTACATATAGTCAATGGCATTCGGAATGTCTTCCAGTCCGTAAAAGTTGGATGGGTCCACGCCCGCGTTCAGTACACCACATTGTACCAGCGTCGTGAGCTTCTTAGTATGCGCGGGCGCCTCACGGATGTAGTCAGTGTACAAAAAACCGCGCACGGAAGCGCACTTGGTCAGTAGTTTCGACGGCAGCGGCATCGTCGTCTTGTTCAGCTTGTGCTTCCACGTGCTCGAGTCCTGGTAGCCAGCAATGGCTCCAATGACAATGATGCGGCCCTTTCGCGCAATGTTGTTGACACAAGCCTCGAACATCTCTCCACCCACGCTCTCAAAGACAAGGTCCACACCTCGAGGGTACTCTTTCTTGAGCACGTCGTACACTTTCTCTTCGCGGTAGTTAATGGGGCGATCACAGCCAATCGAGCGCAGATACACCACCTTGTCTGGCGAGCTGCACGTGCCAATCACGTGGTTCCCAGCAAGCTTTGCCAGCTGCACGGCAAATTGACCCGTTGCTCCAGCCGCTGCTGTAATCAGCACTGTTTCTCCGTGGGTCATTTGACCCACGTACTCGAGTGCCATGGACGCTGTGAGACCGCATAAGGTGATTGGTAGGACCTCTGGCATGGCAGCAGGGACTTTGACTAGACGGCGTTCTTGGGTTACCAAATGCTCGGCGAACGCGCCGTATGCTATAGCAACATCGAAAAATAAAAAGCAGAAAAGAAGATCGAAAAAAGCATCCATTATCAATCAATACCAGTTGGTTTGCCCGCAATAATAGAACGTCACGTACACGTAGAAACTACCGCATCTCCTTTTTGAAGCTTCTTCACGCCCGGTCCGACGTCGAGGACAATACCCACTGCAATTTATTATTATTATTAAATTTTTATAAAAAAAGCGTCAGAATTTTATTTATTGCAGAAAAAGCGTTTTTTTGTTGGTGTTTTGGGATCGCGTCGTACCGGCTTCAAAACCACAGTCAAAAGGTGGCTGGACGCCTGGTAGATAGGAGCCGTTCGTGTAGTTAATGTCGGATGCATTGATGCCGCAGTACTTGATCTGTACGAGGACGTCATCGTGCTTGAGCGCTGGAAGGTGGTAGGACACGATGGCCGTGCACGCACGAAAGTCGGTCGACAGCTTTTTACACACAATCTTGCGGGACTGAACCATGGGAGTTGGACTGTAAAGGGTCAAACCATTTTTTTACTTCGTTTCATGTGGGACTTGCCACAACGCGAACTTAAGGGACAGCATAGTGTCGATGGACTTCGCAGTGCAGCTTGCTTGCGTACTTAACATTCCCCACCAATGAACAGATCCTGATTACCAACGTCAACTTAACGAAAGACAAATCGTAGCTATTACCAAGACAAACGCACCTCACTTCTTCACTAAACATGCACCACTTCATCGTTATAGCGCCATGTCAACGTCCGTGTCCATGGACTGCGAGACAGCAAACGAGAGCTTTCCATTGCTCTCGGTGATCTCCACTTGGGTCTTCGCATGAAGTTGGCCAGATATGATGAGCTTGCTCAAGTCCGTCACGACGTGCTTCTCAATGTATCGCTTGATGGGGCGCGCACCGTATTGCGGCTCGTACGCCTCGTCCAGAATCACATCTAGCGCAGCCGTCGTCACATTCACGGCAATCTGGGCTTCCTTCAGCCGACTGATGACCGAATCAAACTGCAGCAGCACAATACGACGCAGCTCTTTCCGGCCTAGCGGCTCAAACACAACAATGTCGTCCAGACGGTTCAGCAGCTCCGGTCGTATGGTGTGCCGCAATTGCTGGAGCACCAACTTGCGCTGCTTTGCAAACTCGTGCTTCCGATGGCTTTCAGCATCGACAAAGTCGCCGGTCGTCTTGAACTTCTTGCTTGCGCGTGGCGACAGCTCCGTTTCGAACAGCAGGTGCTCCGCGCCAATGTTCGACGTCATGATAATCACTGTGTTCGCGAAATCGACCGTGCGTCCGTGCGTGTCCGTCAGTCGACCGTCGTCCAATACTTGGAGCAGAATGTTAAGCACCTTCGGGTGAGCCTTCTCGATCTCGTCCATCAGGACCACGTTGTATGGGTTGCGCCGCACTGCCTCCGTGAGCTGACCTCCTTCACTGAAGCCGACGTATCCGGGTGGAGAGCCGATCAGTCTCGAGACTGTGTGCTCCTCCATGTACTCGCTCATGTCAATACGCACCATGTGCTTGTCGTCGTCAAAGAGCTCGTTCGCCAGCGCCTTCGCAAGTTCCGTCTTACCGACACCGGTAGGACCGAGGAAGAGAAAGCTGCCGGTCGGCTGTCCTGAGCGCGCGAGACCGGCTCTTGAACGCAACACTGCATCACACACGGCCTTTACTGCCTCCTCCTGTCCTACCACACGCTCGTGGATGCGCTCTTCCAAGTGCATTAGACGGTCGCCCATACTTGACGTCAGGCGAGACACCGGGATGCCCGTCCAGCGAGCCACCACTTCACAAATCTGGTCGTCGCGCACAACTTCTTCGACCATCTTGTGCTGAGTCTCGTCTTCGTCTTCACGAATCTTTTCCTCCTCTGCTGCTGCAATACGGCGCTTCACGTCGGGGATAGCATAATACTGCAGGTCAGAAGCAGTCTGCAGGTCTTGGTTGCGCTCCGCCTGCTCCGCCTTCAACTGCAGGTTCTGTAGCTTATCGCGAAGCTGTCGGATTTCGTTCACTCGGGCTTTTTCCGCCTCGTGACGCAGGACCAAGGGACTGAGCTCGTCCTGAATCTTGTTCAACTCCTCCTGTACCTTCTTCAGGCGCTGCTTGCTCATCTCATCCTTTTCCTTCTCAAGAGCAGTGGCTTCGACTTGCAACTGTAGCTGTCTGCGCTCTAGCTCATCAATGACTTCGGGCTGACTGTCCAGCTGGACACGGACGTTCGCGCACGCTTCATCAACGATATCGATCGCTTTATCCGGCATGAATCGTTCCTTGATATAGCGGTCGGCGAGCTTAGCAGCAGCAACAAGAGCCGCATCCATGATCTGGACACCGTGGTGCGCTTCGTATCTCTCCTTCACGCCTCGTAGAATGCTCACGGTGTCCGTGACAGACGGCTCATTCACCATGACCTGCTGGAACCGCCGTTCGAAGGCCTTGTCCTTCTCCACATGCTCGCGGTACTCGTCCAAAGTCGTAGCACCAATACACCGCAACTCGCCTCGCGCGAGCATGGGCTTCAGCAGATTGGCAGCGTCCATTGCACCAGACGTCTGACCTGCCCCAAGGATCAGATGCATCTCGTCGATGAACAGGATAATCTTGCCATCACTGTCCTTCACCTCCTTCAGCACGGCTTTCAGACGCTCTTCGAACTCACCGCGGTACTTGGCACCGGCAATCAGGGCACCCATATCAAGGCTAATAAGCCTGCAGTTCAGTGACTCCGGCACGTCTCCCACGACAATCCGACGTGCTAGCCCCTCGACGATCGCTGTTTTCCCCACTCCGGGCTCGCCAATCAGCACGGGGTTGTTCTTGGTCCGTCGCGACAAGATGCGGATCACGCGTCGGATCTCCTCATCCCGTCCAATCACCGGGTCAATCTTGCCTGCTTCGGCCAGCTTGACCAGATCCTGGCCGTACTTATTGAGCGCGTCATAGTTCTCCTCGGCCGCAGCATTGGTAACGGGCCGTCCGCCCCGCATCTTTTGCACCGCGCCCTTCACTTGGTTCTCGTCCATCTGGTGGCTCTTAAGCAGTCCTGCGACCTGCGAATTGTTATACAGCGCCATCACGAGATGGTCCGCCGCCAAGTGCGAGTCCTTCATGTCCTTGCGCATCTTGTGCGCGTACTTGAACAGCTTCATAAGCGCCGAGTCCGCGCCAATGGAATCCGGCGCTGGCGTCTGAGTCGGCAGCTTCTTGAGCTGCAGCATCACGTCCTGTTGAAAGCCAGTTACGTTGCCGCGGACCAAGTCCGCCACGCGTTTGGCCGTGCCGTTCTTGTCATCGAAGAGGGCGTGGGCCACGTGCAACGGCGTGAGCTGCGCGTGGCCGAGCTCTTCTGCCAGGTCGTGGGCGTTGCGCAGGTACTCGTTGGTCTTGTCCGTAAATTCTGCCGGGTTCATTGTGGCTGAGTAGAGTAATAATCAATTAATCAATCACTTGTGTAGTAGCGTGCAAATGGGATAATGAGACCGGCTACAGGACGAGGACTGCGACCGTGGCGGTGGCGAAGAAATTCCAGAGCGGACTTGACGGATGAGCATACTGAGTTGAGGTGAAAAGTGGGGGTAACGGCACCATGTGACAGGGTGCAAGTGGCTGCTGATTGGCAGACCACTTCAACATGGCAATGCAGGCTCGAGAAGTATCTCGCGTGTTCGACCAAATCTGAAAAGAACATGAAACGACATTCCAGATTGTATACATGCCAATACGTATACTGTTCCTGATAACACGGTTCGAAAGTCGCTATCTATTTTTAGCGAACTTTATTTGATAAAGTACGTATCAGAGCTCTTGGTTAAGGCAAATAAGGTATGGAGACTTCTTTTTGGCCTTCGGTCGTACAACCCCGTTACAGATTCACGGTCGTTATGTTCGACTGGAATGAAGTCGATCCTTACCATCTACCACTGCACTTATACCACCAGGAGCCTTCCAAATGGTAACCCAATTCCAGCTCTTTCACTTCAATAACGCATTATTGTGAGCATCGACTTTAATGGCGCCGTAAAAACAGAGTTGGCCAGAATATGTATGGGCCTCGCTCGTGTGCAGTGAAGGCTTCGTCGAGGTTGTCGTGTACCCATTCGTCCAAATGTCTCTATCCGTTTGTCATCGGAATGTATCGATAGTGGTCGTCCCAACAGTGACTGTGTCAACAATAGCCGTATGGACCACTTTATGCTCTAGTTATCTGTATGGCCCGCACACTGAGCGCTGTCGGAGTATAATGACTGCATTGCTTCGAGCCAAGTGAACAGGAGACATATCACAAACACCCACGACGTTCCTCAGGGGATATGGCCGATCTGATGGACACGATCGGTTGACAGAAGGTGCAGTCAACGCCCTCGTCAGCAATTCTATAAAGGCACGACCAACTTATAAGGCTGCGTACAAAAGCAGCTGCGCTTATACACGTCCATGTTGCAACGTCGCGATTCGCCACTGTGCCCTACCGAAACAGAGCTTGAGGTACACCCGTTTCTGACCGTGCCTCGCTGCACTTGTACGACTTGGTTTAACTTCCTGATTCGAATGGCGAAGTGACTCGGCGCCACATATGTTCATTAACCAGCGAAACCGTCTACATTGATTTAACGTGCTTGTTGTCAACCACTAAGGACCCGAGGACGCCACTCATCGCTGCGATAAACTGCGCACTGAACTCTTCATCCGAAAACCTTGATGATGACTCGCGAGCTGCTTGCCGCATTGCAAGCGAGTCAGCAGGAGACTTCTCCAACAACGACAAGATCTCGTCCGCATACTCGTCAGCCGTGAGCGCCAGACACCCCGTCTCCGGTCTTACAATATCGGCTTTCGGGCCACCTGAGTTGTTAGCAACTACGAGCATGCCTGCTGCCATCATCTCCACGTTGCTGATACCAAAGTGCTCGTTGTACATGGTGTGCACACCAATGGAGCTTTTTGCAAGATAGTGTTTCAGCTCCGCAAAACTCGCATTGACCACAAAATCCACACGGTCAGCAATACCCAATACTTTTGCCTGCTGCTTCAGTGTCTCCACACGTGCTTCGTCGTCCGCATTGCGACAGCTTCCAAGCAAAACAAGCCGAAAGTCGCGATGTGTGGTCTTCATCTTCTCCGCATGTTTCGTCAGCAACACCTGAACAGCCTGAAGTTGCAACAAGTGGTTCTTCTCTGGTCGAAACTGAGAAATCGAGAGCGCCATAGGCACGCGATCTTCCATACTAAAATCCATGTACTCTTGCATCGCGCCACACGGCGGGTACACGATCGTAGCGGTCTTGCCCCACAGCTGCCGAATGTGATTGTACGTCCACGTCGAATTGACCATTGCAACATCCGTGCAGTATTTGCCCACCAAGCAGTACGCACCGGCAAAGAGGCGATAGTAAATGTACTTGCCAACTGATCTCGTCGAGCTCGCAGCTATCGTTGCGTCATTGTTGAAGCCAGCGTGACGCTGCTGTACTTTCGCGATCATGTCCGTGGAGATCATCGGATAGTGCACATAAGCCACGACTTTGCACGCGTACAACAGACTTGCAATGACGTACGAGAACGGACATCCCGTCGTGTCGACCCACATAAGTGGGTACAGCTGCTGCCTCGAGCTTTGCTGCAGAGCTTCGAGCGCGAGCCTCATGTGGGCCACACTCTGCCAAAACAATGTAAAGCTCGGATAGTGACTGGGATCAAGGATCTTGTCGCGGCTTGGAAGCACCACGAGCGTCAAAGACCGTGCGACGTGCATCGTCTTCAGTTCGACGAGGTTAAACGTCTCGGCAGCACGTGCGACGAGCTCATTGGCCGAGAGGTGGTCCTCACCTGTGTACAGCACGATCTTGAGCGCCTTGTCGGCCTTTTCGAACTCCTGAACCAGCGCCAATAGTGCGCAATAGAGCACCCGCTCGCCACCGCCGCCGCCATTGGCGTATGGATGGAAGACGCCGATGGTGGCGGTCTTAAGAGACGTTTCGAGCGCTGCGTTGCGGAGGAGAGAGAAGGCGCGACGGTGAGTGAGCACAGCGATGAAAATGGCGATGAAGAGGATGAAGGTGGTGGCTAAGGGGACGACAAGAAGCAGCTCGAGCCGCGCCATGTTGTGGAGGTAGCAGGTTTAGTGCGATGGTGCGCGTGTTGTTGAGGTTGATTAATTTGGGAAGTGGGTGGAATCAAAGTAAAGATTCGCATGTAACGTAAATTTTATTTGAGTGCACACGACCAGTTTAGTGCACTCAAATGTTTTTATCCAATCCTTTAAGCAAGAAAAAAAGTAAGTGTTTTGATTGGATCGTTCACCCGACCTTTTAAGCATTCAAATGGTAAGACTAAATAGTGCACTAAACTAAAAGAAAAAAAATCATAAGTATTTTGTCTTCTGGGAATGTATGTGGGCTGGTATTTTGTTTAGAAAATTCGAAAAAAAACATGCGAGAAAGCCCTACTTCTGCTGATTCGAGTCATACCTTTTCCTTTTCGATCAGCTAAAATGCTAAGCTGCACTTACGTTATGTGACAAAGGGTGTCATAATCAATAGTACGTGACACAATGACGGCCGGAATCGTTAATCAGCTCCCACCAACTAATAATAAATATAAACTCGTATTCATTCGACAAACGTGGTTTTGTTTGTACAATTAGGTGAACCGTTATACGTACCACACTCTTCTATTATATGTACCACAGACCATTTTGTAGATTCAACATAAGGGTGTGGTACGTATAGCGATCCTAAATATCACAATAAAGTTATGTCTTCGGCAACGTGCATGTACAAGATACATGCTTTGTGTGCTCCGCCATGAACGCAGTGAACAACAACATGTTTAATAGTTCCACCCTATCTGTTCCCAATTGTGCCAACTGTGCTCGGTCTTCCGCATAGTACTCTCCGGGGTGGATTGTCCAACCCTGGGTGGTTTCGATGTTTGCTGCTTCAAACGGTAGGAGTTTCAAGGACGAGTACACGGTTGAACAGTATTAGCTTCCGTAGTCTACATCCACTTGCTCATTGACCAACACAAAATCTCAAATATTGTCGCGGCAATATCATCTCGTTCGCTTGCGAAGTCGTTCAACATTCTTGCTGCTTCAAAAATTTTTAAAACACGCTAGTCGGTTACAATTGCGCGATAGATGTAGTAGTTACTGCTTACAGCGAACTGGAGGAAGCCTGATACTGCCAATCCTCGAGCCCTCGTTACATTTCCGTCCTTCCAGAGCCGCTGTAGCCGTTGTTTTGCTTTGCCGAACGAGTGATGTTCAATCTTGTCTTCGTCAGTAAGGAACGCACACTACAGAGAAAGCCCACGCCGACTGTGCTAATCGGGATACTGAAAAACGGCCACTAGTTTATTTAGGGACTATCTACGTAGACACCCCATACTTACTACGCGGACCCCCCTGGATAAAAGATATTAAAATTATTCCTTAATGCCGGTGCCTCTACTTACAATGCGAACACCCCTTGGATAAAGATAGGGATAATTGCACAAGGTAACAGGATTTAAGTTTCACCGGAACGTGACAGAATATTTTTTAAATCTAGATACTTCTCAGTTTATCACACAGCCGCAACCGAGCTTGAAGTTGAAACACCGAATGATAATACCCTTTGAGTTCTTCAAGAGCTACGCAAAACTATACTAATGTGCGATGTGTACGCTCTCAATCAGCACGTACAACTGTAATTAAAAGTAGTACATGCGGTCACTACTCGAGCTGAGGCCAAATTCCGGACCAGCTGAAGCAAGCCGAATAGTACACCTCAGTAGGAAGTGACGAACACGTTCCCTTTTTTCTGCCGTGTCACTCAGCCATTAAAGCAGCGAGAAGTTGATACGACCTCAATGATCTGCTCGTGTGAGACTTGGCTGAGGTTGAAGATCCCGTGTCGTCATCTTATGGCGGCGCTCAACGCGAGGAAGAAAATCTTTGAGCTATCAGTTCTAACAGATCAGTGCTACCAATTCACGACTTTTCAAACGACCGCCGGTGCCATGTTGATTCCCGAGGATCACAGTATTGTCGACAACCAAGGCGTTCCACCAGTAAGTATATCAGTCAGGCGGGAAGTCCCAAGAAAAGAAGCATTATATCGTGGGAAAAGAAGCCGGCGATCGGGTGCGTATACCGTACCGGTGCGGGAAGTGTGGTAGCACTAATGGACACAGCCGTGCGACCTTCCGCCTTGTTGAGGCCTAACATAAAAAATCATGTCCTTCTCTTCATTCATATTACACTACGAGTATAATTGTGTGACTCTCAGGACTAAAGGTTTTGTGACTCACCAACCGAGAATGCATGCACCCAGGGAACAATCCCATTTGACTTGTGCGAAGCGACCACTAGTTATTATTGTTAGGGTAGAAAGTTCTCCTACGAGAGAGGACTCACCCTACTATTAACCTAGAATGAAGAAATCTGCACCAGACTCTTTATTATGTCCAGGTCCGAACAAGTACATGTACAAGACAATTACCGCAAGCTGTCACGAGATACCTTTCGCAACACCCACGTCGGAATCGAATTCACACTTCCCAACACAGAACACAGGGGCATGCACCACTCCCCTAGAGTGCATACAACCCCTCCTCTTACACCATCAACCCCCTGGTCCTTCATCATAGCGGTACTCTGTACCACCAAGAGTGGTACCCTGTACATACTGGCCATTGACATAATTTACGGCTGTGTGATAAACTATCTAGATTTTGAAATATCCTGTCACATTCTGGTGAAACTTGTAAATCCTGTCACCTTTTGCAATTATCCCTTTTTTGTGATCTCGCCTTAATTTGGCATAACCTCCTTCCTAATATCATGTTTCAGTTGTATCCCAGAGACACTCACGACTAAAACTACGTGGCCATGAAAATTGATAGGGAAGAGCAAAAGGTAGCTAATGATAAAAGATAAATAAGGGAACGAACGGCGCTCTGAACTTTTGCTGAGGATTATTACTGGGTATTCAACCTTATTTTTGATTCACTATAAAAACTTTCTCTGTACGTACTGCACTGATCCGCCTGAGCCACCTCCAACTGACACTGTCACTAAGTCCTTAAAGGGTGCAGAGGATGCAATTATCTCGCATGGTCGTGTCCAAGGATATGCAACGCAGCGGTTGAGATTGAAGTTATTAAAGTGTTTTGTAGAATGCGCACAGGGAGATCAAAGTTTACAGGGCAGCATTGTCAATCACCAATATTTTCGTTCTGCTTTTTTTTGTACCTGGAGACGCTATAGCAGCGTACCATAACACACCAGCGAAACGTCTACATCAATATTAATGTAAGAGAAAATATGTGGTGAAGCAATTGGATATCTGCAAGAGAAAATATGTGGTGAAGCAGTTGGATATCTGCATCAGTGTAAAGTTTCTCACTAATTTATCGTACCGATATCTGGCGTTGGTAAGGCCGCCGGTGCAGCTGTCAAACCTGCGACGAACCGAACGACAACACTACATCGTATACATATACTAAAATGGAGTCAACAAGTGTAATAGGGACGACCACAATAATGTACACTGGACGCGCCGGCGCTGTCGCTGTGGCCTACACGGAATACCGCAATGTTCATCAGGAGTGAAAGGTCACGTATTAAGTTTCAGGGGGACACCGGCTTAGTAAGATAATTATTGCGAGCCCGAAGGGTGAAGCTATTAGTGGCTGTGCGCAAGGTTGAATGCCGAATTTTTAAATCGTACTTATCTGTCTGTTAGGTGTACACTACTCGTACTAAGTACGATCTAGCCTGCCCCCCGCCGTTGGTAGGTATATCCGAAGTCACTTTTTGGCTAGGTCACTACTATGGTACAATAGTGACCTTGCGAAAGAGTGGATTCGGATGCTTGTGATTGGCTCAAAATCGATCGAAGGTAAATAAGATCATGTAAGCAAACACTGGACGCTCATAAGCAGAGGCTGATCGCGTTGCCCAAGTATACTGTGCTAGGTTAATACAAACATTAACAGCATCATACTCATTCTTCAGTGACTGCTGTTGTATATCGTTTTGCAACTTGATTCAGTTCTATGAACTGAATTACTTATATCAAAGGCGAGCTCCAGAGCTGGCTCCCCTATCTTATCTTTTATCCAGGGGGTGTCCACGTAGCAAGAAGGGGGTGTCTACCTGGTCAGTCCCTTCATTTATTAATATGCGTTGGTATGCGACAAAGCCATATTACACATAATGCCATCACTGACTTTGGGTCTGTAGTGACATTTCGTAAGGAGAAACACCTGCGTTCGTGCTTTCATCTCAGCAGCGATTTCCGGTGAATGAAGCAGCTCCACTCGACCTGACGAGTTCCGAGCGGATAGCCGGCCCCCGTTACCTGAGTTATAGCTATGTCATCATTCGCCTGGAATCAGTCGTACCTCAACGTGCGCTTGTGTTCTGTATTGTCATCATCGAACGAACAAAGACAGATATGCAGTGTCGCAAAAGTAGCAACGTCAACAAATGGTTTTTATGAGCAAATCCTTAGTAAAAGTTTAGACTGCACCTCGCTCTGAAATGCCTCGTCCGGGTGTCAATATTCAGGTGTGTCGTAAACTGGTTGGGCTAAGTAGCACGATGACTCACACGAACCGACACTTTTGACAAAGCTAAAGGTAAGATTTGGTTACTGACATGAATATCGTCTTTGTCAAACAATCACACACACCAAAACCAAAATAGGTCCTTCCATAAAAATCACGCCACCCAAATGTCCTCATTTCTTTATTGTGCACCTCCACCGCTGCATTCACACGAGCCAGACAGAGGCTTCACATCTGCCTTATTCATCACTACTGCTCCATTTACCAGTGCCTTCTCTACATGGAAAAGAAGACACCCTCTCAATTCATCTTTCACTATCACAGCAGCCGCTCCCGCCGTCACGCCCAGTCCATGGTGCACTGGAGTTGGCTACACGCGACTGCCTACTCGTCTGCGATCGTAGCCTCCATTGTCTACATGCACAACCAGCTGACAATCTATTTCCAGAGCTTCGAAGCTCAACAGGTGAACAATGAGCTGCTGTATAACCTGTCAAAAGTCGCCACGTCTGGCATTGAGCAGCTGAACGGACTGCATCTCGTGCTGTCGGACCTGGCGTCCAGACTTCGTTGGCTGTTGGTGGTTCTATCGCTTGCAGTGTGGATCACGACGCTTCTGGTCTCCCGTCATTACCACTTGCACTCACTGTTTTGCATTGTATCCAAGCGTCTTGGCTGCTACGTGCGCAAGTTTCGTGACTGGAGTTCCAAGCAGAGACATGGTGGCAAGCGCCATCGCCATCGTCAGAAGCTCAAGCACTATCGTTATAGATCAACCGCTTGTTTGGAGAACTGGAACGAGGGAGACGTGGAGATTGATGAAGACGATCTGCTGATCGTGTCGTCGCTGTCATCTGAGCCACGTCTCCATTGCAGTGTGGAGAAGCAAGTCAGTGATGTCGACGATCAGGGACAGAGTCGCTGGAATACGGAAGTCAGTGATGTCGACGATCAGGGACAGAGTCGCTGGAATACGGAAGAGAAGGGAAGCGACAATAGCTGTAATAATGGTAAAGGTGAACTAGCTGGCAAGATCGTGCTGCATCCACGAGAAGGTGCTCGGGGTGGACGGAACCAGAACAACCAGATCATCACGGACGACTCGTACGTGAGCCGCCTGCATTTCCAGATCCAGTATGACCCGATGGAGAAGGAATACTATCTTCAGGACCTGGGAAGTACCACCGGAACGTTCGTGTTCCTCATGCCCGACGCACCCAAGCGTCTGCATGTGAATGACCGCGTGAAGTTGGGCGACACGGAGTTTGAAGTGTCTGCGATCAACGAGACGATCACGACGGGTATGCCGTTCTTGCACATCCGCTTCACCGAGGGTCCACTCACTGGCATATGTCAGACCATCGGCAAGACATCCGTGACACTAGGGAGGTGTTCAAGCAACGCCTTGTGTATCACCGAGGACGACTCGATCTCAGGCAAGCACAGCGTGATCTCGTACTTTGGCAATGGCTTCTACATTACGGATCTCCACAGCACGAACGGCACGGCCATTCGTCTCAGTGGGAGTGGCAGGAAGAGCCGGCGGCGTTATCTACTACACGGGGACGTGTTCGGCGTGGGCTCCAATCGATTTATGGTGGAATACTCCCATCAGTTAGCAGCCCAGCGTCGACTCGCGAGTCACGAAGAAGACGACGATCGACGTGGGGAAGTGGAGTCTTAGCCAAGAAGAGCTTTCTATTTATAGTATTGCGTCCTTGCAAAGGGTTTCATAATGCCGACGCCACAAGATGTTTGTAACCCCGGCCATCTATAACAGATGCTTTGGAAACAAATCTGCGCGAATCTATCGGATACTTTGCCTTGTGTTCGTCGCGAAACCGATTTCTCAGAGGACGACAAAGCACAAAAAATGAGCTTATTTCTATCGGCAGTACACAAAAAGAGTACACGTAGATACGTTTGGGTATGTATTAAACGCTCGTTGGCATTCGCTCGAATGCTCCCCAAATCAGCTGGCGAGTTTATCCGGACAAGGTTTACCTCTCTAATCGCATTTCGAAAGGTGGCTGTCCGACCGAGCAGCCAACCAAGGAGGGATAGCTGCTAAGCTCCTTCGGCTCCAGTGCTTTGTAGTGTATACCCGCGCTCCGCAATGGCACCACCCAATGTGTTGGAAGAAGAAATCGAGGCAAGTGTCTCGTTGTTGCATATGCGACATCCATCTGGCACCGTCGTCAACCCTACGCTCACAAAAGACCTCCCTGCTGGTGTTGAGAATCGAGACGCTTTGCACGCTTCACTGTTGAAAGTCGTGGCGAAGCAAGCTTGCAACCAGTTGTCGCTGCGGCAAAGGATTTACGTGCACAAGAAGAGTGCCACACGTCTCACGGCGTTGTCACGCGAGCTCACGCTCGAGGAACTGCGCCCGCACTTTGGTCAACCTATTGTGGAAGTGGCGCGGGAATTCGGTATCTGCACGACGTTCCTCAAGAAACTGTGTCGTCAATGCGGTATCAAGCGCTGGCCACATCGTCAAATCAGGTCGTTGAACCGTACGATTCAGATGCTGGAGCAAGTGGAGTCGGCGACGACGAGTCCAGAGGAGAAGGCCACGTATGCGGCGCAGATTAAAGAGCTCAAGGACAAGCAGCGTGCAGTGATGGAAGACCCTGATGTGACTGGTGGGTTGAAGAGAATGAAGAAGCCTGGGACGCCTAAGAGTGCTACTGAGATCATTTCAACACGTGCTGATCGGGACAAGGAGTCGTTGCAGTCCAGGAATATGATGCCTGATGGTGATGCCAAGAACTTGTTGGCTCTTGCTGTTGCAGTGGACGCTGTGTCGAGTTGTATCGGGAGAAATGAAACTGGCTTACAGAAGGCAATGAATCAAGAGGGAGCTACACCGTGGTCATCATCGCTCGATGTACACATTCCCTCCCCGGATATGTCGATGGCACCCGTAGTATCCTCGCTGACGACGCCGATGCAAGCGGCTGCTGTAGCTGCAAGTCGGTCTTTGAAGTCGCTCAAAATGTCTCCAACGAATCGATTCGCGATGGTGAAGCATAATCCTGATGCCGAGAATCGACTCTGCAGCTTTTCCATCGCTCTGTTGCAGCCTCAGCACTTTTGTATGGAAAAGCGTTAAGTGACAACGACGACGTGACACGATGGCAAAAAAACAGTATCACATGAAGAAAGTATCTGAATTAGGGAGACTCTAAATATACAATTTGGCACTCGATTGTGTGCGATAGTGTGGTTCAAACTGCCATTTCCACACTCTAAAGTCGGTTCACGAAACGAAAATGGCCACTGAGACGGCAAAGACCGAGTCCGCAGACAAGAGCAAGTTGTTGTTGTTTGAGTGTAACATATGTCTCGATACGGTATCGAGTCCAGTCGTGACGCTGTGTGGCCATCTCTACTGGTAAGTCTGCATCTATTGAAGAATATATCGCATCGAGGCTCCTCTTATCTGCCCGAATTCCCTAACACTATCTATTCGGTTGATTGCCTCCAGTTGGCCGTGTCTGTATCAGGTCCGACGACAACTCTATAGGATGGCTCCTGTATTTCGTTCTATTGACGTGATTATTGGTGTATAGTGGATGCAAAACCACTCCGAGTGTCCTGTATGCAAGGCCGGAATAAGCGAAGAGAACGTGATTCCCGTGTACGCAAGAGGCGCCGAAGCTGTCGATTCGCAGTACGTCGACGACATTTTTGGATATGGCTATTACTGCAATGACCGATCATGATGTGATTATTGCAGGACATACCAGCAACTGTCAGACAGGGGTATCCCTCATCGTCCTCGGGGCCAGCGACCCGACGCTGAGCAGCTTCGACGACGACGGCCGTTCAATGTACGCAGGACAGTGTTCATGTGGTAGTTTTGCGTGGACTGATGTTGATTGGATGCACTCGATGCTGTCCACAGTTTGGCATTTTTACTGGACATGGACAAGGAAATCCATTTGCTGTCTCGCCATCTCTCGGTTTCTCCACGGCACAATTCGGGATTCCATACGTAAGCGGGTGTTTCTGTACGAGAGCCAATGTGGTGGTCACTTCTCATGTTATTACTTTGCATTGTTGTCTATGCTTTGTGTAGCAACCGCCGGCACCTGGCGTTAATAATGAAGATGGCACGCCCCAGACAACACAAGAGGCACGCCAGCAGATGCAACAGGCGTTCCTGTCCCGACTTCTCCTGCTCATTGGCATCCTTGTAATCCTTTGTGTCATCACGTTCTAGTTCGATATAGCTACAATGTAGCAACATCACAAGTAGTACGGCCTGCAACTGCTGCTTTCCTCAAATGATTTATTCCGTGCCATTTCACACACGACACAACCTTTTAACACTTGCAAATCTACCAGCCAAAAGCTTGTCCTTTGTTTACATCGACCCTTGCACACACCCTCATTTAGCTACTTCTTCTTGCTCTTTTTCCAGCACAGCACACACGTACTCCAAGTTGCCAGCGACAGCATGTAGATCGATCTCCGTAGCAGCTGCCCATTCCGCAAATTGATTCATCTCCTGCACAAATGCACACAAAAAGATGAGAACCGTCCACAAGTATCAAGAGAGAGAGAGAGAGAGTAAATCTGGATACTAATGACGGACATCCAAGCTCAAGCGAAAGCGTTTCTGCTCAGACTTCCACTTGGCAGCACGTTGACACATCGAATTCACGTTCTTCAAGTACGCGAGCGCTTCTTTCTCCACATTCCGCTGCTTGTCAATCGCGTCGTCCAGTCTCTTCCCCAGCAATCGACTCTGCGCCGCCTTCAACGCATCCAGAGACTCGGTCAGCTGCACCTTCGCATGCACTGAACATGCACCTATCAGCTAACATCGATACAAAGGCAGATAAGGCGTATACAATCACTAGCGCCGGCACGAACCTGCGTCGTCGCGGTGCTGATCCAGACGCGCTTTCGCCGACTTCGCCTCGAAAGTGTCGACGCTACTCATGTTTATCTCAATAAGGTACTATATCACTCGAGTTAGAGTTCAAAATAGACGTTACAATCACCCAATCAAGAATCAGACCGAACACTCGCTTCATTGGTCTCTAATGTGCCCCACTCTTGAATTTGACGCGTAAGACACAAGTCAGTTGACGGGTACTGATTGATCGCCATGGCGCGTAAAAATGCCAAAAACGTCAAGCCCTCGAGTCCCTCTGCGACAAAAGAGGTGGTCAATCAGGACAAGAAGAAGCAGGCAACGACCAAGATCGAAGAGGAGGAGGGTTTTTCTGCCCCTGCTTCAGGCGTCTATGGCTGGGTCGTGAAGCTGTTGGCTGTGGTGGCAGCGCTGGCGGTGACCTACTACCTCCGCGAACTGGACCAGGAGACGGTCCGTGTTGCCCGTTATATTTCGAGGAAGGAAGTGACGGACCATTTGCGGCTCAATGTCTCGTGTACTTCGACACTGGTGCGTTTGTAGCGCCTAAAAGAGAAGAACAAGAAGCTTGTTCACACACAGAAGGGACTTGGGGCCGCGTTTGTGTTTACTTACTTATGGTGCTACTTGCTTATTGTGTTGATGTTGTTGATAGGACCCCGAGCAGCTCGTGCCGGGGTGTCACCTGCCGAGCGGCACCATGTGCGGTCGCGTGGTGATGGACAACTTTGTCAAGCCCGGGCAGGTGACGCAGCTGCGGGAGATTGCCGAGATTGGGATGGAGAGCCGCTCAAAAATTGGTGGGCCCACGATCATGGACATTAACACGGGCTTCGTCCGCAACAGTGAAGGGCTCGTGAACATTTATCAGCCGGAGAGGAGGATCCCGAACGAGGACAAGCCAGGCATTAAGCGCTTCACCACGAAGCAGTTCAACCTGTACCGCTCGTAAGTGCATTAAAGACCACTGTTTTCTCACTTAATACGGAGGTAGTGATCTGATAGTTCTGACCTAATTGTTGGCTGCTTGTTCTGACCAAATTGTTGGCTGCTTGTTCTGCTGGGGTCGGGCAACCTTGCTGCTGACAGTGTTGTTCAGAAGATTCGTCGAGCAGTGATGAATGAGTTTGGTCTCGAAGAGTTGTACTTTTCGGCTCCTACGTTTATGGCTCGTTTGATTGGTAACGACACGTGGACGCCTGCTGAGATCCACGACGAGTACTGGTAAGCCTCTCTTTTTGGTGTTTGTGTCATGTCGGACCCTGACAGAATTTGCTGTCTACAGGCACCCGCACGTGGATAAGGAAAACACGAGGCACTATGACTACTCGAGTCTGCTGTACCTCTCGGACTTTGACGAGGAGTTTACTGGTGGACTCTTCTCGTTCATTGACGAGGACACGGAAACTGTTATCGAGCCCGCTCGTGGTCGCCTCTTGATCTTCACGGCTGGCTCTGAAAATCTGCACGTTGTGCGCAAGGTGAGGACGGGCATGCGCTATGCGATGAGCATTTGGTTCTCGTGCGATGAGAACAAGGAGTTCAAAAAATTTCTGGGCGGAACGATGCACACGCGTTTCAGACGCACCTAGAACGGAGACTCGACTCCAAGACCGCTGTTCGTGGCACTTGCATGTACAAGCGAGAGATTGTCAGTGACAAGAGGATGTCTAGCATAGCCACCACCGTGCAAACGAGACCCTTTGAAGCGAATAATAATCAGGACTGATTCGTAAACTCACCTCCTCGCCTCGTTCCCACTCATATGTTGCGATTATGACTTCTGCTCCATGCTCCACTATGTACAAGGTTGCTCTTGTGGCAACAAGGAGTGCTTAATTGCTGACCATGCCAATCAGCTGCATTTTTACGACTCGTCAATAGCAGCACTCATTGCATTGCAGGATGACCAAGTGTGTCCACTCCACGCAGTGTGATATTGAGTTATATCATCCATATTCAGTCTCTCGCAAGTTTCGTAGGAAAGTTACACCTTTCACATCCCTGGTATAAATTCTGCTGGACATGTCACGGAGCGTATAATGAAGTGCTGTACAAACGTCCTAGTTTTCTAGGATTGATGAATCCGGTAGCTAAAATGACGATTATGATGGATACAGCTCTTCACCCAAGTTACACGTAAGCTCGTGCGTTTTGCGTGCATTTTGTCATACCAGTAAAAAGAGCTCATCAACCTAATGACATGTTGAATTCTCATCTCCAGCTACAACATAGCACAAATGCCCTTGGAAAGCTTAGTGCTCGAGTATTTACAAAACACAAAGCCAAATGAAGTAGGTAAGAACGTTTGATGTATGTAGTGATGCCCTGTAGACTGAGACTATCTGAGCACGAGAACTTGTTACTTCGACGTTATTACGCCTAAGACAAGTCTCGTGCGTCAAGATATAGTGAGCACCTCCTCCAATGTACGAGATATGTGCCTCGTCACAATTTTTTAGCTCACATGACCTGACGCCTGGGACGTCAATCGATCGATCGCATTGCTCAAGTGACGGTTGCAGTCACAGTGTCTGGTTAAGTGTCCTAAAGCGCCTCTGTGGACCAGGGCTGATATATACCTCTGGCCAAAATTAAATTACCCTCATGTTTAGATACCTTCGCAGCGATCATTGCGAGTTGAGAGCTACTTTTTCGATGTGATAGATCTGCCAGCATGTTCAACAGGGTACATTGCAATCGACCCGGTTTAGAAGCGTGTATGGAGTCCCCATACAAATGATACGAATGGGACCAGGCAAAAAGTGAGTCACCTACATATCCGCATAGAAATCAAGTCGAAATGAAACAAAAAGACCTGGCGGAAGCCAGTATAGTTTTTGCGAAAGCCTCGTTGCCTTTGCTTGCGTTCGGTTTCGAATGCGCTAAGCATCGTTGCTATTTGTAAGGCTTATTGGAAAACTGTAACTGAGAGTGGCTCTTGACTTTGACTGCATCGTCTTGGCTAACGTTGGGAACACTTCTGATACTGATAAATATGGATCAAAACTACATACAGCATCTCAACCGGTCGTAGGACCAGGAAAATCTAGAATTCTTCAAGATAATCTAGGTAAACCTAAAAACGTATCGGATCAGAAGTGATGTTCACTCGTTCAAAAATAACCAAAAATGAATTTGGTGTAACTTTCAGGGTATCGACGACTTACAATTTCTGTAGTGGAGCTACACAGCTCTTAGTCAGAGGGAGACTTACGACTCAAGAAGTCACTTAGTTCTACGGAACTAAGCTCCTATTAGTTTAAAGAACTTACGTCCGTCTTTAGTTCTTAGAACTAATCAACAAAGACTCGGAGAGTCTTTAAGCTCGTGGAGCTTCTAGTCCTGGTTCAGGGGACTAACAACGACTCTTAGAATCGTACGCACAATGTGCTCTAGAGTACACGCCTTTAAGCCGGATCTTACTTGTTAACGATCTACTGACGTCTAAAATAGACACGTGTCCATCGAAGATCAAAGGGGAACTGAACTTTTATTTCTTAGTTTTATCTGTAATAAACCTCATTCAACTACCCAATACTAAGGTTAAACTAATTCGCAAGCAATCTTAAGTATATTAAAGACTGATGGATGGTACATCAATCTGTCATCAGTGGCTGACTGAGGTTATCAACCAAATCGTCCGTTATCTTCCTAAAGGGATATACCTTGTATATGCGATATAACCTTGGGATTGTATATCACATATACAAGGTATATCCCTCAAGGACGATAACGGACGTGTGACCACGTTACACCCTCCCCCACCAGACGTTACCACATAACGTCAATCGAATCATTAACTTATCGAGGCCATTGGCAAACAGTAACCTTACGGTTTGTTCAACGCGTCAGACATGGCAACGCCAAACGAGTCTTCGGCCTTTTTCGACCTCCTCGGCATTGAGGGGGAGGAATTGGACTATGGCAGCGACGTCGAGTCCAAGTCAGCACACCCGTGCGAGACGACATGTCTAGGCAGGCACCTAATCCGCTCCCTGAACTTAGTGATGCGAATGCGCTAACAGCGCTGCACACGACACCCGGTATGGGGTCGGCAATCATTACGAACCCACTCGACGAGGAGCAGGAGCAGGAGCTCAAACAACGGGAGAGCGCTCAGCACAGATCTCAGATTATGGCGACACTAGAAGGTCATAACGACTATGTATTTACGCTTCTCGGTTTGGAGGAACGTCTCCGACAGACTACTGGTCATTCTTTGGCATCGTGGACCATTGGTCCAGTATCCAGTACCCCTGGAGAGGTTGAAGCAGGCAGGGTATTGCGTGAGCGATACCTGGTGCCGTATGTTATGACTCCAAGTCTATACAAGGCAAGGCTTTTAGACCAAGGTCATGGTGTACCAGTTCCACCGATTAGGGGTGTCCCCGTGCTCTTAGACGTAGGAGAGTTGGCCTCTGAAGAAGACAATGCGTTTATACGCTGGGTGCATAAATCACGGCGCTTGAGCAGCGTTAATGCTTTGAGAGCAAGCGCCTACAAGGCTGACGTACGTCTCGAACGGAAACTCCGTTATGACTTCGCCAAAATGAGGGCCAAAGGCCAGTTGCGGGTGATGTTCCGTACGCGATATGCTGCAGCTGTGCCGATGATTGCGAGTCCACATCGGGCTTCGGTCGTGGACCCGCCTGCTGCTCCCATTACTGGTGAGAAGCGTGAGGGGTCGCAAGTTGACCCCGACCGTGGTGCTCAAAACTATCCACGGCATATGGACAATCTTGCCGAAGGGGTATCTCGTACTCCCATGAGTTCTCAGACTCAGATTATCCCGCCACTTCACCAGATACTGGTATTGGCTATGACAACGACGTCGTTGAAGTACCTTCTCCACATTAAACTGGAGGTTCCCTTGCTGGTCAAGCAACGCCGGTGGCGGTCGGTGTGTCGGCTGCAGCCCATAAGGCTTTGGTTCACGAGGTGAACAGTCTTTGTGAGACTTTGGGTCAGACCCGGCGCACGCTTGACACGGTGCAAGCTCACTTGTCGACGTTTGAAATGAGTCAGACACGGATGGAGGTGCAACTTGACCTCCTGATTCGGATTAAGCATCCTGTGGCAAATCCAACTTCCGCGGCGCAAGCGCCTCCACCCGATCAACCTGGGACGGATCCCGGTACGGCTTAAGGAGGCCAACGTAAAACACGGGGTGTATACGCAATTTGCGCGGTAAGTTGAGCGTATACACAAGACCCTTCTTGGACACGACCGTAAACGGTTCATTGAAGCGAGCACGCAGCTTAGTCTTAATCAGAGCAGACACTACATTTGTAGGTAGGTTTTTAGCGATTAGTAAGACTTGATCATCAACCTCATAGCTTTTAATACAGCTTCTGCCTTTAGCATCAGCTTGTTTCTTCTGTTTGTCTTGGCTATCAGCTATCACGTCACGCACATGTCGTAAGACATTCAATCGCGTTGTGAGAAACGCGCTAACCTGTTTTTGAACAGTAGAAGGGCTGATATCAGCAAGCCGATCGGATACCTCTTCCCCACCAAGCCAAGTCACTTAGTGGTAGCGTCAACGGAACGCGGGAGGGGGCGTTCACGTAACGGAGTATGGCCAGTAGAGGCATGGACGGCAGTGTTCATAGCGGACTCTGCAATGAGGAGCATTGAGCTCCAACGCCGAGGCGTCTCAGCGCACACGCTGCGTAAGACATCACCGAGGACGCGATTAACACGCTCAATATGACCATCTGTCTGCGGATGATCCGCTGTAGGCATGTCTAATCTGGTGCCGAGCACCTTAAAGATGGCCTTCCAAAACTTGCCCGTAAAACGAGGATCGCGGTCATAGAAAATTGCCAGTGGCAGTCCGTGTTGGTGAAACACGCGATCAATGAACAGCAAAGCTGTACCTTCACCATCAATCGAATCCGGCACAGCCGCTAAGTGATCCGTTTTGCTCAAACGGTCGACAAAGACCACAATACCCGTGTTGCCATCCGAGTCCTTCCGCAGGCCAAACACAAAGTCCATGATGATGGACTCCTAACATCCAGAGGGTAAAGGCAGACTATCCAGCGGCGCAGTCACATGTGCGGAGGGATTGGCCCGTTGGCACGTCTCACATGTGCGCACATAAGTGCTGACCCATTTATAAAGTTTGGGCCACCTCTGGCTCACTAAGCCGTAGGTCTTCTCACAACCGAGATGACCGCCCATAGCTGTGTCGTGGACCTCATAGAGGATACGATACTTCAGTTCCTCATCATGGAGAACAATGATACGCGGGGTATCCACGGTATCCGTGCGATAGCACAACAAGCCGTTATCTATAGAATATCGATGTAGCCTCGCACGCAAACGTGCCGACAATTTAATGTCCGAGTCTTTAAACTCATCGCTTCCAAGAGCAAGTATCAAAGCCACACATTGTTCATCCTTGGCATAAGATACACGGATTAAGTCAGTAATTGACGACGACAAAATCGTAGCATGAGCAATATCATAGTCGGGCCGTCGTGACAGCGCATCAGCCAGCGTATTTTGCTTTCTCTGATTAAACTTCACCTCGAAGCTATATTCTGCAAAGAATGAAAGCCAACGGGCCATCATCTGAGAGAGGTGAGGCGATTCGGTCGCCGTGCGTAAAGACGCATGATCGGTATAGACTATAAGAGGCTTAGAGCCAAGCAGATGAACTCTGAATTTGACTAGAGCATACTTCATAGCAAGTAGCTCCTTTTCGCGAACTGGATAGTTCTTTTCAGCAGCTTTAAGCTGACGGGAGTCAGAAGCAATGACACGCTCGCGTCCCTAAACATCTGTTCGTAACAGAGCACAGCCAATGGCAAAATCCGAAGCGTCACAGATGACACTGAAAGGCCGATCAGAATCTGGCAAAGCCAAAATCGGGGCATGTAGGAGACTCTCCTTTACGTCCTTAAAAGGCTCTGCTTCGGTGCTAGTCCAGCACTACTCCACATCCTCTTTAACGAGATTGGATAATGGCCGAGCCATATCAGCGTAATTCTCGCTATACTTGTGCAAGTTATTGGAAAGGCCAATCCATTTGCGTAGGTCCTTTTGGTTCTTAGGAACTGGACAATTTATTATGGCCTTCACCTTTGCAAGATCTCCCCGAAAGCTTCGCTTCCCAATGAAACATCCCAAAAATGGGATCTCGTCCGCACCAAAGATACATTTTGATGCATTAGCATAGCGCTTATTAGTGCGCATGCACTCGAGCACAGTTCGTAAATAGTCGATGTCGTTATCCATGTCCGACCGACCCTGCTCCGCTCGACTATGGACAAATATTTCATCGAAATATGTTTGTGCATATGCACGGTGAGGGTGGAACAATTGCGTCACCAGACGATTAAACGTATCCGGGGCATTGGAAATGCCCTGGGGAATAACCAGCCACTCCCAAAGTATACAGCTTTTTTGGAGTTCCAACTGCTGTAAGCGGGATATCACTTGCTCGCATGAGCAGTTAATAATAACCATCGACCAGGTAGAGGGCACTGTACATCCTGCCATTTTGTTCTGAAGAACGTCCTTTCTAGGAATGGGTGTTTGTGCCGGCATAGTGGCCGCCTCAAGATTATTATAAGCGTGCACAATACGCCACTTACCATTAGGATTTTTGACACAAAATGTCGGTGTGGAATGAGGAGAATTTCTCTCCCGCACCATTCCCGCCGTGTACTTAGCACTGAAAAACTCGTGACGTCACATTGTTCCTTTCGTAAAGGCTACTGCCTTGTAACGCAGTATTTAGTTCCAGGAACCAAGTCAATTTCATCACGTACGCTCCTATCGGGAAGTAATACAGACGGTGGATTATGACATACCACGTCTTAAAATTCCTTTACTAAAGGGTGATAGGGATCTGAAGGGTTCTTCAAAATAGATGATTCACTTCGTGCACTAAGTGCCGCCTTTGTAATTTCACGGACCGTCTCATCCAATAGAGACGAGTAGTTCAACTCATTATCGGGTCTAAGAACTACCATATCGGATAAGTCGCCTGCCTTCAAGGCCTGACTGAACTCGTCTACAGGCATTTCTTCTAGCTCTAACAGAGCAGTTAGCTATTGGAGAGCCGCAAGGCCAACTTCACCATCCACGTGACCTGTCACGCCATCGACCGCTGTATATAGCTGATCGCTAGTATCTCTAAGCGTCGTTGCCGTCTCTGAAAAGAGACTGAACTCCTCAGCAAGGGCGGACCATCTGGTCCTACAAGGTGATTAGCTTTATCAACCTTAGCGTACTCTAAACAAGAGCTGATGTCATTACTGACATCCGGTGCAGAGTTACTTAACTCGAACTCATTACCCGGCGAGTCATCCACCACTGTACCCACATCATACTCTTGATGTCTGGGCGTCTTGCCAACAACGCCATTACCGGCATTCAGTGAGGTGATAAGACAGCCGCACTCACTCTGTGGATGTTCACATGCCACTGCACATGCATCGGAGGAGTCTCGCTCTTGATGCCGGAGCGTTTCGCCAAAAATGTCATTACCGACATTCAGTGAGGTGCTATTGCAGTCTCCCTCACTCTGTGGATGTTCACGTGCCACTGCACATATATCTAAGGGACCACACCCTAAATGACTCGACATGGGGTCATCAATGCTATCAGCATCTAGTGGTTCATTGTAACAACAAGTGCCACTCAACGGAGTACATACCGTCTCACTATTGTTATTGACATCAGGGTCAACTAACTCAGACATTACGATGTCCAGCACACTAACTGACTCAGTCAGTGGCTCGCGCCAATAACTCTTTTGTTCTAGCAAAGGTGGGTTCATGACTCTCAAAAGCTTCACTAGAAACATCGCGCGTTGCGCCTAAGGTCTTGGAACTCCAATCAATCCATGGCTCGTGGCGTTCCAGCCAGACCATACCGAAAATGAGAATATATATAGAGTCCAATTCTAGGACGAGACAGCGTTCAATGCTCTAAAAGTCTAAAAACTTTATACCTAAGTTCAACGGAACTTTAGGTACGGTGACACGGGGCCCCGTTGCTAGACGCACCGTGATACCATCACCTTCATGCTCTTTCAGCGCTTCAGCATACTGCTGACTTCCTTCAAAAAATCTGCGTCGGACATAGTCGCCCGATGCCCCAGAGCAAATTGACCACGGCTCTTCAAAGCCCTTAACCGTTTCCGAGGCAACCAACAAGCCTGACTTGTATTCACGTTTCGTGGCAACGTCCACGAGATCGCGTGGGGCTAATCCCTGTTCAGATCTACCTCATAGAGCCTCTACAAAGCCTAGTTTCTCTCCAGTAGGGCTCCCCGCGCCTACTGAGAGTCTACGTTTTCCTGCATCGTACCAGATTTCTGGTATGGGGTGGTATTACGGCTTGGCCGATTCTGTCACGGTTTACGCAATGGACACTTGGTGCGGAGATGCCTTGTGCTTCCGCACGTGTAACATCTACGGATGTTGCGTTGCTGTTCCACAGCTTAAAGCTCTGCTTCTTCATCTTCTGCATGACTGAGGTCCATGGGCTCTGCCCTATCAAACGAAGATTGGGCGTGCCCATGCGTACCATAGCGAGCCGCTTTGAAATTGAACTCGGCGTTCAACGCTATGTCCGCAGCCTCCTTAAAAGTTGAGGGGTGGACACGAAAAACTTTGGTCCGAGCGACCCCAGCCTTCCATAAAAATGGTGACACAGACTTCCTCAGAAAAGGGATCCAATTGCATAGCAGCAAGAAGAGTTTTCAACTCTTGGAAATAGTCCGATAACTCCTTCTTCCCTTGTCGAAGGGATAGGAATAGTGAACGCACTCGATAAGCCTGATTAGGCGGAGCGAACATGCGAGACATCTGTCTCTTAAGCGAATCCCACGTGGTAAACGCGGCGTCTACAGACGCATCACACGTCAGAGCCCATTCTCTGGATCTGCCGCCAAGTTTTGATATGGCTAGGCCAACTTTCTGCTGCTCGGTTCGCAGCATAGCGGCGCTCATCGCTACTTTGACTTCTCAAATCCAGAGAAGAAAGTTTTCTCCCTCCTTCCGTCAAATGCCTTTACGCTCAGAACGAGCGGGCGGGACTTAGGCTCTTCATCGGGCAGTGGGATGTAACGAGTCGGCATAGCCGACGCCACATGATAATGGATGTGCCCGATTAACGTGGACTCAAATTGCATAAAAGCATTTAGCCGGGCATTGAGCACTTCCGGGCCTTGTGCCATGATTGGGTCGATTTGTTCGACACTAATCAACGCCCTTAGCTTGTCAAGCGCGAGGCGTTGAGCCTGAGAGAGATGAGCTAATGCTTTCCATCTCAACAGAGGTTTAGTCGATTTGCGACTACGGTGTAGGATTGACTACGAGTGCTACCAAGTGTAGTGGAGCTACACAGCTCTTAGTCAGAGGGAGACTTACGACTCAAGAAGTCACTTAGTTCTACGGAACTAAGCTCCTATTAGTTTAAAGAACTTACGTCCGTCTTTAGTTCTTAGAACTAATCAACAAAGACTCGGAGAGTCTTTAAGCTCGTGGAGCTTCTAGTCCTGGTTCAGGGGACTAACAACGACTCTTAGAATCGTACGCACAATGTGCTCTAGAGTACACGCCTTTAAGCTGGATCTTACTCGTAACGATCTACTGACGTCTAAAATAGACACGTGTCTATCGAAGATCAAAAGGGGAACTGAACTTTTATTTCTTAGTTTTATCTGTAATAAACCTCATTCAACTACCCAATACTAAGGTTAAACTAATTCGCAAGCAATCTTAAGTATATTAAAGACTGATGGATGGTACATCAATCTGTCATCAGTGGCTGACTGAGGTTATCAACCAAATCGTCCGTTATCTTCCTAAAGGGATATACCTTGTATATGCGATATAACCTTGGGATTGTATATCATATATACAAGGTATATCCCTTAAGGACGATAACGGACGTGTGACTTCGTTACGATTTCCGATCCTACCGATTCAATCATAAGAAAGGAGTGCAAGCTCTGGAGCTCGCCTCTTGATACAAGTAATCCAGTTCGGAGAACTGAGTCAAGTTACAAAACACTATACAACAGCAGTCACTGAAGAAGGAGTATGATGCTGTTATTGTAAGTGTTAACCTAGTACAGTAGGCTAGGGTAACACGATCAGCCTTTGCTGATGACCGTCCAGCATTTGCTTATATGATCATACTCTCCTTTAATCGATTCTAAGTCAATCACGTGCGTGCGTCACGATAGTGACCTAGCCAAAGCGTGACCAAGGATATGTCTACATATTTATGAGGGTGGATAGGCTAGATTGTACTTAGTATGTGCGGGGTACACCTAACCGCGTTATTTACAGATATACACACAGATAAGTACGATTTAAAAGTTCAGTATTCAACCTTGCGCACACTCACACATAGCTTCACCCTTCGGGATCGCAAAAATTCAGTAGTAATTTCAAAAAACTGAACCCTTGGGTCCCCTCTGCGATATGTGCACAATCTAGAAAGTTGGATTATGTGACGGAGTGATCCCGTTACATGACATCAGCCAAAACGTCAATGTGAAATTATCCTAGTGGATAATATCATATCGGGAATTTATAAATGTACCTCACCTTTTTGTTACATGTACCTCACCTTTGTTATATGTACCTCCCGTAAGCTTGTAATTGTCGTAAGACAGGTGTTTTGCATTCAGACAGACCCCCTGAGCCATTACACTACAGCGGTTCTGAAAAACAGAAGACATCACCTTTTTGTGCAGTTCCTCACGTAAGAGCGGCCATCTCCGCCATCTTCTGCCTCTTGGTAGGGCAGGTGCGCTGATTGTGACCTTCCTGCTGACATTCTGCGCATCTTCGCTTCCGTTGACTCCCACCATCCAACACCGACTCAAATGCAGAAGGATCGTGCATTGTCGCGTTCTGCTAGGAGCTACTTCCCCCCCCACCACGGTCGTCCGCGCGAACGGACAATGTCAGGATTGCGGACGGTCAACGCTTCCTCCGAATCGAAACTCACCAACGCTTCCTCCAGGATACGCATTTGATGAGGACCCAGATTCGCTGCCCTTTCCTGGATACTATCCATGATTTCCTCGAGGGTCCTCGGCTCAGCCCTCTCCTCTTCCAACTCCTCCGGAACCGGTTGCTCAAGCCGCTATTGTTGACGACAGTGTGATTTTGCGATTTCTACACCATCCGCTATGGTACCCTTGATTTGATGTGTGCAAGGGATGCCCATGGTCCGGGAGAAAATACCAGTGCATCTGTCCTCGTCAGCCAATGACAGAGCCTCCTGATATTGCAGCTGCGCCTGCAACAAACACATCGCCATCAGTGAGAAACCAAAGCATTGAGGGTGCTTTTTTAGCACCCACTTGAGCCATGGCGTAGTGCAAAATCTGCTTCATAACACTCGACCAAATCTTGTTACGCTGCTGAACGATATAACGAGCTCGCTAGAAAGCGTGAGTTTGAACGATAGAAATTCGCTGCTCCTTCAATGCCAGCTCGATTGCGTCACAAATGGCCAGAAGGTATCATGTCGAAACTTGAATCCAACGCTTCAACGTTGCGTGAGCCTCTTCTACGCTTGACGTCGCTCGATGCCCGAAGTGCTCAAAAGTATTGGTCATGACACCAACAAACTTTTCCGTGTGCGTCAGCCAGGTGTTTTCCACGTAGGTATCCACAGCAGCTGGGACTTTTGCTTTGACTTCTTCCCAGCGCTGCTCGTATTCTGCTTCCGTTTTCCAGTCTCACAATGCCACCCAGAGCCTCATGCAGCAGTTTCAGTCATCGCCAGAATCTGATGTAAATGCCTTTCTGGTTTGGGCGAGGATGTTTTTGTTAATGTGCCAAATACAGAGGAGGTTGGCGGCGTTCGGAAAGATGCTGGCAATTGCGCTCATCAATGCGAGCTCACAGTCGGTAACAAAAACAAATTGCTTCTCAGGTTTCACTTCGACAGCGAGCAAAACCTGTTCCAAGTCATCGGCGAAGGTAGGCGTAAGCGAGCGGACCAGAGGAAAGGACAAATGCATGAAGATGCGCACCTTTTTCTATTCTTTCATTGCCCACTTGTAATCATCTTCGGTCTCGTTGCGTAGGAAACAGTAGAACATTGTGAAGCTTTAATTTGTTGTCGTCACTCCGTTCCGTGAAGCAGTGGCATATTTTATCTGAGAGAGAGGTTGGTGAGCGGAATCTAAGGTTGCGGATTTCATGACAAGAGTTTGGCATCAAGCTCTCCTGTTCGTCTTGTACGAAGAATCAAGTGGAAAGAGACCACTTGCGGAATGTTTGCTTGCGATTTAGCAAGCGATTTCGGGGACAATAAACAGGTATGTCAATGCCTCACGTTTATCGCGCCGCAGGGAATGCACGATTTGCCGATCCACAAGAGAATTCAGCAAAGCTTCTAGAGGCGACCGCCCTGCCAGCATCTCCATCTTCATCGCGAATTTGAAATTGTAGATATCACGGTGCGTGGCTCTCCAGTTCGTGTAAATCGCTCGCACTGTACAGAGAATATGACGGGGGTGATCCTCGACCTCACCTGTTGCTGTATCACTTGTCTCTGGTCCTTGTCCAATGTCCTGGTGGAAGCGTATACAAAGATATCTCGGCAGGTTTATGGTTGTGGTTTCCATGACAGACTTTCTACCTACACGTGCCATCAAACTGCTTGAGTCGGACAAGGAACGGTCGCTCTGTTCTGGACGATGTCGTGTTCCGCACTTGAGTTTTTTTCTTTGTGCTTTCGTTCATACACACAGAGCAGATCGAGGTTCTTCACCGAGGCTCCTTTCTTGTTCCCGACGGCTCGCGATTTTTCCTTTTTGACACGAAACCCCTTCGACTCAGCGAAGGCTTGCATCTCCTCTAGCGCTTCTTCCGTTGTCTCATACTCTCCTGGTTCCGGCGACTCTATTTATGAGTCGTGCAGGGGGCATGTAGGGGGCGTTGCATCGGGGATCGCGGTCGTGGCGCTTTCGAGGACTGGAAGCTCCATTTCTGCATCGAGATCGGGGGTGATTCGTGCAGAGGTGGTGGTGGAAAGTGCGTTGCTATACAGCTGGTCGCGCTCGTGGCGCTTTCTGGGGTTAGGAGCTCCATTTGTGTGTCGAGATCCCTCTCAGGGGTTGTAGGTGATGCGGCGAGGATGATAAGGGGATGCGGCAGATCGGGGGTAGGAGACGCGTTGAAAAGTAGGAGACGATGCCGCCAGACAGTGAAATGAGGTATATATAACGACGGTGAGGTACATGTAACAGAAAGGTGAGGTACATCTATAAATCCCCTATCATATATGGTGTAATATTATGATGTTAAACAATATAACATACAGATGTAATAGTGCCAAAGATTTGCTTCAGAAGGTATTATCTACAGTACTCTGCTTGCTGGCTAACATAGACCATGATATCAGCTAACAAGCCACCACAAAAAGATCTGGAGGAAGTAATGGACTTGACGACGAAGAGATGGAGGCCACCACCGGGACGAAGCAATGGTTGGTCGACCATGTGCCAACAGGCCAGAAAGTTGCGTGGCCGGCGGACTTCCCGCTAGTCACCATGTTATATTTATGCACGTGGCGCTTAAGCTGCTTGGATAGTTGGTGGCAAAAGTAGAAGTGAATATATTATGCATGTACGACTTTACCTCTCTTGTCCGTAGTCTTACCTAAGCACGCGCCGAGCTCTCCTCGTTTTCCAATTGGCGAATGGCCACTTGATTATACATTTCCATTTTCATAGGTAGTTCCACAACAACACCCAACTCGGAAAGATGTTCTCGCAGACCCAGTAATTCTTGCCCGGCGTGCGACGCCGACGTGAAATCGGCTTCCATAGTCGATAGTGATACAGTGGCTTGTTTACGGCAAGTACATCCGACCATCGTACCATCCACGTGGAATATAGCGCCGCTCACTGACTTCCGATCGGTCTTATTACCTGCAAAGTCCGCAATGCTCGTGCTAGTGACTGCTGCGTTTTCTTCATGTTTTCTTTGTCCAACCCGAAGCTTGACGTCCACGGTACCCTTTATGTACCTAGCGATTCTCTTGCCTAACTGCCAATCGCTTGTAGCTGGCGCATTAGCTCTTTGCGCTGCTCGATGTACTGCATACGCGATGTCTGGGCGCGTACAGCGAGCCAGCCATAACCAGTGATCCAACGATCGACTGGAACTTCTGCACCGACGCATTACTAACCGCACTCTCTTATGGAAGTAGTGCGTCCACCTCGCGCGTAGTGTGGTCGTGGTCCAGCCCGATAGGTGTCATCACCAAGTGCGCGTCTTGTAACTCGAACTTCATCAGCATCTCGGCGATTGTCGCTCCTTGGTCGAGTTCGTATTCAAAATCAGCTGAGTGATTGATGCGCAAACCCAAAAAAATTAACAATACCTAGATCCTTGATCTGCAGCATTGTTAAAAGAGCAAACACATCGTTCACTCGGTCCTACGATGTCGCTGTCGCTGTCGCCAGTAAGTCGTCTACGTGCACCCCGACTACGTTGCCATTAGCTTTGAAGTAGAGACACGAGTCAGCTACGCACTGCACGAAGCCTACTCGTAGTAGCTCAGAGTGCAGTAGCTGAGACCATAATCGCCCAGTTTGCTTAAGCCCATTAAGACTTCGCTTAAGCTGGATTACCACTTTCTCAGCGTGCTCAACGCCGAGTCGCAGAGTTCCTCTTCGCTGGCCTTCATTGCTTGAGGGGCATGTAGGTATATTTTAAAGTCCGGCTCCGTTGAGGCCTTGACGTATGCATTAGGTACGTCGCCATGCCTAGCTGGCACACCCCATATCTGCGAAAGCGCCAGGATGACCTTGCCTGTCGTTATATCCATCACAGCAGTAAATGTCCGCGTATAATCATTGCCGAACGACTGCTCGTTACCGCACGCTACCATGCGTGCTTTGTAGCGCTAGACGCTCTCATCTGCGTCCGTCTTCGTCTTAAAGACCCACTTCGTGTGAAGTGGACGCATCTCCTTGGCGAGAGACACCAGTTCCCATGTATCGTTGGATTCCAGTGACTCCATCTCAGAGTGTGCAGCGCGCTCCCAAATTCCACTCGCTTGTCACTTTTCATAGCTTAATTCCAGTTCGCTGGGTCCACACGGTAAATTGCACCGATTATCTCACGTGGGAAGTCTTCTTTCACAGTATCGCGTTGTCATGCACGGTGTCTTGACGACTGCCTTGGCTAAAGACCTCTTTCCTTGCGCTGCGCTTACCACGCGTCTTGTGCTTCCTGGAGTCCTCGCGAGGCTTCTCCCGAAGTCCTACATCGTTCCTTGGCTCATCGAATTAATCGGAGAGACCATCTGACTTTGAACTGTACTCAGATGACTCGTTCATGCTCCCAGATTTTTCGCCTGCGTGGTGAGTAAGCTGCGCGTTGACGTCCTCGCGTAGTTTCTTGATGTTCTGTACGTGCTGGGTAGTGCGTACCACGCGATACACTGTAAATAAAACACGGTATCCCTTGACTTCGTCGCTCTTGCCGATGTTCAACCCAGCCTCTCTTCGTCTGTCAAGTGTCTTGTGTTTTGGCGTCCGGATAGCGGTACATGGTGAGCCAAAAATGACAATATCAGTCAGCTTGGGCTTGATACTCGTATGAACCTCGATAGGTGACGCTAGATCCACATTACTTCGAGTCGGGCTGCGGTTAAGAGTATATGCCGCGTATTCGGCTGCACCTCTCAAAGGCTCAGAGGCAGCCCGGAACTGAAACTTATTGAGCGCACCATGTTCATCAGTGTTTGAAGGCTCTGATTAAGAACCGTATGCCCGCACGCGTTGTTGGTTTGCAAATGATTCGTTCGCAATCCACATACACACAACATGTCTCAGGTCGGGCTATCGCCGAAAGCGATGAAAGACACCCGGAGGGGGCAACCGGCGCCGAACAGCTCAGAGGCTGGCTTGAAGGTGATGTTTAGCATCGTAAGCTTATCGGCTCGAAGCGGTTTGGCAAGTTAGTGAAGGGCGAACCACTCTCATGTCTCCGAGAATTATAACAACTGGACATGTACATTCAATCTAACTCGCAGCGTAGCATAAAGTCGATGCATGCGCTCAGCTTTTCCATTGGACGCCTGATTGTCAGCTTCTGATATTTGGCGACGCACAACCGCGTTCTTACAAAACGGGTCAACCACCTTGTACTCGGCTCCCCCGTCTGTGCCAAGGCAGTGAACCTTGCAGTTGAAGAGTTTTTAAAAATAGAACAAGAATTGCTCAAACTGCATATTCGCCTTGTCTTATGACTTGGCGAGGAACGCACGACAGTAGTTACTTTTGTGATTAACAAAATTGATCAAGTATCTGTTTCCCAGCCTGTCGACCGGTGCGATTGGTCCCTTGATATCGCTGCATATGACCCCGCTGACTCGATCAATAGGCGCATTTTCACCCGTGTCCTCCTTCGACTGCCTGTTGCGTAGCTACTTACCGTGAGCACAAGTCAAGCAAGTCGGCCTCTCTCTATTCATGAGCCGTATCCCACTAGCTGGATCACTTGCCATCAGCTCGACTATGTCGTAGGCAAGATGAGCGAAGCGCAAGTGGAAGTCAAGTAGACTTCCTAGCTAAGCATCCAAGGTCGGCGACCTGAAAGCCTCAGCTAACGCCGCAATCAAACACGCGTCGGCTCGCTCAGCCTTGTCATCGACCACTCGTACCACCAACACATTGTTTGTGTCCTTGTGGACGTCAAAAATCTTACATCCATCGCTCCGGCGGAAGACAGATCGTTGATTCCCGTCTTAGCATAGTTCACCCCCCCCCCGATCTTCAATCCTCCCATAGGATATTGTGTTGAATGGTAGGTTCTCGGTGTAACACGCGTTGAGTAATTTAACTTGGCGAGTTTCGCCGTCAACAATGACCACGAACTCAGCAGTACCTTTTAGCTACATACGAAGGCTCTCTTCATTTGGGAGTAAACACTCTTCGTCGCACTTCACCACATTCCGCAGCTGCGACTTTGTCGTCACCAAGTGACGACTCGACCCACTGTTCAATATCCATTGGTTAGTGGAGTCGATCCCGTCCGCTACAGCCAGTGTGAAGTTCTTTTTCACATCACTGGTACAGTCGCGCTTGTAATGGCCTTCCATAACACACTTAAAACATGCGCCAGGCTTCTTTCCCTTGCGCTCTGTCTCGTTTCTACGCCGTCTAGGTTCGTTGTCCTTGACGACAGCCACTGTTAGCTTAGACCCCTGTCGTATCGCTGGGTCGTTTAACTGGGCAAAATGAACCATTTCTTCGGCTTGCCTTATATAATCCTCCCATTGAGAATTCTATTGAGCGAGTAGAACACCTTAAAGTTCGGTACCTGAGCTCGCATACTTGGCTGTGTTCTCAAGAATATGGTCTTGTGCTCCACCGACTGCATCGCTGACAGCCATTAGATATAGCATGTGGTAGTTCCACGATACTAAATCCTTTTCTTGGACGTGAAGAGCTTGAAAGCCTGTGACTTTGAGATCCTGGGTCCAAACTTCAAGTTCATCCGATCCATCGAGTACCACACTTGTGGGTTTTCTTCATACCATATGTCCACTTCACTGTGAAAATTCTGACCAGCCTTTCCAGTCAAGTACCGACCAAGTACATCCAAGTTGATACCCTCGGACCAAATGCACCCGCTAAGTTCCTCGGCGACTCGAACTTGGCGGAGAAATCGTTTCCCCAAAGGAGAGAAGCCTAATCCGAGTCCAGGGTATACTTCTGTGCTGTCGAAGTCTTCTATCGTTAGCTTCAGGTCTCTGATCTTTAGAGGCCTCTGCGGCACAAAATACGTCGGTGTTGGAACCGGGCCGAACACCGATCCCTGTAGCGCCTGAGGAAGCATCCCGTCTCCTCCTCCGCCCATTATTCTTTGCCTTGGTTCTGGTGCGTGCTGTCGCGCTAATCCAGGCATGCCTTCATCTTCAAGAGAGACCAGAGTCATGTTACGCCCGAGTCCCATGCACGACTCCGCGTACGTGCAGAAGGTGATGTTACCGGCGGATCCGTCCGACGCTTGATCGTACTCGACACGGCGAGCATCAAGCCTATTAAGGCGAGATCCCATGTCACCTTTCAATCTGTTATCAGTTCCAGCAACCTGGACATGCCATCGCCCGCGCCGGAGGATACACTGGATCCGTCGTCGTCGACTTGGGTCGTGGCTAGCGCTTGGACTTGATACTGAGCAGCTTGGTTCATGGGCGTTAGGCCCATATCCTGTTATACATGCGCGTGGCACTTAAGCTGCTTGGATAGTTGGTGGCAAAAGTAGAAGTGAATATATTACGCATGTAAGACTTTACCTCTCTTGTCTGTAGTCTTACCTATCCTTTGTGTGACCCTTGCGTCATTCAACCCCTGAAACTCCTGAACCTTAAGCAGTTTCCGCTTCTGATGTAACCACCGTGCCTTGATTCTCACAACGGAAGGCATGGCGAAACCCCTGAGAATAGATATCAGGTCACACGAGAGCCTCTCCGACACACCAAGATGCCTAACTCAAGCCAGATACTGGCTTGCGTGAAGAGAAGTGCGGACGCGTTTATCGGTGTGAAACTAATGAGCGTGCCAATGCCATGAAAAGTCAAGCTTGCTAGGAATACACATGATCGGTGGGCGCGAAAGGATACCAGAATCGTTTTTGCACGTGCCGCCTGTATTTGCGTGTGAGTCGATAGGGAATCAGGCGCTCGCGTCGAGACCCCAATCGCAGCAGTAACTGTAGTATGCCAATACTGGGGGACGTACGTGCACACACCAGCGCTTCAAGCGGCATACACAATCCAGCTGAACGAGAAGGACGCCGGCGAGCGCCAAGTGTTCGTGAGAGCCGAAGTCAGAGGATCGAAAGCACGCTTTGTAGCCCACGTATGTACGCCGAATACGGATTACGTGGGCGGCGTAGAGTTATTTGTTCTTATTTAATACCACTGTATGGATTATGAGCCAGGAGGCAGCAGCTACCGGTATCAAGATCTGGAACTATTGAACTATATGGACACAAGTAGTTTTTGGAACTGTCGAACTATATGGATACAAGGAGTTTTTGGCTTCAGTCTTGAAACCTTTTGAGCCATATATGATACCTGGTTGAAGAATATTTTGTCAACAACCCGGTAAATGACCGGTATCAGATATAATTAAAGGAAGACTTTCTTGAAGACGTTGCTGTTTGTGTTGGTATTTCAAACGGCAATCAAAACTGGTGAGGAAGTGGCTACGAATTACAAGAAGGACATGGAAACACTGGTTCCAATGCCAGCCCGACACAACCTCGCGGTTTTCTATTTTCTGAACATCAGGCAAAAGAACTTAAGTAATAGTGGAAGAAAGCAGGCGATAAAGTAGCACAAAGTTTGTCCATTAAATCACACGATACATACAATCCGGTCCAAAATTGGGATGATGAACTTCCATCCAAAAGAAGCAGCACAGATCTATGACGCTCAGGTCTGTACTTGACCACTCATATAGCTGTTATTAGGTATTGAATGCTCCAAGTGGGGGAGTGCAACTCCGATGAAAATATGTTCACTACACGGAGTGTAAGTTTGGTGACATTTTTTTTTCATTATGCTAGTTGGAGTAAGAATGAGTGTAATCTAGGATAAATTCTAGCTAGAGCGATCAAAGACCAGGCCGGGCGAAGAAGTAAAGAGAAAACCAAGATACCCCGAACCATCAAATCGTAAAGAAACAAGACACACCAGTAAGCACACGACCCACTGACGACCGAGGGAGATGGGAGACGTGGAGACCACACCGCGAACGAAGGGACCAACCGCAGCCATGGACGTTTCAGATCGACTACTGACAAAGGGCTCACGGAGCATGACAGAGAAACGATGACGCAGTCCGCTGAGCAGAGATCACCCACCCATCAGGTGCTAGCCCGTTTGCTGGCGGGCCAGGAAATGCTCGCCGAGACGAGAGCCACGTTCCGGAATAGAGATTAACATGGGAAAGACCGACTGGGACTGAGGAAGGTGTCACAGAAGAAAAGAGACCTCCGGGAGCCGAAGCGAAGTGGGTGCTTCGTGATCGGAGCACCAAAACGTTTGGCTCCAAGAACGATCGAAACGACGGAACAAGACAGCCACGCCAGCGACAACAGAGTAGAAGACTACGTATATGGCGGAGGCGAAGCAGCACAAGACAAAATCCCGATGAAGATGAAGACGTCGGAGACATCGACAAATACGAAGAAAAAGACGGCGGTAGAGAGGAAGCAGCCGGACCTGCAAGGACCGAGACTACGGAACACATACTAGCCCAAACAGGCTTCCGCCAGTGGTTGATAAACCACGACGTGGTGGGCACAGATGTAGCGTGGCCGTGAACATCCAGCGGGAAAACAACATGATGAAGCTGGACAACATCACGTTCCGGATGGAGGGTGTACGGGAAGATTAACATCACATTACGGATGGAGTGTGTACAGGAGAAGGAGAGCTGTACTGTGTGAAAAGGCGCTTTCTTGGATGCTGCCCGAAACCGCCGATGCGCATCCGTACGAGCCCGAGAACAGTTCGGTAGAAGCCAAGAAGTGCGAAAACCGCATCCGCCAGCGTCGCCTGAGCTTGAAGCGGACTGAAATGAGGCTGGACGTTTTCGCTGCCTATCCGATCCGGTCAAGAGGCGTCGTGTGTCTATACTATAGAAAGTATGTGCAGGACATAACCTCATACGCTACTTACACGGTAGAGCCGATAGAGAGAGACGATTATGGACGGCGAGAGTATGTAAGTGCCGAAGACTGCGGATCGACAGTGCGGATCATCGCCCACGCCTTCTGACCAAACACCAACTTCCTGGAGGGGGGGGGGATACGCCGGCCGATCATATCCCTACTCGCACAAGTCGACATCCAAACGGGCGAATAGATCATGGTGGATTGCACCAAAGCGACGGGAAAGCCATTATGGTCCCCGTGCCGGTGTGTCGTCCGCTGCGACGAAGAAGAAGCTATAACTTAACTACCGCGGATGAAGATCAAGAATTCTGCGCGTAGAGCATGAGAAGAGTCGAAAAAAGTAAGTTGTGAAGGGAATCGGGATATTTTGAAACCGCAGGGCGTAAATCCAATAAGGTTTCTCACTATTACGGAAGGAGTCGGTAGGAAGAAATGTTGTAAGAAAAAACAGTTGAGCCCGCTGAGGCCAAGGTTTTAAAAAAAAATCAAATGCGCATTCCAAGCAGCAGGAATAACACTGTAGAAGGGTCCAAAAGCCATCCATAGCGTTCTTCGGGTCGTCTGGATGAAGTTGTCACAAAAAAAATGTCCGGTGAGCCACAATGTGAGGATCAACGGCTGGAGGGGGCGATGTTGAGGTCCCACTAGTCAAAGCCGAAGCGTTTGGAAGATGAGGTAGAACAGTAAAGGAAGATTAAAGTCAGCGGACAAGTGAGACTACCTCGAAACGCAAGGGAGTACGATACAGACGCCATCCGGGAAAAAGACTTCCTAACTTAAGCAAAATATTTGCCAAGCGGAACCTGGACGGACGAGGAAACACCCTGGTAAATGTGGCCATTCCGATGTACCCTTCTAGCTGGTAGAAGACCGATAGGGGAACCACGTTAAACGCCAATAAACGGTTATGATGAATATGATACTCGACACCAGCAGTAGGTCGAGAGGTAGTGTATGTGCTGCCAAGTGATCGGAACCTCCACTAGGAGCTCAAAAGGACCAAGAATTGATACCCACACCGCCCGAGCAAGTGAGCAGTCTTAGAAGAGATGCTGGGTTGATTTAGCTGTCGAACACCCGTGATAGCAGCAAACACCCTCCGTTTGGTAAGCATGCTGATGCCACTCCCCTAAGGTATTGTGCTATCGACAAAATTTCAGATCACCCAGAACAGGAAGGATGAAGTGATCCAGGGAAAGCTCAATCGTTCACAGAGCAGCCCAATTTTGCGCCAAGGAGACACCTTGAGCCACACGGGGCCACGAGGTAAGAATGGGCAAGGTGTGGAGCATCCGGTGGAGGTGGCAGTTTGGGAGAAGCCCAAATTAGAGGGCCGAAAAGACCCGCGAAACGCTGCAGTGAGGAGTGCGGGGAGGGCCGGGCCTCGAGAAGCCTGAGCGCAGCAGATTGCACACGACTCCAGTTTCAACATGAAGTGGGCGGCGCCAACGAAAGAGGACAAGGGCTGTCAAAATCGGTGGTAGCCAACAGGTCAACGCAGAGGCGGAGGTCAGGTAGACAACCAGACGGATGATAAAGTCTCGGGGACGGACGAGCCCTTAGTCCCAAAAATTATGAGTCAGTGTCGACGAGTCCTCGAACATCCGACGAGAGACCCGACCCCGTAACTAAAGTTTCTCCAAAGAAGGGAGTATAAGACGTACGAGTCGAGCGCCGTGGTATAACGGGCCGACGCAAGAAGTCACTTCCAGAGTTGCAAGGTGGTATATCAAAAATGGCCAAGGATCTCCCACCGGAGAAAGGCACCGGCAGAGCAAGGAACAGGACAATAAAATATATCGAACCCAGAACTAGCGGGGCCAAGGACAACAGAGTAGAGCATCAACCAGGGAGCACTATAGCGGGACACCGGGGCAAGGTACCCCGCCAACGACACAGCATCCTGTACAGAGAAGAGTTGTAGGTTATTCGCGAGCACCACAGCGTCAGGCCGACTAAGGCCTTCCCCCGAGTAGTAAGACAAAATACAACCATTCTTCCGCCATAGGCCCGCAAAACGAGGCCAAGCCAGAAATATCACACTTAGATAAAAAAAAACGTCTTGCAGAGCTTCGTGACCTGAAATGCCACCGCCAAAGGCAATGCGGTCAACGCTGCTGTGTACCAAAGCAGATATAGGAATATAATCCGTGGAATAAACGCCCACCCACCGAGAGTCCGAGCGCGGTAACGCCACATCTGGCAACGAGTACCAGGAGGGGGGAATACGGTCATACCGTTGGGAAACCGGAAGACAAGGGCTCTGCAAAACGCCGATAATAGTAGTCGAATCGGTATCGGTAAAGACCGAGAGCCCGATACCTCGAAGGTTGGAGCGAAAACCGGGTTCGCAAGCAGCAAACGGTAAAACCATTGTCTTGGACACATTTAAGCGGAGACCCGTAGCCTCAGAATAGTGTTGGACGGTAGAGCCAAAGAGGAGCCCGCCCGCCAGGTCATCCAGAAGACCGGTGCAATCGTCTGCGAAGGCGAGGAGATGGTGGTGATATGGGTTAGTTGGCACGGAAATGCAGAGTTCTCCCCTAGTCGCGCGTAGATAATTCAGCATACGCTCAATAAAGAGAACAAACAAAGCAGGATAGAACGGTTCATCCTGACGGAACCCACAACCGAGTTCAAAAATATTCACTAGCGCGTTCATCAACCAGAACTTTAACCAGAGTTTCGGAGTGAGATTTCGATACGTATTGTAAAATTTGCGACCAAAACCCATGTGCCCAACCACAAGGCGTAGGGCCGGCCAAAGCACGCTGTCAAAGGCTTTCGCAAAGTCAAGGAGGACCGTATCTTCACGCGTCCTGCCAGAAGAAGTACACATTTTTGTAAGACTTGGAGCCTTAGGAGTGAATGAATGGGACGGCCCATAACAAACCCAGTCTGATCTTCGTAGAGCATCTGGGGCAGAACGCTCCGAAACATGTGAGCCAATAACTTCGGTCCTAGCTTGACACTATGGTTAAGTGAGGTGATCGGTCGGTAGTTGCTAGGGTCACTACGATCCCCTTTCTTTTAGAGGAGCGTGATCGAAGCACGGCGCTAAAACTTGGACATGATCCCCAGCCGAAGCTGATTGGAGTAGACAATCTTGAAGACCTGCTCCCATTTGTGAAGCGAAAGCCGATAGTACTCGAAGGGTTAGCCGTCAAGGTCGCTGACCCGGCCGGTCGGGGAGGGACGTTTTGATATGGCAGTAGAAATAGAACTCCATCAACTTAGAGTCGAGGAAAATTCGGACAGGTGCAGAAAGCGAAGCGGTGGTGTGCTGATAAGTCGCAAGGGTTCCAAGGATTAGAAGGGGGATGGAGAATGCGATGGTAGAAGATTGCGCAAGGGGCTTCGATAGATTGAGCTCCAGTACCGCTGGTGAACCTTTTCCATTCATCTGGGTCCGTAGACAAGGAGCCATTTGCGCGAAAAGCACTATGATTCTATAATCAAATATACAAGGAGGCCAGAAAAAGTAGGATGACCCAGTCTCGCCGTCACTAGAGTCGCGGTAGAATTTATCTACCTTGCAACGGGCCGAGATATAGTCAATATGAGCCTTCAGCAAATCATTGGCGACGAACGGAGAAGCAGCAGTCGACGCGGAAGCTTCTGCGGCGTGGGCCGTAGCAGCGATATGTACAGCGTGTGCTTGGTTCTGTTCCTTCGCATCATTACTGTTCTCGATCTCACGTAACATATGTCGGAGAAATATGGCATCAGTGCGTGTGTGCTCATTGGGCACCGCGGCGGTGTTGTCTTCAGGCCTCGTGAGCAGGCGATCCCGCATCACATCAAGAAGCCGCCCGAGAACGGAAGCGACAACCGGATGCTTAAGCGACCAAGTAGGATACTTCCACGGTAGCTTCGAACGATGAGAATGAAGCAGAGAATGTGGTGTGAAGGAAATTGGAAGGTGGTCCGCGTGATTCCAAACCTTATCGGAGACATGCAACATTCAAGTGAGATAGCTCTTAAAAAGCACAGCAGATGTGAGCCCATTTTTCAAGGCGGTTGCGATGACCGGGGCCAGTGAATTCCCGAAGCAATGGGTAAATAGACTTCCGGGCATTCACCACACCCAGACAGTAGTTGGCATTCCAAGAGTTTCTCGCGCCTGAACGTAGAGCGGGTGGGTGCACATTCGTCCAGTGACGGGTCAATGGGTATGTTGAAATCACCAAGGGCCAAATGGTGGCATCCTTAGGGGAAATCGTGAGGGCGGCCGTTCAGCTAAGGGTATCGCTCGCCGCCAACACCGGAGCATCGACAACGTGGAAAAAAGGCGCGTCCGATCTACCATCGCTTTGACCACAAGATAGCGAAGCCAATAGGAGGAGAAGACATCGACGTATTCTGCGGTCACGTCGAAGAGTAAAATGAAAGAATGGTCGTCCCGGAATACAATGCCAACGCTGTCGAAAGAGGTCGTACGCGAGTCGACAGAGTGGATAAAATAATTACGGCGCTTCACAGTATCTCAGGAGTTGAATTTTCCCTCCTGGAAGGCAAGCACGGAGATTTAGGAGAACATGGTATCGACGAGGTGTTTAGACGGCGAGTTGAGTCCATTGATGTTGACGGACATGCCGGTGAGCATCCACGGTAAATCAGAGAGTTTGCATCATCTCGGGATCCGGCTCCTCGCCAGAGCCTATTTTAATATCTGACGACATACAGATTAAAAGAATGGACGTCTCCACGTAAGAAATGATACGGTCCCCAAAATCCTTTGGGATGTCAGACTGACAGAGGGCGTGAAGAACGGTATTTGACCAGAGTAGACTCATAGAACGGAAGGCAATGGGGGTCCTATTTTTAGTAACGGCAGCAAATTTGAACGAATCGTTATCCACGGACGCATAGGCCTGGTCCGCGTCCCGGTGCGACGGTGAAGGAAAGCCATGAGCCAAATATCGGCCGCAGTAGGGTGGGTGTCATGGAAGTCCACCTTGATGAGGGGGCCAGATCGACGAGACGAGGTGTCAGTTAAATCCGGGAAGGCTCTGTTAGCTTGGAGTACAGCGTGTTCCATGAGGACACGCGTAGACACTTCATTGATGTGATGAAGCGCAGAGGCGATGACCAGCGGCTAAGCCGTAATAGAGCCGAGACGGGGCTCTGGATCATCAGCAGAAAGAAACGCTTCCCAAGTCTTGGCAATTCGTTTGAACCGGGATTGCTTCATTTTAGCCTGGTCGACCTAGAGAAGAGAACGAGTCGCTATCGGTTAATCCACGTCCAACAAAGTTATGGAAAGGCAATTGCGGCGGATGTCCCCCAGGAAATCGTCCGCATCGACGTCGTCGCAATCGATAGTGAATTCTAATTCAAAGTCCGTCGGAAGAGCAGGGATACCAAATATCATCCGGTCATCCTCCAGCAAGGTCGCGAAGCACTCGACCACTGTGGTAGTAGAACGCACGATCGGCGTAGTACAGACGATCAGACGGGTGAATACCGTCCATTCTAGAAGGAAGGACGTACGCTCGTGCTTGACAAGGTCTGGGCGCACATCGGCAGGGCCCTCGAAAGGAGACCCTGACTAGGAGTACCCAGATCATGTTGCGTGTTATTGTGCGAAACCATCGTGAACTGGAAAGGTCTACTGCGGGCTACATAGACCGCTAACCTCTACGGAACCAAGAGGGCCAACCCTTTGGAATCTTGCTGGCCCACTGCTGTTGTCCTGGCCTACGCTTTTCTTACCCCTCCTCCTTACAAAGTGAAAGAACTACATTTCTATGGGCCATAAAGCTCACAGATTAAATCGTAATGGACATTGATATGCATTGATTCTTAACCCTCTTGCTCACTATGAGAGCTCTGCGCTCATCTGCTTCAACTCACGTCACAGTGTGTTAGAAAATAGCTCATGCGGCTCCTCACCACAGCTCCGCGTGC
>JH598320.1:300632-395215 GCA_000173235.2 Hyaloperonospora arabidopsidis Emoy2
AGCGAGTCAGCGCGCGCGTCCAGCTGCGTAGAGACGGGAGGGATGCTCGTGTCAGCGAGCGTGCTGTGCTGAACAAACATCGGGTCATCATAGCCATCTAAATAAATATCGCGGACAGTAGATCCGTCCGGGATAAGGAGAGCAGCAGGGCAGTCTTGCGTGAAGCACCAGATGGTACGGACACGGGAAATCATCCCAACAATTTGGTGGTTGACGTAATGAGAACGTAGATTCGTTGGCTATCGAAATAGTTGTAGATGACGGCTCGTAGAGATCTGAAGGTATGTGCACGTTGAGCGTGTAGAGGCATTCGTACAAGCTTAATTTTTACAATGTGCGTCGCGCCAAAGATGCGCACCATCAGCCGCCCATCCTGACATATGCATCGCGGGACGTGCATGTAAAACGGATGCCTTTAGACGGGATCCTCATGAGATCGCAAAGCGTTGATAGAGAGTCCTTCCACGAAGCAGTTTGGACTTCAGTACGAATAGAGAGCATGAGCTCGTCCAGGTAAGAAGAAGATGCCACGGCGCCGCTTGGGATGAAGAGCTTGAGGTTTTTTAAACAGCAACACGCGCACGTTTACCGTCGCGCATGGCGATAGAGCGAACCACAGCAGCAGGCGCATTATTGGCGACCGCCTCCACCAGCGCGTGAAAGAGCGAGTCCACAGGGACGTATACGCAACGACCTGAAGGTGTTAGTTTCTGAGCGGGGCTTGGACGTGCGAAGGGGAATTCTCTTGGGAAGACCAAAGAGAAGACACTCGAGCGGAAGAATGACGATTCGAAAGTGATTGATTTATCGGAGCTTATTCTACCTGCACCCTGATTTATATGTGGTCGACATATAAATCAGGTGCGACTGTTCACGCCTGATTTATACGTAACCGCCTATAAATCCAGTAGATCACTCTACTCCTCCAATCAACTCTGAGGTAATTATCGTCGTGGCAACTATCCCGTAAGAACTCACCCTTGAAGTTCGGATTGTACCGGTAACCCTCAATACACCCCCTCAATCCGAACACGCGTGGATGCCGAGAGCCGCCGTCAGCTCCTTGTGACGCGGTCCAGGTAGTCCCTTGGTCATGATGTCTGCCAACATCGCAGTTGTTTCGCAGTACTCGAGCTTGACTTCACCTCGCTTGACCTCATCACGGATGTGATGGTACTTGATTTCGATATGCTTCTCTCGACCATGGTTCACCGGATTCTTCGTCATCTTGATGCACGACTGATTGTCTTCGGCAATGACGAGGTCCGGTCCTGGCTCGTTGGCTGCCGTCAAAATTTCGCATAGCAGACGATGCACCCACTTGCCTTCCTGAATGGCGAGGCTGAGCGCGATGTACTCCGCTTCACTCGTGGAAAGTGACACGCTCGACTGTTTCTTGCTTCCCCAGCTTACAGGTGCCCCTATCAAAGTGAAGGCATAGCCTGAGGTCGACTTGCGATCTGCGTGGTCGCCAGCCCAATCTGCGTCAGAATACCCGCAAAAGTCCACCTTGTCACCAGGCTTGAAGCATCTTCCATGCGACTTGGTACTTTGCAGATTTCGAAAGATCCGCTTCACTGCAATCCAGTGCTCGACTTGAGGATTCTCCATGAAGCGTGAGACGTATCCGACTGCGAAGGCAATGTCTGGTCGAGTTGCGGTCATGAGGTGCATGAGTGCACCGACAGCTTCACGGAATGGCGCATTGACTTTTGTCGTCGAGTTGCTCGATACCAATCTTGAGCTGATGTCCACCGGACTTGTCATCGCCTTGCACTCACTCATGGCGAAACACTTCAGAATGTCATCGATGTAGCGTCGCTGGCACATCGTCACACTTCCGTCGGATCCATCCACGAGCTCGATGCCCAGCACAAATGCACATTTGCCGCTGTCAGTCATCTCAAACTGAGTTTTCAGATCGCTCTTGGTGCTTTCGATCAGGTTAGTCGAACTACCAGTCACCAAAACATCATCGACGTAGACCAGTAGCAGCACGCAATGTCCGTCCGCAGTCTTGATATACAAGCATGGATCAAATGCTGAAACTTGAAATCCGATGGAGCAAACGAACTCGTCAAAAGTCCCGTTCCAGACTCGAGACGCTTGTTTGAGGCCATAAATGGCTTTCACCAACTCGAGACAGTCGAACTAGCTGTCGATCTCGACACCTTCGGAGACCGAGCAGAAGACTTGTTCCTTCCCATCACGCCATACAGGAACGCCGTCACCACGTCGAGCTGATCGAGAGGCCAGCCGAAATACTTCGCAAGTCCGAAAACCATGCGCAGCGTGACGTACTTGACGACAGGCGAAAACGTCTCGGTGTAGTCAATGCCGTACTTTTGTTTGAATCCCTTGGCCACGAGACGCGCCTTGTACTTCTCAATAGGTCTATCTGCTTTTCTCTTGATCTTGAACACCCACTTAGTGCCGATAGCGCGTTGTCATATCCCATGAACAGTCCTTCACGAGCTTTGGGGTCCCACTTGAGTCGTTTTTCTTTCGGGGTGAGCAGATACGCTCTGCATCCGAACACTCGCATGTGTTTGACACTTGGCTTGGACTTGTACATGATCTCAAGCGGGGTCTTGTCTTGGATCTTTGGTGATGGCAGGCGGTTCTTGATGTAGATCGCTGTCATCGCTGCTTCAGCCCAAAAGCACTTGTCCAATTTCGCATGGTGAAGTAGACTGCGTCCGATCGTGGAGATGGTTCGAATGGCACGTTCCGCCGTGGAATTGGTCTGATGCGCGTACGGGACCGTGACTTGTTGCTCGATGCCTTGGTCCTCGTAGAAAGTCTTGAGCGAAGACGTCGCAAACTCGCGTGCTCCGTCATGACGAACGAATTTAACCTTCTTGTTGAACTGTGTCTGCACCGCCATGACATACTTCTTGAGGCACGCTTCACTTTCCGACTTGGCCCGCAAACAGAAGCCCTTCATGCAGCCACTGGCTTCGTCCACAACCAAAAGTAGGTATTTGCTGCCACTCAACGAGTCCACTTCCATGGGGCCGCAGGTGTCGATGTGGAGCAGCTCGAACGTTTCATAACGATGCTTGTCATGGTTTTTTGGAAATGGTTTTTGGACCATCTTTCCTTCTTGACAACCACGACACACCATTGGCACACTTGGTGTTGATGGCATTTGCCCATCCTTGATCATGCCACTGGCGACCATCTTGCGAAGAACATCGATCGGTGCGTGGCCCATGCGTGCATGGAGATCTTCGGATCTTGAACGCGAAAATGTATTAGCTGACCATTGTGGTGTTCGAAGCCAGTAGAGACCGTCCACCAGGTCCGCTGTCGCCACCACTTGCTGGGTTCCTTTGTACGTCACTTGCATCTTGACATCTTCAAACATCACTTGGAACTTGCCACTCTTGTTGATCTGTGGTATCGATAGCAGATTCTTGCTCATACTTGGGACGTAAAGCGCGTTCTTGATCTCGATGTCACGCTTGTCACCGTTGGGTAAAACCACCTTTTCGATGATGGTTCCAACACCCTTGATAGCAGCTTTGTTTCCATCTGCAACTGAAACTTCTCCTTCGTCTCTTTCGTTGAGAACCGCAAACTTGGCCTTGTCATGGCAGATGTGATGTGTAGCGCCACTGTCCACCGCCCACATTCCAGCCATGCCATTGCCCACCGAAAGTCCACACTCCAACGAAACAGCGAACGCAACACGATCGTAGTCATAGTTGTCATCATGGTTTCGCCACTGGACATTGTTGGCTCCGCGTCCACGACTGTTGTAGCCGCCGCGTCGAGCTCCTCGATTCTCTTCTTTCTGCTTGGTCCAGCACAGCTCCGCCGTGTGCCCCAATTTACCGAAGTACGTGCACTTGCTAGGGTCACGCTCGGTACTGAAAGCCTTGGTCGCTTTTTCAGTCTTTACCGATGTCGTTTTGTCACCCTGTCTCTTGATGTGCTCATTCGTCAGCACCTTCACAACGTCTTGCGTCCGTAGCTCCGCGCTGCTCATCTCCAAGTTGAGAACGACATTCTCGTAACTCTTGGAGAGACTGCGCAGCAAGCAGATCGCTACATCCTCGTCTTCCATCTTCGTGCCGATGCTGCTGAGCTTGGCACTGATGTTGAGAACTTCATTGCAGTGATGCAAGACGTTTTCTCCTTCCGTCATCTCCATGCTGAAGAGCTGTCGCTTGAGGTAAATACGGCCAGCCTTCTGCGAGCCACTGTAGAGTGTCTTCAAGCGCGCCCACGCAACCCACGCTTCCTCGCAGTCGTCGACCACGTGATGGTAATCCGCGTCCATGTGCAGAAGCATCAAGCCGAACGCAATGTTGTTCGTCTTGACGTACTCGTCACTGGAGCGAGGATCGGCGAAGGTGGGGGTGGTCTCCTGGTTGACCACGTGCCACGTCGACTAGGTCAGGAACACGCCACGCATGTAGCGGCTCCATGTCGCGTAGTTGTCGCCGTTGAACTTGTCGATTGAGACCTTGGATGCGGTATCTTGGACAGAGGACATGACGCTTGGGCTCATAACCTGTTAGTTTCTGAGCGGGGCTTGGACGTGCGAAGGGGAATTCTCTTAGGAAGACCGAAGAGAAGACACTTGAGCGGAAGAATGAAGATTCGAAAGTGATTGATTTATCGGAGCTTATTCTACCTGCACCCTGATTTATATGTGGTCGACATATAAATCAGGTGCGACTGTTCACGCCTGATTTATACGTAACCGCCTATAAATCCAGTAGATCACTCTACTCCTCCAATCAACTCTGAGGTAATTATCGTCGTGACAACTATCCCGTAAGAACTCACCCTTGAAGTTCGGATTGTACCGGTAACCCTCAATAGAAGGTGCGGCGGAGGAGCCCTGGCGACCGGTACGACGACCAGGATAGGCAGCAGTAGTAACGGTCTCAGAACCAGCCAGAGTGCATGAAAACGACCTCGAAGACATGGTGAGCAAAGCGTGACCGGAAATGAGCAGACGACAATGTAGAATTATAGCAAAAAAAGACGAGACGAAACTGGTGAGGCGAGACAAAAAGCGTGGAGACGTTTTTAGAGAGGCGGAGCAAGGAGATGATCGATGGGAAAGGCTAGACGTCGAGGGGTTGTAGCTTCGTAAAAAGACCGTGCAGTGTGATAGTCACATGGGCACTGTGTGTTAAATTTGGAACTGGGGAGTATAACTTTGGAAGAATACGTATCATTATACTTTAAAAAGGGTTGCTTCTACCTAAAGACAAAGGTGAAATCTTAAAAAGGACAAAGTGTAAAGAGTGAAACAATGAGGGTGTCGCAACTAAAACCCGGACGGTAAACCGTGACGAAAGTCGACAGTAGCGGCTCCAGATCACACGAAACACACGTGTTTGTGCGGAACATTTAAGTTTTCATAGAGAATACGACAGCACTTGAACGACTTAGCGAGAGGGTGAAAACCTTGAAATTTTTAAAGTTATTCCGCAAGAAGATAATAGGGATCTTTGGCAAAGTCGCAATACCATTCATTACTGAAGCCAATAAGCTGAGCATTGAGTCGAATGTTTTCCTTCTTTCGCGGGTGGGTCATCATCTTGAACAAACGCTGAAGATGAAGATGCATCATGGTCAAACATTGACGGAAGACGCCCGTAAGTTGTAGAGCAGGGGGTCGATAATTTCCTTGTCGCGATTGAGCCAAAGTGTCCGTAAAATAACACTGCGGACCACGTTGAAGAGTCGAACCGGAGTTAGAGAGCCAAAAGTAGCTTATTGGTGAGCCGAAACTTCAAATCGATGAAGAAACAGTACTTGGGGCCAAGCGATCTTGGACTGACAAAGTCTCAAAACGGAGGAGGGGAGAGGATATAAATGCTTGTCCATGTAGAGATCCCATAGTAACTTATGGGACGTTTCCGGAGTAGCGTAATTTTGAACACAATTAACTTCCCCGGTATGCCAACGGTACTTGTATCAGAAACCAAGTCCATATGCTGGAGTCGAAAGACAAAGTCGGCATCGAGTTGGTAAAATATCGCGGTGAAGCATCCGTCCGGGTGCCCAGTGTTAATACTCAATAAACACTTCTGGAACTGAAGGCTAAAGTAGTGGTAGAGGCGGCAGATTTTGTTTAAGTGGAAGACGCTTAACAACCCGGTTTGACACTGTGGCAATATCAACACCATCAAAAGTCCACACATGAAGCGCACCGATCGTCCCCTCAGGCAGCAGCGGAGAAAAACGCAAATCTTGATAGTGTGCAGTTAAAGCAAGTCGAAGAGCAAGCTTTTGAACCACAAAAGTGCATGTCCGTGTAGAGAGAATACTAGGATGCAGCCATATCTACTAGCATAATGAGCCACGCGAGGTTGTTTCGAATTCACGAACGGCTACTAGAACGCGAGGGCCTCTCCACATGTTGATCGACGCCCGAACAATGAAGCAATTTCTTGTATTTTCCAGTTGCCTGTTTGGAGGAAGACTTGATTAGTGAATGTGTGGAAGATAAAGGCAACTTCTTGATCGGCCGGCTTGATCGAAGATGAATCCAATGAATCCCTAAGTGTAGCCTCAGCTAAAAGCGAGCCGAAAACGGAGAGAAAAGTTGAAGTTCTTATAACACCTTGACGATTGAGAAATTTTCAGGCCTTCCGATGGAGTACCGCGAGGGTGCGCTTGCCTTTGGTAAACCGAAAATACACATTATTCCAAAGAGGCCACGGGATCTTGGCCAAAACTGGATTCGAACATTGGAGTTTGATGATGATCTTGTTGCTCCGAGTAGCAGCAGGAGCCCTCCAGTAATCAAGAACGACTTGCCAGCGAAAAGTTTGAGCCAATGGAGGAAGTCCAAGCGTAACCCTCGATAGCGGAAAGCCAAATCATTTTCATCTTGAGCAGGGATAAACTACTTGAGCGGACTAGGCTAATTTTGACGTCTTCGACGAATTAACTGCCAGATGAGATTGACTTGAAGGAGTTCCACCGAAGTCGCAACGGATGGTAACTCAACAATGCATCCACTGGATGCTGTACACTCGGAAACGCACCCCGTGATGCGGGTAGTGCACTGCACTAGAAGGATCAACATTGATAAAAATCCTCATAAGCGGTTCGAACTGGAGCAGATCCCTCTTCGACACAGCAACAGTTCCTAAAAATGCCAAAGTGCTGAGAGAACCATAGTCTTTAAAATTGGTACTCTACTCCGCAGGAACGAGCACACCATCGCCAAGAAATACATAATTTTTAAATTCACACAAGAAGTTGAGGAAGTTGCGGTTATGGCATGGCAGCTGGCCCAACCGCGATACCCGAAAGTGTGGTGTGTTCGACGTTCTCCAAAATACGAACGCCCCTATTCCGAAGCCGATCTTGAAGGTTGATGTCCGAATAAACCCATGATCGAAAAGGAAAGATAACCTTCTTGTCCACACGAAGTCACATGCCAGTGGCGTCACATGACACGATCCAGAAACTTGGGAGCATGACAAAGATTGTTCACCAAGCCCGTAATGTCATCAGCAAAACTGACGAGATGATGAGAGGTGTTGCGAATCTTGATGGCAAAAAAGTCTGTTGTTGCCCGCAGGAAGCATAGAAGAGGCTCAATAAAAAGCACAAACAGTCCGGGCGATAGTGGATCCTCTTGACGAATTCCAGCATCTAAGCTGAAGAAGTCCGAGCGTGAAGAATTAATCAAAACTTGAACGAGCGTACCCCGAAAGAAAGTCGTCACCCGATGGTGGAAATTGCACCCAACTCGACCAAAGGCTTTTCCAGTTGACCCTATCGAAATCGTTCGCAAAGTCGAGGCAAATTGCGCCGGCAGGGTCTTGCTAGGTAACCCGTCGGCATGTCTTGTAGTTCGTGGAAATAACGAAGCGCGTGCCGAATGTCACGTCCAGGCACGAAGCCAAATTGGTCCACATCCAGTAAACTGGATAAAACTTGGTTAAGGCGATAAGCCAGTGCCTTCGGGCCGAACTTGGCATTTTGATTCAGTAAATCCAAGGGACGATAGTTCATGAGATCCGATCATGATCCCTTCTCGAAGAGTAAAGAGATGTAAGCGCGGCGTTGAAACTTGGACATGCGGCATAGCCGGAATTGAGCAGCATCGACAAGCTCCAAAACTTGAGCCCAAAGACAGGAAATAGCTGGTAGTACTCCACAGGTAATCCATCAGTACCCGGCGACTTCCCACGAGCGGTATGCTTGATAGCATAGAAGAAAATATTTTAGCCGTAATCGGCGCGTCGAGGAGGGCGGCGTGAGTTGACTTAAGCTTCCGATGGCTGTGTTGAAGAATATCTTGGATTTGGAGAGTCGAATTGCTGGGAACGACCTCCAAGTCGCGGGAATCCGATTGAGACACGATGTTCCAATATCAACGATGAGTCGAAAGAATCGTTGATGGGCCCCTTGACAACCCTTAAAACGGGTCGACAGACGAGATCGACGGCTTGAGTTCCGCCGCAGCGGGAGACCAAAAGAAATATGCAATAGATTGTTCACCCGACCTGACATCCAGATCAAACTTTGAAGCAACGTTGCGCTCGCGAAGCGCCATCGAAAAGTTCATACAGGCTTGACGGGACTATCACGCCGAAGCCGATTATAATCACTTGAATCCATCGAAAAAAGTGGCTTGCAATCACGCGAAGCAGAGGGAGAAGGTGCCGAAGTTGACTAGCAGTCGCATCCTTCCGCCGTAAATATTCTTGGCAGAGGAATTTACGATCGCGCCTCTTGTGCTCGTCTAAAAAGATAGCCGGGAATCTTGCTTGGATCGAACAACGCAGCCAAATGCTGAAGGTTACATTGGAGTTGGGCTTGAACATGTTCGCACTTGAGTAGCCAAGTCAGACACTTAAACGGCAAAGAGACACCAGGCGGTGGTGAGTGTGAAGATGCTGAAAATTTTACTGGCGCATGATCTACGTCGCCAAACTTGGTACCTAATGAGTGTGTAGACGTCCGAACAAACTTGTCATAGAAATCGATACTGGCCAGGCAGTAATCGATGCGATTCTTGGACTTGGAAACCGTAAACTCGTGCAGATTGAGGTTTTCGAGTCGCCGAAAGTCGATTAAGCCGAGGATAATCATCCAATCGAAAAGCTTAGCATGACAGCGTCGTGAAATGTGGCACCAGGCGAAGCTTGGTTCAAAAATGGGTCCATAGTTATGTTGAAATCACCCAAAACCAAATAGACCGAAGAGTGTCCGAAGCAACGAGGCACAGCCGAAAAGTAGGAAGCCCGATCTATTGCGCGGACGGGCCTATAAACAACGTGAATGTAGACACGAAGAGTACCTAAATTGGCGGATACGACCAAGTAGCGATTGCTTAATACCATAGTATTAGCATGAAGCGAGGTTCAATTTTGACGATCTTAAAAAGGGTGTGCTCCATTAAAAAGTAGAGCTACACCATTGCGGGGCCCAAACTCAGACGAAATGGAATACGACCAAAACGAACAGGCGTGGGCATCCGCGACATGAAGAAAATAGTCGTTATCATGAAGCAATTGGTGCTTAAAAGCTTGGTTTCTTGAAAAGCGACAACATGATATCGTGATTGTAAATCTTGGTAAAATTGTAGGCGGGGCTTGTTCAGCCCATTCACATTGAGTGAAACCGTCTTGAAGACCCATGCCTCCTGCCTAGAAGTGAAGTCGAGGAGTTAAAGATCCTTTCGCATCAGGTTCCAATGCTTGGACAGCCTGAACCAAAGACTTCAAAAAAGTCGGGCACAGTCTCGTACTGCAGAAGGTCTTTCGCTAATGAGCTGAAACCAAGCAGCCAAAGAGTGTTATCCGAAAGCAGCGGAATTTTCAAATCGACAAGAAAGTCCGGGACAGACTCCGTGAGGACGAAAGCTTGATTGGGTCATATTAGACCGTACGCGCCATAATGTGAAGCACCAAATCCCAACTCGAAAGAACAATAAAAGCCTTCTTGTATTGATCCGAAATTGGAGCCCCTGTACCCAAAAGTTTTCAAAGCATGGTCTTTGCCTTGCCCGTCTTATGAAGAACTCTTGAACATTGCGACTGAGCCACGCTTGTGCCAGGATAAGTATGTACCAGAAGACGGCAGATACTTCAGTAATGAACGAGAGTGTCGAGGCGATCTTCAGACGCCATAGCCGGAAGTATAAGTCCCGGGTTAGCCTCAACCGTAGCCAATTGTTCGAGAGAGGTACGGGAACTGAGGTCTTTTAAAAAAGAGTCAACGCACTTGGTGAGCTCAAGGCGTGTCATTCTCTCAACTTCGTAACTCATAGTATACGAGGTTACGATGGACGTGTAGGCCTTCTTGTCGGCTGCAACTTGAGCACACTCCATACAATTTCGTCGCCCTCCTCACGGCGAGCTTCGAGATCGTATTACCACGGGAGACGTCCGGGTATGCGTCCTCAAACTATAGCGGACTATAGAATTCGGCTTGACGAGACCAGTAGCGTAAGCTATGCCAGCCGGAAAGTTGAAGTCATACTTGATTGACTTGGCCTCAACCAAATCAGCGCCAGAAAGACCGTAAAGCGCTTGTCGATTAATACTCGCCTTCGCCCAAAGCGGGACGTATGAATTAACCTTGGGGGCATTATAAACCTCACTAAAAAGCCTCCAAGTTGAATTCCGGCGGACCGGAATTAGACTCGTCGACAGTATCAACCATATGCGACGCAACGTCGTCGTCCGACATAGCGGCGTCATCGGGAGGAGAGGTGTCAAGGTCCGAAAGCGCATCCAGATCGCCAGAAGAATCCAGTAAAAAATCTGGTGTTGAATCCAGCGAAGAATCAGGGGCTTGCGAAAAATCGATTCCCGAAGAGACAATACAAATCCCTTGGGATCAGAATGGATAGGCGTACCGGATGGTGTGACCGGGCCAGAAGGTGACGACGCCGCACATTCAGCTGCCTTACGAGCGGCATCCTCTTCTTGACGAAGGCGAATTGAGGGGGGTGTTACACGGTTGTAACGAGCCACTTTGTGGTTGACGAAATACGCACGAGGTTTGACCATGCCGTCGCCCGGCGACGAAAACTCAATCTCACGAAGTGGATTATCTAGAGATGAGACCAATACAGAAGACGCCTGATCTTGCCAAAATAAACAGTGGGTTCCCGCGAGGGAAGGCCGGTTCGCACAAACGTGGGTAGGACACACGTCAAAGGTGCACCATATACCGCAAACCAATCAAAAATCACGTGGTCCGTGGCTTCGCGAGGCAGACGGACCAGATCAACAAAGCAACGAGAGCCGTACTTCGAAAAAAAATTTGTGCGATTTGGGTTTGCGAACTAAACGCATTAAGCTTGACCAAACTGAGTTTAGAAGCAGTGTCGTAGGCCGTGCATGTGAAACGGATCCCCGCGTTAGAGGTCAGCTTAAAGACTTGAAGAAGACGTGCCAGACGAGCGTCCTTCCACAAGTGTGGTTGGTTGTCTTTCGCAAGTTCATCAAGCACCTCAGCAAGGTGCTTACGCTTGATCGCATGAGGACAAGGATTCCACATGCGATGCAGCTCCACCGCACTGGTTGGCGTTGGAGCACGTTTTAATGCATTAAGACGCAGAGCGTCAAGGTTAATGAGAGCAAGTTCAGATTCACTAGCCTTAAGCAAAGAGTCCCCCGGAAGCTGATGGGGGAACTCGGTGTGTCGAAGAGTTGGGCGTGGGTTCACCATTAGTGCAAACAAATAGGAATTAGGTACGTCTATGCGGATGACTGGCTGCAGTAAGAGGGGCAAACTTTAACTCTGGGAGCTGTACTCACGCAAAGCAAAGAGAGTCTGTACCGGAAGTTGCAAAGCGCTAAGTGTACCTCAATACAAGGCACAACACAACTGCGTCTTCTAACTTAGAACAACGCAAGTTGTAAACCCTTGAATGGAAGTTCTTACGGTCCCTCAACCAGCCACAATAAGTAGGTATCGGACAACAATAAGGAAGTTGAAAGAAGAAGCGCATTGGACGAACTACTAGAATGAGCGGAAGTAAAAACCGGATTATTGCTGAAGAGTACGTGTAGCCCAGAGAGCCACAGGAGTCGAAAGCAGTGAAGAGGCGGCTAGGCAAACGCGGCGAGTACGACGTCGAGACGAAGCAACGGGTTAAAAGACGAACGGCGAAGAACAACGAGCAAACGGAGCTTGTGCGGTGTCGCAAGGGGGGGCTTTGTCTGGACGGGTGTGCTGATGAAGGCAAACCGAGAAGTAGGAGTGTAAGTTTGGTGTTTAAAATAACATCATGCTAGGTTAGAGTAGAGTAGGGAAAGTGGCCCAAAACAGGGTAGGAAGGTATTAGAAATCGGCCAATCAATCAGAGAGGCACAGAAGGACTAGACTACCAGGGCAGGAGCCCAGGACAGGATAGCCAAGCAATTGACCGAAAAGCTGAGAGTCCAGCGACTGCAGAAGAACCATACGGGAAAAAACCAAATAGACAAGAGGTACTGCCCGCCCACGTGGCCCCACCAAGCGACAAAATGCCGCCTATGCCGAAGCGTGAGGATTACGCGACGAGGCGGAGTTTGCGCAGCCGTGCATGAGCGCTCGTGTATCCTGTGGAGATGGCACAGGAATCACGAGCAGTATGAGGGAGACCGCCATGGCTACACGGCCTCGCGCGGGCTGAAAAAGAGGGGCGAGCACAAGTAGCGCGCGAAGAGGGCCAGGGACTACCTCGGCATCAAAGGGTGACGCGGAAGAAGAATTGCCATAGGAAGATGAACACAAGCGGCTGCAGCATCATCGGCGAAGCCACCGAGATTCGCCATACAGAGGAAGAAACTGGCGGCGTGAACGACGACGAAGGCGAACATGACATGGCGGCGGAAGACGGAATCGACTCGGACGACGAAGACTGCGATAGTGAAGAAGAGTTGGCCGAGGTCATCGACCTCACCCAAAACAGCGTCAAGGAGAAGGAAGCGGCGCCAGGGACCCGGGTGATATTTGATCGACAACGTACCCCAACGCCAGCAGGTGCCGTGGCCCACAGACGTGCAGCAGGTGACGAAGATGCTGAACCCATACAGCATATTGTTTGAGAACGAAAAGGCGAAGGAGGAAAAATGCGGGTGCACAAAGACGTACGAAATTGACACATGCGCCAACGCCGCCGAGTACCAAGTTTGTGGAGAAGAAACGTGTTCCTTGGGGGCGAAGAGGTGCAAGAACCGATTTCGCACGTGTAGGCTGCAGTTGAGGGTCACGCGTCAAAGACTCGGCGTCTTTGCCGCCAGGCCAATTGCTTATGGCACACGCACGCCATTGTAAAAGAATTCCGCATCCGGCATAGGTGTGCATCCATCGTACACAGGTGGTGCACCCTACGTTCACCCCAAAGAAATCCGGAAACTCGAGCTGATAGAGTCCTGGGGGGTCGGGACCCCCATATAAGGAAAACCCGATACAAAAAATCGGATGAGATGTTGCGGGCCCAGGGAGTGTAAGTCTGGATCCAGCACCCGCTGAAATCCCAGCTTTAATAGCGTAGATTGGAACAATGGTAGTTTATAAGGTTATATTTGCTTTTACGACCGGCTCGCTTTCCCTGTACGTATACTCATGAATGGTCAAGTCATGTTTTGTGAGTCTGGCTTTCTCTCTACAGTTGGTGGGTTGGTAAGGTCGCATCGTGTACTGTAAAATTATTCAGAGAGTTTGTAGCAGGTGTTTGCTTATAAAAATACATTAGCTTGTAAAAATAAGATAGGGTGCAAAACGAGCGCACATGATGCTGGTGGATTAAACCGATGCCGGCGAGTCTCAGACTGCTGGTTAACATGCGTTTGTGACGATCTCATTACTGTTGACAAGGTACACCGATTTATGTCTTTATGGATGCATCCTTATCGGATAGTGGTAATTGGGTGTGATTCACTTTCCTGGGAACATAAGGTAAGTGTATATGCGGTCCAGCTTTCATTTGGTAAACTGATTACCAGAAGGTTACAAGATCGTGATGGAAACGTAGCTACGACAATGTTTCTTATCCATAAATACGAAATATATCATAGATACAGGCTTAGATGTAACATGGTTAGCATAAGAACTAAGGACCTCAGTCAATATATCACTTCGGTATTTGCCTTTTTAACTCAACAATAACGGAAGCACATTAAGTTTGATACGAATAGTGCTGTGTTGTACGAGGATCACGATATAGAGTACCGGTTTCAAACGATCTAGAGGGGTCCCGTGCTAGTTATCCGCAATGTGCAGTTGATAAAGCGCGTTTTATGGTAAAGAATGCGCTCACGGAGATGTTGATGAAGCGGTTAAGAGTAACTTCATGGCTGAAAAGATTCGACGTCAATCTGCCATAACCTTTTCAGTACTCTTTACATGGTCTTCATATTCGACCTTATAGCATTGAGATTTAATCGGACAGAATTCGAGTGAATTGTACACTTAAATTTTACCAATGTTTTCAATGTTTGTCCAGAATACTTCCTTAAGAAAACAATATCTGAAATTTAAATAGAGGAATGAACGTAACACTTTTAAAGCTCTAAGTTGCGTCTCATTTTCAGTGTGCAACAATATCTTTCAAAAATAGATTATTCGGGGTTTTGGATTCGAATTGAAAATTCAGAAGGCTAATGCTCCATTAAAAATTTGAGCAAGGCTGTTTTTAATCAAATTATAAATGTTTTGTGTGTTCTTACAAATTCAAAAAATAATTACAAAATATGGTGGATGCAAACTTCACATTTAGATCAGCACTGCTAATTTAGGTATATTCGTCTCATTTGCATAGTCTTTCCTCTCTGAGGGAATTGTTACCAGCGCGAAGGATTCTGTTTGACAGTGTTATTTTGGGTTGAGTCCAAAATGGACTTTCATAAGCAACGTTTGTATAGTTTTTCAGCAGATGACATGAATATCGTGACTTTTACTTCCAAACATCCGTCCATATCGAAAATTTAAGCTGAAAAAAGGTCTAGCCGAGTGCAGCTAAGCATTATTGACGACAACACGAATTTGCAGATATACCACAGTCTCCACTTCGGTTCTTACAGCCTCTCCGTTGCTCTCGGTCGCGCCGTTATGCACACGACTTCAGTACGTCCGAGTTTTGCTATAGAGCTGCTGCGCTCCTCTGCATTGATTCCAAATATGCTGCTAGCTAGAGCTGAGGATAACCAGACCTATGATTTTCCAGATAATCAGCTATTCATGAGGCATGTGAGCCGCGCAGCCGACGATTTGTAAGGTCCGTCTATGACTGAGTACGACGGACGCGACATCGTGCTGATGGTGGCAATGCCAAAAAATCGGTCGCGATGTCGAGATGTGGAGCCACTCTCAGTGGCGATTCCATAGTTTGTCAACGAAAGTCCTCGGTCGCTTCATGTAGCAGTAGAGATTGAACGACCCGTTGACGCAAAAGAGACGCGTCCTGGTTGCCCCATCGACCGTCGTTTGCTCCTCACTAATTTGCCAATAGCTTGCGTTCACTATGCACCGTAAAAAAGACAGGGCGTGAAGCCATTTCAAGCGACAACCAGCTCAGCTGCTGACTGACGTGCGAACGCGTCCGTCGTGCTCAAATAGACAGTCAATCGCTGCCAATTAGCGCCCACCCCTATGAACGCCCACATCTCCACTCCGGTATCGTCACGCGCGCGTTTTAAAACTAAAAAAGCGGTCCCTGATCATTAATAAGCGACCGACAAGAGTCGCAACTGCGACAGTCGCACACAAGACACGGTCGACCAGCACAAACGAGCACCATGTCGACCCGACCACGCGCTTACGTGGGCGCCCAGGACGACGTGCGGTCCACGGATTCGCGCAGCTCGGCGCGTCCCCGAGCTTTTATCCGACGGGACGACGACGACGCAGGATCCACGGGATCCCACATGTCAGTGGGACGTCCTAAAGCTTTTATCCGGACAGATGACGACGTGCGGTCCACAGACTCACGCAGCTCGGCGCGTCCCAGAGCTTTTGTCCGGGGGGACGACGACGTGGGATCTACGGGGTCCCACATGTCAGTGGGACGTCCCAAAGCTTTTGTCCGAGGGGACGACGACGTCTGCTCGACGTCTTCGCGAGCATCAGCCCGACCCAAAGCTTTTATCCGCAACGACGACGACGGCAGCTCCTTGTCCAGTAACGCGGAAGGTCCATTTGCGTGACCAGGACTCGAATCACGCAGCATAGCGGCACGGGAGGAGCAGCTCGGGCGGCCCACAATGGAATGCAGTGGGGGGGGGCTGACGGCCCCATAATGGAAAAACATCCGCCGGTCGCGGGGGCCGGGGGCTTTAAAGGGGGGGAACCCCCGGGCCCCCTGGACCTGGATGAAAACCCGTCCCTGAAAGGGATTTTTGTCCCGTTTTGGGGGCGGCCCCAGTTAAAAAGGGGGGCCCCCCTTTTCACCCCTTTGGGCCCCCAATGGGGGCCCGGGATACCCGGCCCGGAGACCGCAAATCCCCGGGGGAATTTCAAAACAGGGGTTTTGTGGAAAACAAAAAAAAAATCCTCGGAGAGCCCTTTTTGGCCCCCCCAAAGGCCCCTTGGAAAAAAAAAGGGGGGGAGTTTTTGCCCAGACAATTTGAAAATTTATGTTCCCAAAATTGTGGCTTTCCCAAGGGGGGGGCATAAAATAAAACAATTGGGGGGGGCACGCAGCCTCGGGCTCCATGGGTGTTCAGGCCAGCACCGTTGCAATAGCGCGTCTCGAAAAGCACAGCGCGGAGGTTTTGGACCGCCAAGCAAGAGCTGACCGCGAGTTGACAGAGCTCAGCACTCGAGTCAAGTCGCTGTCGTCCGCGACGATGAAGATCTCGACGCTGGAGGACAACATTGAAGCTCTTGTTACCAACCGGCAGAAACAGGAACAAGGGTTGTTCAAGCTGGCAGACCGAGTGCAGTTGATGCACCGTCAAATGGGCAGCTTAGTGGACATGAAGGCTGTGGAAAACTTGCTGAGCATTCGTCTGACGCGCGAGTTTCGTGAAATGGAGGACCGATTGTCGCAAAAGGTGATCCGCATGGCTGAGAAGATGGAGCAGAAGGTACAAAGCTTGGAAGAGCATTCGTTCTTGCAGCGCCAGGAGGGTCTAGCTGCTTTAAAGAATAATCTGTCGGATGATATTCAGAGTCTGCAGAGCTCGGTACTACGCCGAAGTGAACTGCTTCCATTGCAAGATGCCCGGATGCAGAACAAGGAGGAGGTGGCACAGCTTTCGGCCGTTTTGAGTCTTCACGAGAGAAAGCTTCAGGAGGCCAAGGAAGCTAGTGACTCGCTGCGCGATGAGATGAACAAGGCAATCCAGAGTCAACAGTGTAGTGCTGCAGCCCTGATGGAAGAGAAGCTTCAGCAGATTGCAAGTAGTAACGAGAAAAAGTCGAGGTCGATCGATGATCAGCTCTCAGAGCTTGGTGAAAAGCAAAAAAAGCTTGAGGAGGCCACGAAAACGCTTCAGGAGAACATGGCGCAGACCGGTCAGCAGTTAAACCATGACGCTGTGGACAAGGATGTGGGGAATGATAAGCTGCGTCAGCGTCTTGCTTGCTCTGTAGTAGAGCTTGAGGTCTTGGCAACGACAAAGGCAGAAGTAGAGCACCGCTTTGCTGCTTCGGAAAAGCAATTTGAAGCGAGGTTGGAGGCACTTCGTATGACTCTGACCAAGGCGGAAGAGCAGAAGGAAGTAGAGCGCTTGGAGCTTGTGCGAAAGCTGCAGGAGGAGAGTAAGTTGATGGGTGTTGCACAGGGAAAGAATACGATGTTGGAAACCCTACTGGCTCGTGAAAAGGCTGAGAACGAGAAGAAGAATGAGCTCGTGCGTAAGTCGAAGAAAGAGGTGGCAGAAATTCGTGACCAGATTCACAAGTTGGAAAGCGAAAAAGAGAAGGAGGTCCAGCAGCTGACGTCGGAGCTACAAGCTAAGCAGACCCAGGTTGCACTTCTGAATAAGACGCTGGAGCGTGTTGAGACGGCTTCCGCCAAGACGCTGGATCTATCCAAGGGTGAAGCTAAGACCGTTCGTCGTACGAAAGCGATGAAGGAACATGAGCTATTCATTACACAAATGAAGCTGAAAGAAATGGAGGGTGTGGCTCAAGCACTTCAAACTGGTACTGAGATTCAGAAGCAAGCCGCATTTGCAGCTGTGAGCAGTGAGGAGCGCAACGGGTTGGAGAAATCGCTTCTCGAAAGCCATCTAGAGAAGGAGGAGTTGAAGCAGAAGGTCGAGGAAATGATTGAAGAGCTCAATGCGGCTAAGGCAAGTCAGAAAGTGGTTATGGAGGACACCATCACCAGGCTTTCGAGCGACTATGATAGCAAGATTGGTGAGCTGAAGCAGCAAGTCGAAGACAAAGAGCGAACAATGCGGCGATTCTGTGACACGCTCGCTGAAAAGGGCAGCATCGACGCTATCGAAGTTGAGCTGGCTGCGCTGAAGGACGAGAAGAACGACTTACTAGAACAACTTCAGCGTGCACAGATTGAGCACGAGCGTGTTGCACTGAAGACTGAGACAGATCTCCGTCTCGAACATGCAGCCGAGTTTGCTGCAATAACGTCAAAGTTTGAAGCGCGTATATCGGAGCTGGAAAGTGCCAAGTCTGAGCTTGAAACGACCAAAGTGACGATTGCCGAGCTGGAGAAGGAGCTGGAGAACCAAGAAACGATACGCCAGCGGGAGGTGTCCAGTCTCACAGACGAAATCAAAGAGGCTCGAAGCAAGATCGATACATGCACGACGCAAATCCTAGAGCTTGAAGTGATCAAGGCTCGTCTGGAGGGAGATGCATCTCATATCGAGGCCAACATTGGTGGAGCATCTGCTGAAAAGGAGGAGGAGCTGGTTGCTGTTAAGAGTCAGATGCAAGCGGAAGTCGACAAGCTTTATGCTGAGCTTGCCGAAGTGTCGAGTATGCTGGAGGCCAAGCAGGCGATGCTTAAGGAGGCAAAGCAGTCGGATGAATCGAATCGCGAGCGGCTGGTAGAAATGGCGATGACCCAAGAAGAGATGCAGAGCCGCTACGTCTTCCAGGTCGACTCGCTCACGTCGAAGCTTAAGCAGGAGCGTGAGAGCAGTCGCGCTCGCGAGCAGGATCTAGAGGATGCCATTGCCAAGCTCAATGTGGACATCAAGACACTAAAGGCTGAGTCGAGCAAGGAAGTAGACGCCGTCCGCCTAGAATTGATGAGCCAAATGACCAAGCTAACAGCATCTCTACAGGCCTCTCAGCACCGTGAACGACAGCTGCAGTCGCGCCTCAAACGTATTTTGGAGGAGTTGGTGCATGCTGCGAACGCCTTGGGCGGGAATGAAGTGGTCGAGGGTGCAGAAATGAGTGATGACGACGCCATCACGTATCACCTCGACGCCCTGTACGCGACACACCGCCGTACGGTGCATGAATTGGAGAGACTCCAGGGTGAGTACGAACTAACCGTTAAACAGGCTGCCGTGGACAGCGCGACAGCTCAAGAGCTGGGCAACCACGTGAAGGAGCACGAGTCTCAAATCTCTGACCTGGAGTCGGTTGTGCAGCAACTTCGTGGGGAGCTGAAAGAGCAGTACCACAAGTCTGCAGTCATTGCAAACGGATCCGATGAGTTTGATGACGAGATGGCTTCTTTGCGAGAGGAGAAGCATCAGCTGGAGCGTCAGCTGCAAGAAGAGGGAAAAGATCGGGAAAAGCGTGAGGTATCGTACCAGCGACGAACAGAGATGAAGGAGCGCGAAGTTGAAGAATTTCGCATTGAGAACGAAGCACTGACTGCTGCTGTCGTTGCTGTCCGCGAGAAGATCCGTGCGGTGGAGAGCGCAAAGTATAACGAATTGGGCAAACTGCAGAGCAAGCTACAAGACCTTGAAGAGCGGGCAGATGCACTTCGGCCGAGCGAATGCAACTATGCTGAAAACGTTAGCACTACTCGACAAGAAATTGCATCTTTGACTGCTGAAGTGCAGTCGCTATACCAGAATTTGACTGCATGCTGTGGCATCATGGAGTGGAGTGAGCTTCGTGCGAGTTTGTTTGATGAGGAAGAGAAGCTGGCGCGAGTCCGTTCAAAGCACGCGCAGGAGTTGGCCAAGGTCGAGTCGGTGGAACAGGAGATTTTGATGAACGCTGAGTTTCTAAATGCACTGATGGTGGCCCACGGCTCGACGGAAGGAGATGGTAAACTGCTGAGTGATTTTCGCTGGATGCAGAAGTATGCGTCGATTGCCCCAGAGATTGTGGAGAAGCTCCGAAACGTAGAGTCACGGTTGCGAGATGCAGTGGCGGATCTGCATGATGACTCGACTTCGTTGTTCTCCACAGGATCTTCGAAAACTCTTTCGGGCCGTGGGGGTGGTAAGGGTGCGACTGACGAAGCGCGACCTCCCAGCTCGCAAAATTCGTCCGTCGACGGTGCTACAATGGCACTTGCGTTGGAGAAGGCCAGACAGGACTATTTCAACGAGACATCGGAGGCAGGTAAGGTGGAAGGCGTGAATGATAACGACGATTAACGCAAAACGAGTCGACAGATGCGGGACAGCAGAACGTTGTAGACCACGACGGAGGAGATGTCACGAAGTGGGGAACTACAGGTGAGATTGTACAGGATCCGATCAGGTAAAACAAGTCGCGACGAAGTTGGGACTGGGGCTGATTTGAGGTATTAACATTTGTGTCATGAGCAGAAAAACAAGGTTCAGAGTAAGGAAGGGCTTGTGCAGCGATGCCCAGCTTCGATGAAAAGAGAGCCGGATGCTGACATTACGTAGGGGATCTCATACTCTAGGAAAATGACGTTGAGTGTCAATGGTCTCAAGATGGCGAAGGCTGAGTTTCAGTCATAATGGAAACGATCGGGGTATAGCGGTGGTGCAAGGAAGTGGACTCGAGTGGAGGCCATTGCTAGAGCAAAGCCTCAAAGTGAACAGTTGAGCAACGTATTGATAATAGATGTGGCGAATGTAATGAATTTGCATGATCGATCGTATAGACCGAGAACAAATGGAGCTATCGGCTTCTTTAAAATGGTAAAGTAGATGATGCGTTTGTTTGTGAAGCCAAGCTGAGGAAGCATAAAGTACCTTTGTTGATGTAGTGGCAGGGCATGCAAAGTTTGGCCATTTCGAGTCAGCTACAAGGTCGAAAAATGTGATCTTGGCTGTTTTGGAAGAAAGCTCCATTGACGATGCCATGATGTCAGCACTCGTACTAAAGCATCGAGAGGTCTTCTAAGCAGTGCTACGAATGACTTGGCTAACGGATGTATGGTTAGTCGAAGCAACTACAAGCTGAGTAAGACAAGTGACTGCTTACGAGCTTGCAATTAGCTTTGAGTGATACAGCAATTCGAGTTGCAGCCAAAATTACGAGAATCGACAAGGTGGCGAAAATAGTGCCCGGAAAACAGCAAATGCATTCTCCACCCGCCGAACTCGAGTAGTCTGGTGGAAGTCATTCATTGCACGGCTCTACTTCAAGCTTAGTTGAGAGCCCTAGCCGTGTCAGATTGACAAAGAAAATCTGGCATACGCTGGCGGATCAATAGCAGCGATGTCATGAACAATACGAAAATCTCAACCACTTGATCGGAGATACTCAACCATTATGCTGATCGTGTCGCAGTCGATTCGCCTTACCTTCGAAGAGATAGTGGCGTTAACGTCAAGTACATTTTGATAGAGTGATCGTAACCGTGGAATGAGAACTTCAATGTGTCGCTTTGAGGTAGCAAAGAAAAGGAGGCGCTTCTCTGTCTTAGTAAATGGTAAGGTCATATACCCTCCACGGTCTGATTTTTAGGTCCGTAATCAAACAACGGAGTAAGCCGGTAACGAAATCGACATGCTGCCAACGAAGACGATGTATGCAGTAGCAGCTCGGCCACATTGAATTTGCAAATACAAAGAGCTTTCGAGAGAAGGAATAGCAACCCATTTCCACGTGTGACACGCCCTTGTTGAAGTGTAACCGCACGAATTCTCAGTCGCCCATCAGATCTGAGACGACGCCACACAAATATCCCCAACCAAAAGGCCATCCCACTCTCACTCACGCACTCACTCACTTACTCAAACCCTCACACTCCGAAAGTACTAACCGACAATCCGTCACCAAGAAAACCCCGTCAGCTCTATCATGACCATGTACGTCTAAATCCGTCCTCCTCCTCCGTACCCTCCCATTATCTCTATGCACTCACCATTATCCACCTCACCTATATCCTTCTCTATCTGTCTCTCTATCCAGTGCATGCTGCATCTGCGGCGCTCAGATCGAGGCCAACGCCTTGAACATGTGCCCGTCCTGCCTCGCAGCTGAAGTTGACGTAACCGAGGGCATCGCCACCACGGGCGAGCTCGTGCAATGTCGCGGCTGCTTGCGCTTCCAGTCCCGAGGCAAGACGCAGCAGCACAGCAGCAGCAGTTCCGGCGCGTGGCTCGACTGCGACTGGGAGTCGAAGGAGCTCATGGCGCTCTGTCTCAAGAGTATTGCGGGTCTCAATAAAGCCAAGCTCCTGGACGCCGGGTTCATCTGGACCGAGCCTCACTCGAAACGGGTCAAGCTCCGGCTCACGCTGCAACGGGAGGCAGCAAACCACGCGGTGGTGCAGAACACGTGCGTCGTCACGTTTGTCCTGCACTCGACCAAGTGTCCCGACTGTATGAAGCACTACCATAACAATACATGGCGAGCCCTGGTACAGATCCGGCAGAAAGCTGACCACAAACGGACGTTTCTTCGTCTGGAGCAGGACATTCTCAAGCACAATGCCCACGAGGAAGCTATTGGAATTGTCACGGTGAAGGACGGGATGGACTTTTACTTTGGCTCTAAGTCCACAGCTGAGCGGTTCCTGCACTTTTTGTCGGCTCACGTGCCGATGCGGTCGAAGACGTCGAGCAAAGTCATCTCGGAGGACGTGCGCAACTCGACGGCCAACTTGCAGCTCACATACAGCGTCGAGCTGAGTCCGATCTGTAAAGACGACCTGCTCGTCTTGCCTCGGAAAGTCGCGCAGGGATGTGGCAACATTGCTGACCTGACGCTGTGTGCACGCGCGACATCGATCGTGCATCTGGTGGACCCCGTCTCGGGACAGAAGGCGGAACTTTTGACGGACAAGTACTGGAAGCTGCCGTTCTTGCCGCTGGCGACCAGCTCGGACATGGTCGAGTTTGTCGTGCTGGATGTCGACCCGGTGGAGCCGCGTGACTTGCGCCACGTTGTTGGTCTTGCACCGACATCGAGCAAAGGTCAAATGTCCAAGTTTGTCGTGGCGGACGTGGAAGTCGCTCGCATGAGCGACTTTGGCGTGAATGATACGACGTTTCATGTGCGCACGCACCTTGGTGGTGTGTTGACTGCAGGCGATACAGTCAAGGGCTACGATCTCTCTTCAGCTGTCTTTGGCACCTGCCAAACGCGTTCGTTGAAGGGAGAGCTTCCTGACCTAGTGTTGGTGCGCAAGGTGTACCCCCGTGAAAACGGCAAGCAGCACAAGGGCACCCGCAAACTCAAGACGTTGGGCGCTGAACGCCGCGGCAATGTCAGCAAGGCTGAGACAGTACGGACACAGCATGAGATGGAGGTGTTCACGGAAGAATACTTGAACGAGGAGGACCAAGAACGTGAGAATGGCGAGGAACTCGAGGATGCAAACAAATTGAGCTCGGAAGGTCCCGAGGATGGTGTCTCTGCTGAAGCAGTAGAAGAGCGAACAGCAGCTATGGCGGACTTGAGTATGTCGTAAGAAGCGAGAACATGGGTATGTCTGGTTGGGTACAGGTTGTATTAGCAAGAGCTTTGCTTACCAGATGCTTAACATTAATTTCCTGCTACCATCCGTACTTGGCGTACGTCTCTCTCTTGGTCTTCATTGACGCGCTACGTCTATCCAGCAGGTCAAAGTCACGCGCTTTGGCATCGAACGCAAGCTGGTTCAATTGGTGTTTCTGTCGTTGCAGCCGACTAGGTTTGATCGACGACACCTTCGTACCAGCTTGGGCGTTCCAAAAGCTAGCCTTCACCTTCACGTCCACGTCACTGGATCCGTTAGAGCCTGCCAACGGGTTAACCGGTGGTTGCCAGACATTGGGCAACGGACCTTGCACCTCTGCAAGTTGCCCCGCCACAGTCTCAAAGTGACCTTCTTGAAGTGCACGCTCAATGTCTCGTTCCCGCGTCCGTTTGTGCTTGGAGCTGCCACCCTCGACATCATCTTCTCCTTGTGCGACGTAATATCCCTGTGAAGCTGCAGCGTAACTAGCCTGATACTGTTGCTGCTGGTAGTACTGCTGCCAGGCTGCAGCATCCGCCGTCGATGTCTCTTCGTCTACTGGATGCTGACCGCTTGGAGCTTCCGTAGTCTGCACCCAAGTCTGATTCTCCTCCACTCTCTCCTCATCAACAGCACCTACAGTCCTACTTCCATGAAGATCTCCAGCTGGAAGCTCATGCTTCGGAGGCGGGAGGAAAGACAAGACCGAGTCTTTAGCAGCTGCAGCTGGTCGTGGGCGCTTGGTAACTGCTTTCTTGGCTTGTCTTTGCTTGGCCAACAGATCGTTGTCGTCCTCACTGTCTTCGGAGAACGATCCAGCACTGACTCCTGTCTCTAGAAGCCGCTGGATCTCCGGTGGAAGGTACAGCGCCGTCTTGATCCTTCTCTTTGTCTTCTTCTTCTTCGTCTTTATTGTAAGTCCCTTCAGCTTCTGCTTGGACGATGCAACGGATGCGACATTAGTGAATGGTACTGAGCTTGAATGCGGTATAGATGAATGAGGAGAGACAGGGGTGTGGGAAGCGATGAGTGAGCGAGACGTTTCCTCGTCTTCGGAGGAGCTCGCGTAGTCGGGGACCAGGAGCGACATTGTGATGTGTCACGTAAAATCAATTATTACAATACAAATACATAATTGCCGATTTCAATCATCACTTATCGTTTCATCGATATTGGTATTGTTCCTGCTTGTAATTAATCAATTACTCAATTATTAGTTCTTGCAGTTATTACCTACACACACATCCAATTAAAGACGCTCTGTAAACAGGTACGGTTTGTAACACGCTGATTAGTATCTTATCTTTCTTACGAATATGGTCTCTACATTCGTGTGTCAACATGTCAAAGCTGTGGCTTTTACTCGCTCTTGACCATGTGCTCGATCAGATCCAGCACGCGCGAGCTGTAGCCCCACTCGTTGTCGTACCACGACACGAGCTTGACGAAATCATCCGTCAGGGCAATGCCAGCGCTCGCATCAAAGATGGACGAGCGTGGGTCGCCGATAAAGTCGCTCGAGACCACTGCCTTCTCCGTGTAGCCCAAGATCCCCTTCATCTCGTTCTCCGATGCCGACTTGATCGCAGCCTTGATCTCATCGTAAGACGCGGGGTTCACGAGACGAGCCGTAAGGTCCACAACCGATACATCAGCCGTAGGCACACGGAACGACATGCCAGTGAGCTTGCCGTTCAGACTAGGAATCACCTTGCCCACAGCCTTGGCAGCACCAGTCGAGCTGGGGATGATGTTGAAGCAAGCGCCACGACCTCCACGCCAGTCTTTCTTCGACGGGCTGTCCACTGTCTTCTGCGTCGCCGTCACGGCGTGCACGGTCGTCATGAGACCCTCTTTGATGCCAAACTTGTCGTTCACCACCTTGGCCAGCGGCGCCAGACAGTTGGTCGTGCACGACGCGTTCGACACCACGTGCATGTTCTTCTCGTACAGATCGTGATTCACACCCATCACGAACATGGGCGCGTCACCCGATGGAGCGGAAATCACCACTTTCTCCACACCATTCTTCATGTGAGCCGACGCTGTCTCAATGGACGTAAACGCACCCGTGGATTCTACCACGTACTGCACATGCTCCTCGCCCCACTTGATGTCTGCAGGCGACATCTCGTTGAACACACGGATGGACTTGCCATTCACGTAAATGTGCTTCTCATCGTGCGAGAGCTCGCCGTCAAAACGTCCGTGCACCGTGTCGTACTCGAGCATGTACTCCATGTAAGTCGTCGAGATGAACGGGTCATTGATAGCTACAACGTTGATCAGAGGGTTCTTTGCAGCAGCACGCAGCACGAGCCGACCAATACGTCCAAAGCCGTTAATGGCTACATTCACAGCCCCACCGACGTTCTCCGTTGGGTTCTGCGCGTTGATAATGTGCAGGAAGTCGGGTTTCAACGACGCGCCACCGACAAGGAAGCCGTCAATGTCGTCCTTCTGCGAGAGCTCCGGGGCATTGTTGGCTCCCACAGAGCCGCCGTAAATGACGCGCGTCTTCTCAGCTGCCTCGGGCGAGATCTTCTCCTTTAGCCAGGCTCGAATGCTCGCGTGTGCCTCTTGTGCCTGCTCTGGCGAGGCCGTGAGACCCGTGCCAATGGCCCAAATGGGTTCGTACGCAATCACGACGTTCGTCCAGTCTTTGATCTCAGCAGCATACGCGTCCAGCTGCTTGGTAATGAACGGCACGGTCTGGTTCGACTCGCGCAGCTCCTTGGTCTCACCAATGCAAGCAATCACTGCCAGTCCTTTCTCGAGCGCATACGCGGCTTTCTTGGCCACGATCTCATTCGTCTCGCCCTTCTCCCGACGTTCACTGTGGCCCACGAGCGTGTACTCGGCGCCGAGATCCTTGAGCATCTCGGCCGATGTTTCGCCCGTGAAGGCGCCACCGCCTTGCGTCCACACGTCTTGGCCACTGACGCGCACGTCCGCGCGCAGAGACGCCTTGACCGTGGCAGCGTGCACCTGGGAAGGCGCGACCACCACTTCGACGTTGAATGGGATCTTGGCCGTGTTGAGCATCCCCACGAGCTCTTGCGCCTGGTGCAGCGAGCCATTGCACTTCCAGTTGCCGCCCACGAAAAACTTGCGGGAGCTGCGGGCGCTCATGTGACGCACTTGCGCCGTGAACACTTGACGGAATGCCATGGGGATTGAAGATCGGGTCAAAACAGAGGAATCGACTGACGTTTGTCTGGCCGTGTCTTGGACAGCAAATTCGGAAATGGGCGGCACTGGAGGGAGCGCTGGCTGTGTGGGGGTCTGTCCGTCTGCGGTCGAAAGGGAGGGAAAAACCTCGATTGCTAAGCTGGGAATGGACTTGCCATGCACATCGACACGACACCGTCGCGGCTATGTACTGAAGCTGCTTGGTGTCAACTGCTGTTTGGTTGGTTGTTGACTCGGCTATTTATAGCTGTGACGTCGATCTTGGTAAATCAACGCGCGATACAAACAGCAAGTGTAACTGCGACCGGTGCTACGTGCGACACGCAACGTTGGTCGTATGTGAACGCAGCACTTCTCTCACTTGACTGCAGTCGATTGCAATGAGCGTTTACTCTCATTGTAGGGAATTCATCGCACACGGTTGTAGCTACAAAGTGCTTTTTGTCGTGTAAATGAACGTTATCGTTAGTGTATCTATATGAGGCGCCATCTCCTCGCTCGCTTTCTGTGTAGCGAAATGAACTGTCGTTCCAGCGGCGTCAGTAAAAGCTGCCGGCCACCTTGTTGCACTCGGGATCTACAGGCTTCGTCTCATGAAAGAGGTTGAAGTCAATCACAGCACCGCCAGTTGCTGGATCCACATCCACGCAATTCACATGGCGGTGGTTAAACATAATGTCCTCGGCCTTGTACGAGTGCCGCACTTGGATCGTTGTCGATGTGACTGCGTCTATACCTTCGACAAGCACCACCACTTCCATCTGAGACCAGAAGACAAGATACATGTCGTTAGGCTTCATAAAGGAGCTAGTGATCAAAGAGTTTGTTCGTACCTGACACTCGGCCCAGTACTGCTTGATCTCTTCGATAGTCGGTGGCTCCGTTGCAGCGTGCACGTCACTCGCAGCGACATTGTTAGTCAAGCAACGGCACGTGTTGTGCTCCGACTTTGTAGCAACTTGTACGGACCCGTCGCGGTCTCCACTTTGTGCATCAGCCTCACGGCACAGCGGCTCTGGAAACAAGTAGCCTCGGGCGGGATTGTGGTGCGAACCGCACGTATCCGCACCCTTCGGCCGTAACAGTGGACTCCAGGCGTCCATGCGGTGCACCACGACTGAAGGTAGTGCCAGCAACATCATGCCACCGAGGTCGTCATCCGGGTGCTGGATACGCATCGGATACGACTGGAAATAGTAGTGCTCGCCGAACTCCACGTCGTGTCGGATTGCGTACATACGCACGTGAGCCTCCACGAGCTGATGCTTGCGCATCTCACACACCTGGAACATGAAGTACAAGTCGCCACGAATACGACGAGCACAAGCGTGCGTGCTCATCACAATGGTATTAGCTCGTGCCTGAGCACGTGAGAATCGCTGGAAGATGATACCGATGGCCAGTGCATCGAGCAAGATGCCACAGAAGGACTCGAGCGTGATGATCGTCTGCACCCAGATACACTGGCCGAAAAACACGTCTCCACCGTTGGTGCCGAAACCAATCGTAAACAGCACTGACACGGAGAACGAGAAACCACCGAAGAACGAGCTGATGGCGAGCTTGCAATGGTCCGGTGGTGTCATATACAACGCGCCGAACAGGACGATCACAACGATATACTGCCACCATCACCAACAAACAAATAAATACACACGCACAAAGTACGTCCAAAAAGCAACATCAAAAGAAGTCAGTTTCTTGCGTCACGCAGCAAATAAATCTCAGCCACTTGTCGTCACTACGCACCGCAAAGACGAGCGATCCAAGCACTTTGCTCAGCCGCATGTTGACCACAGTGTGGAACGGATCCTGCATGTACAGCTTCCAATAGTGAGGCACCTTTTGACGACGAATGCTAAAAAAGAAGAGTCATACAAAAAGCACCACATCAAAGACAATGTCAGTATCCCCGTCGTCTCTCCACTCGTCATGGCTACATCAATAACTACGAGACAATTGATCACGTACTTCCACTGTCCCTTGGAGCGCTTGAACATCTGGTCCTTGCGGTCCATGATCCGTCCCGTGTCTGTGGGTACATTAATGCGCTTCACCAGTCCCTTCGAACTTGGTACTGGCTGCCCATTGTCTCCCGACTCAGGGACGACGTCCTCGTACTCGGTGTAGCTCGGTCCACGCTCCATCTTCATGGCTGCAGTTGCTTGTAGCAGCTCTTCTAAGCACTTGCTCCTTGTGACGAGCTCTTGACGAAGACGATGGTCAAGTGGACGGCAACGACGAGACTGTGAAGCGTAGCGGACGGTCGGTGAGATGCAGTCAATTGTAACGTCTCGAATAGTGGACTCAAGTGGACGGGTGCCGAAAAATAATACTTTTCAGTCAGGGACAAGACTTTTCGACTTTTAGTTTCTACAACAACCGGACAACTGGTTGAAATGCGGAAGAGAAAGGATAAAAAGCGTATAACGTATACAAAATATTTCGGCGAAGCACTTGGTATGAAGAAGCGATTTTATCTGAGGATACTGATGATTCGACCGTTACGATGAGCCTAGCTATGTAGAGAGATTATCGGAGTGTTTTTTAGCATGAGCTAATGTGATATCTTGTGGCTTGTCGCTGCAATTTAACGGATTGTTACAATATTCACAGCCTCAGGTGTGTGGAATGATAAAACGCTCCGGCGTTCTTGAGTCTGGTGAAAAGGAAAACTGATGGATGGGCTGCGGCTTCGTCGTTCTGGTAAGCAATCATCCTTGTAGAGATGATAGCTTCGAAACTGGCGATATTTGACGTGATTCATCATATTCATTCAAGCGTCATGATTTGTCGTTATGCGTCATGATTGAAGTGCGAAAAAGGCACACCGGTGTAACAGACCTGGTGCCAAGATTTTGAGCTGTGCAAATGCGATAGATAGAGGGCAGTTGTGTGGAAGAGAGGGGACGTTTATCCACCTCGTTTAGTCCGATCACCTGAACTCATTGTATCATCGAGTCATAGTTAGAAGCCCTCGACACCATGCGTACGAGTGTGCGGAGCCCAGAATTGTATAGCTTCTGGTAAACACATACTAGTACAAGAAATGTATACGTTTCAGATGCTAACGACAGCTGTAAAGCAGCCGGCTGGGACGTTTACGCATGTCAGAGAATAGAAAGCTCCGCTCTTTCAACCGAATATCTTTCGAGGTGGGCCCTTACCCGCATGGGGGTTACAAAGCGTAGTTTGACATATACTTCATTCCATCCGCAGAGCTCGGTATGTAACATCCCACACTGTAGTGCTCAGTAAGCTACTTTTCTGTTGGCAAAGATGAAGTGCGTCAAATACGATCCGATTCGCGCTTGCTTTGCCTTCCTCGCTCATAATGTCGTTAATGAGTTCTTTAAACAGTTGTTGTTTGCGTAGCTACACCCTCGTAAACATCTGCTACTCGTTTCGAAAGAAATTGAGGCTGTTCGAGGTGGTTTCTTGAGTGTCGCCGTAAAAACGAACTGGCCTCGGAAATATATCCACAGGGCGACCAACCTGACTCAATCGCCCTTCACAAAGCTGCAGCGTCGTATTGCATGTGCTTACAGATTCAGGTGAGCCACCGGTTCGAGGACATCAAGCAATTGTTCTTTCCTTCGCAACGGCATACGCTATTTTTCTTAGCGGGTAGTGCTTATCTTGTTTAAGCTCCGGTCTAATCCATTATCATACAGCCAGTATTTCATCCCACCGAGCTTTCGTTTGTTGACCCGTATTCATCATAATCGCGGTGTGTTCATTTCTCACCACACCATCAACAAATGAAGTGTCTTAGTCTACTTGTCCATCTTACTTACGACCAGCTTAGTGATTCGATGATTGCACCCATGCTTTTGTTATCCTCACTTTATCTCAAACAACTGCGTCTATAAGCACCAAAGTGTAGAGTAGAAAAGCGTCCATCTCCTCACGTGACAGAGTTACGTGCTTTTCCTTCACTGTTCTGCTCTACTTCGATAGGCGTGGCATGGACGAAATGAGCGGTATATGTAGTTAGCAATGCACAGCGTGATTTCAATGCTTCATCTGTTTATTTTGATCCACTGTTGCTACGAGAACACCGAGATGGAGTAGCATAAGCCGGAAGACCAGTCTTTTTTCTTACATCAGTCAGACGCGGGAGCAGGTACAAAACGCCCGATTCGCAAAATATAAGGCTGCTAACTGCATGTTGCCGTAGTTACTGCTAGATCGTCTCTGCAGCGATATTGAGCTTACATTGAGAAAGAAGGTGGGCACAAGTAAACTAAATTACAGTCCAGTTTGCAAACACAGTATCATCCGTTCCCTCGGTGCGACTGAAGCTCTGTGGTCATCACTAAAACAAATTGTGGATGTTGACTTCCCTCGCGCAGATCGTCATGCTCGTAAGACTAAAACGCCGTATCAATTTGGATGTGAACGTTTGTCGCCGTTGCACTTGATACGCCGAACGATGAAGGCATCATGCGAAGTGTGGTAAGCTTAAGATGCCGAGGGATGTCCGATGCCTTCTTTGTAACATCAGACTCTCCTACGGACAATCACTGTTGAAGCTTGGTCGGCCAGATCATTCAAGGTACAAGCCTTTGCACACTAGGGCCATAACGAATCTGCTGAGGTCGTGTTAGCATCTGCGAACAGACACTTTGGTCATCGCTAGGTGTGGGGTGCTTAAATGGAGGCGCTGGCCTTCGAACGGGCAATTTTAATACATTAAAGCACACGTATGGCATTGTCATTTTGTGCATGTGGACTCACGCTACCGGGACATGAGTGTCATGGATACTTGTCAGAACGTTACTGGATCCTACAATGTAACGCTGTCTTAGCTGCTAAAACAAACGAAGGTTGCCACTAAGTTGGCGCTGTAACAGGGGTGCCTCCGTTACATGATAATATACATAAGGTAATTATCAAATATGAATATTATGTTAGGACAAACATAATATTCTCACAATATTATCCTAATCGATAATATTGCTTCGCAGATGTAGTACACTGCTCATTGGTTGATATAGGACCGAGATATCAACCAATAAAGTCTAGCCACGACAGAGGCACGCAATGAGTGGTGGGTGTTTGTATTTAGACATAGTTAAATGAAGTCAAATAGGGATTTATTAAAAGGGATTAACTATACTAAATACAGTTCTACTTTTTACCTTTACTGAGTAATCTTACTCCGTATAGCAATCTTCCTCTGCACGTACGTGAGGTAGTCGGACACACACACCCTTGCACTGTCAGCAGTGCAAGGTTTATTCAATTAGTTGAATAGGGTGTGCCCCGTTACAGGTGCAGTCTCAATTGCAACATTGTTAATATTCTCTGAGCAACCACAGCGTAGCTCGTCACTTACTAAGCTAAATCAAAGCGCTCGTATGGACCGAACAAAGCACTTCAGCTGGCGGATTTATATGTATGTGAAAAGTTTTGGGCCCCACCTTTCACCTGCGTACAGAGTATCGAGGACGAGAAGAAAAACGTCCCTTACGATGAGGTTGTACGACGGAGTTGCTCACGCGGATTATTTTTCGGATGCTACCCGTACATCGTCAGTACAAGCATATGATGATTTCTCAACTAACGTAGGGAATCTCTAGACAGCTTCTCACGTTCCATTAAACAGCCGGTCGGCCTGGCTGGTGGGACGGTCTAAACTTAGAGGGGACTAAATTGCAGCCATTAAAAGACATTACGAAGCAGAAAGTAGAGCCAGACTACACAAATTACATAATTAGGCGTTTTATGCGCGACTGCCGAACACAGATGGTAACCAGTTTTGGCGGTAGCTTAACACCAGTTACAGGCAAATTGCAAAGGGGAACCGTAAAAAATATAGGTGCTCGCCAATTAAAACTGTGTAATGGTTAGGCTATTCATTAGCCTTATTAATAAAGATAAGAAAGGTGAAGCAAAGGCTACTTTCTATTGGCCTTCAATAGAAAGGATTCTAAGATAAGTAGATCCTTCCACTTTTCAAACGGGCTGTAGCCCCAATTTGTGATAGCCTCCTCAGGTCACTCTGCGCCCCTGCCCTTCCTCGCAGGCAACTACCGTGATACGATCTCTATATCGCGGCAGCTGAAGCGTGTGTGTATGCCGCTTGCACGCTCTCTTGTCGTGTAAAAGGTAAACAGTGTCTAGGTTCTCGAGTATCGAAGTTCCTGTCCCTGTATTATGCGTCCTCTCGTCGGCATATGCTTAAAACTGGACAAGGATCGCGTGGGCAGTCATGTGGATGAAAAACATGGTTTTCGACCCATGATATGGATGAAGGACTAATTTTGCGACCTGTGATGGGGATGACTGACTGAGTTTGCGGTTCATCCGGTGATTTATCGTCCTATATCTATTAAAAGAAAACGGTGCGTCATTCAATCGACGAAGTATTTAGTCGTATCATATATTAAATTGTTGTTCAATAGACGGACATGAATCTCTATTCTATCGTGCTGTAAGAAAATTCACCACCGGTCGTTAATGAATAAATGAAGTGGGTTGCAGCGGCTCATCTGACTACATTTAAGCGAGCATTAGCTTCACTACCACTAGTATTAATACAGTATGGGCGACTGCAAATACTTCATGTTTTCTATAATAAACTAGACGTATACCTGCTATCCGCTAGTCTTAGTAAATATATAAACGCATTTCCGTAAACGGCCTGGCCATTTCGATCGTTGAGATGAGATTTTCATCTCATTCCTCTGATGCAACAGCTTCTGCTTAAGTACATGATATTGTTCTTGCCGAAGACGATGAAGCCTTGCCATGGAGATGTGAAAAACTAATACCGACCGGGCCCTTTGGCAGCCAGAAGGAAGCTGTAGCGGCCGTCAAACAGTACTCCGTACGCCAAGGCTTTGCCGTCAGCATCTTTCATAGCAAAAGAGTTTGCACCAAGCGCGTCTTTCTCTGCTGTACGCAGGAAAAGCACTACAAGAGATCCCACGAGCGACCTATGGTATTGTAAGATCGTGGTACTAAAAAGTTGGATGCTTGTACGAGCTTGCGATCGCCTGTGACAAATACGCTCCGGAAGAAACCGCCTGGTCGACGCTTTCTATGAGTGAATGCCACAACGGTCATATTCGATGTATTGACAGAACCATGCTCTCGGTACTACCGGCGAATCGTCGTGCATCGAGAGAAGAGGAATATGTCGACGCCAAGGTTGTACAGATACGTAAAGATGGAGCTACTCCACGGGTAAGTGTGTATATACTAATCTTAAAGCAACTATATTATTTATTCATTTTCTTATCAGTTCCTTGGCTAGCTTATAGTTAACCATTGAAAGGAGATGAACGTCCTGAACAAGGCAAGTGATGTGCAGAATATCGTTGAAAAGGCGAACTTGAAGGCCCTGAGCGGTAAAAATCACACGGAGGCGTTGATAGAGACCTGAAGAACCAAGCTATTAATGCTACGGTCGCGGTGGACGAAGACAATCACGTCCCGCATCTCTTTTGGAACCGCAACATACAGTGGAATTCATACGCCGATATCACAAGGTTGTTGTTAGTTTTATTGCACGTACTGGACGAATGCTTACAGCCTCCCGCTCCTGCACGTGGTCGGATTTACATGTACAAACCAGACTTTTACTGCTGCAGTTGGATTCATGGACGGTAAAGCATTTTCCGATTACGTATGGACGATTAATGAGATCGACATGATTCTTCTTCAGGCTCCAAATATTCTCGTCGTCAATTGCGACGTTGGCCTCATGAAGGCTATTACTGAGAAATGGCCACGCGCATTTTCCATAATCTGTCGGTTCCATATTGCGAACAATATTATCACCCGCTGCCAAAAAAAATTCGAATGCGGGTGTGGACATCTGGATTGCTATCATGGATAACTGGAATGCTATTTTCCATGCGCCTACAGAAGGTTTGTTTATGCAGCATTGGCAGCAGCTCCCAACTATTGCAGTAAATTTTTATATCGCACAAACTTAGAGTTTGTTTGAACGATAGTTGTATTTTAACATCGTTTTAATTATCCACACACCCACTTTTTGCTACCCGCACCCCCCCCCCCTTAGCCAACTCCAGTCAACCACCGATGGGTACTTTATGAAATACCAGGTTAGGGGGTGTGGGGCTAGCAAAAAGTGGGTGGGTGGATAACGTCACCCTTTAACATTAATATGTATTTGATATTTCATGTTTTAAATAGGACAACAGAACAATTGTATATCTCGATAAGAACAAGTTCCCTCTCCGACACCATTGGGCATTCAGCATCGACGGATTTCAACATTTTAGACACACAGTCACCTCACGAGTTGAGGGTGCGCATCACGCAAACATTAAAAGCTGGCTCAACAGCGCGAGCGGAACACTTCTCGACGTCTACGAGAAAATTTCAAGGGGTGCTAAATTCAATAACATAAAAATTAGCGAAACGATGGCAAAGGAAAGATACGAGATACTTACGAACCTGTCCATTGAGCTTTTTTCGAATCTCCATAGCAATATATCGCTATACGCTCTGGTGTTCCTAAAAAGCAGTATCTGCTCGCCCTCTATCGTTCAAACCTCAAGACGTGCACCGGCTACTACTCAAGAGTCCTGGGGATCCCATGTGCACACATAATCTGCTGCCACATAGACACAAGACAACCCACTGAAGTTAGTGAGTCCGTGAAACAATGGAAATTGGATATCGATAGGATTAGAAACACACTTGACCCTGAGAATTTCGGTATCTTGCCCCCCATCCGCATCCAGAAAACAATTTCTCGAAAGCGGTCGCACCAGAATTCCACGAAGTGCTATCCGTCGGGATTCGAGCGAGTGGAGTGGCAGCTTGTTCGCAACACCTGCAACCACTGCCTTGAAATTGACTCGACCGGCTTTAGTGTCCCTCACGTGCAATGATTGAGCCCTTTCAAGCCAACGACGCGTAGATCTCCTCCAATCCGTTCCAAATGCCGCCACCGCGACTCGCGCACTCGGACATACCGCCGCCTTCGAACCTTCCGCTCTGTAACGCGACGACGCAGCCAATCCCGCCTATGCCGACACTGCCTCGTCCAGTGCCGCTGCACTTTCAACTGCTGCAGGTTCCACCGATTCAGTTTCCGCCGCTGCAGATTTCACCGTCGCGCCGTTGGATCCCACCCGAGCCGTTGCAGGAGCCGTCTCCTTGCAACTGCAGAATGCAGCCCGTTCGAAAAGCAGAGGGTCATACTTTTTTTAGAATCGAAGTCTAATAGAAGGTGGCCTTTTCTTCACTTTTTTGGCATATATCAAATAAGGCTAGTGGATTACCTAATTGTAACACAGCTTCATAGGGGAACACCTATGTTTTTTTACGGTTTCCCAAATGCAAACGCCTGTCAATAACTTGTTTGGAACAAGGGCAACCGGATTCAAGATGCATCGGAGGATGGCAATTACGAATCTAACGTAAGAAGTGTAAAATGAAACATAATAAAATGAGGAAGTTGATATAATCACACCCCTTTTCCTTTAAGACCGCGACTAGGACACACCCCACTTTTGCTACGATCATAACCGTCCGCCTGAAATAATAAAAGGTAGTTTTCTAAAGGGAAATGATATTTTCACCCCCTTACTATTTGTACCCCCCTGAAACCAAAACAGGGAGTATTTTACACCTTATATCGAATCAATACATGGACAATATATTGATTAGTATTACGCACCGCCATTCACATATAGCACTGCAACTCCCAAAAGGATATGCACAAAAAATTTTGGAGTCTAATTAGCTCTTTAATGTTAAGTTTACGTCAGCAAGGAGATATTCAAGGCTCTTCAATTGAAATCGTGCGCGTTTGATTTTTCCTTTTCGATCAGGTCCGGATACAAAACGGGAAATGATCGTAGTATGCGGTCGAGCATGATCATACCAGTATAAGGATGTCGAGCGAAAGATCCAGACAAAATGCACAGGATGAGAGTACAGATTCATAGCGCAACAGATCGGCGTCGAAAAGCTGTGGAAGGTGACCCAACATGAAGGAGCGCACTACCATGGGGTACGCCGCAACATCATGTTGCCGCGTGCGGTACATATCGTCCGCAACTTCCCTCATGCGCTATGGATAAATATTTTCTTACCGTTAAAGAACGCGGAAAACCCTTCTGCTTAGCGATGGACCACCGCTTGAGTTTGAGCTCGTAATCTAGCTCGCATTGCTGTTGCTCACGGTCTTCTTTCTCTCCAGCATCCATCTCCCAAAGACTAGATAAGTGCTTGTCATCAGCTTCTCTTTCTCAGGAACATCGATCTTCACAGTGGTCAGCTCTTACCTAGAATTGTATAATATTTTGGACAATACGTACATTGGCGTTTACGCGGTGCGTGACATTGTGCACCGCGCAGTGATACAAAAATAGAAACCACCCCTGTTTTGGTATCGGGGGGAATAGGAAATTTGGGGGTAAAATATCATCACTCTTCTTTGAATGCCCGGTGTTTTATTTGAAAAATGCCCGTATTCGGGGGAGACTGTAATTTTTTTAGGTTTTTAATTCAACAAACTTATTTTTTCAACTATTTACACATGCTGTATCGGCTATCTACTGGTAATAATCTTACTATGTCGACAGTGGTCAAGCGAACGGACACTTATCTGAACCTCATAGATGTATTTCGTATAAGAGGAGCACCTGTGGCCCCATCGTTAGATGTGGTTAGCTGGGACGAAACGGCTTGGGCGACCATGCGGGCGGAAGCGGCGCAAGGGGAAACGATGCGAAGGGAAGCAGCGCGAGGGAGACGACGCGGGGGGGCAACGACGCGACTGGAGGCAATGACGCAGGGATAGGACAACACCATGCTGGCGAAACCTGAGCTGGTAAGAATGAGGCATGAATTGAAGAGGCTAAAAGTGCTGCATGTGCGTGTCTTGTTGCACTACAAGTACTGGCGAGGATGTATCGAAGAGGGAGGACAGCGGCGGCGCGCGTATTATGCTAACGGGATAAAATTACTTACTCGATTCGGCGGACTCGATAAGAGCGCGGTACGGAAATCAGCGGCGGTCTCGACCAGCTCCATGAAAGTGATTGTAATTGTTGCCACGGGTCTGGCGCTTCGGTTGCTCGAAGCCTGACGGTTGACGTTTTGTCGACTTCAGGTGCGACCGCTTGCGAGCTTTCGTCTTCTGGATAATGAAGGGTGGAGAGATGCTAGAAACATCTGGATTAAGCTAACATTTGTCATCTTCAAAGTCCAGCTTCCATGCGTCGCAAAAGCGCTAACTTAAATGGGTTGTTTTGTGTCAATGTATCTGCAGATGAAATGCGCGCAGGGGATACCGTGCACTTTCGCGTAGTATCCGGTACAGCTCCGAAGATTCGACCGATCAAGCGCGAGAAAATACTGCTTCTTCAGGAGCACCATAGCAGGACGTGAAACCTTTCGATGCAGCTTGTAAAACATCTCGCCGGGAAGGTTCGTAAATATCTCCGTTCTCTGTTTGACCCTCGCTTCGCTAATATTCTTATGGTTTAATTTAACACCTCTGGAAATTCGTCCGTAGATATCGAGAAGCAAGCCGCTCGCTGTAAAACGATCTTTTGATGTGTTTATGGTGTGCTCCTTCAACTCAAGATGTGACTATGTGTCCATAGTGCATAAATTGATTGATGCTGAACGATGCCTAATGATGCCGCAGAGGGTACTTGTTCTTATTCAGATACGCTACAGTTCTGTAGTCATAGATAACATATCAAATATAAATCACGTATAACAAGATGAATAAACTGCAATATCGTGAGACGACAAAACTTACTGCCATCGGTAGTAGCTGCTTCCAAGGCTCCATATACCAATCCTCTGTGGTAGCATGGACAGTATCATTGCAGTGGCCCACAAATGCTGTCCAGCTCTCCTTGTCATCATCCGACAATTTCTTCTGCAGCGAGTTAAGTTGTTATTCGCAATATAGAAACGGCAGACGATGATGACCTCTTTTAGCCACATATCCGTGATAGCCTTTAAAAGGCCCAGGTCGAAATTGACGACGAGAATTTGGGGGTACCGTGGAAACATTTTGTCGATCTCGTTAATCATCATTTTGTAGTCGACGAATGCTTCTCCGTCCATAAATTTAACACTTGCAGTAAACGTTTGATAAGTATAATTAAATCCAACAACATGAAGGAGCGGAAGGATGAAGGCATTTGTCATGTAGGAGGAATCTGTAATCAGAACTTCATGATGACGGAGGGTAAAGTTTTTTTTACCATTCTAATTGCCAAAATAGATGCCGGGCGCAATTTGCTTCGTCCACCGCGACCGTAGCAGTTACATTTCGGTCCTCCAAGTGCTTTATTATCGCCTCTGTATGCGTTCCCCTGCTTAATGCCTTCATATTTTCCTATCGAACGATTTTGTGGACATCACTTCGTTTTATGACATCCGCCTCCTAAAATTGGTTGACAATAACCAATGCCAAAGCCAAAATACATAAAATACTGACATATATACCCTGCCGAAAAATAGAAATTTAACACAGAACCGTGGAGCGGCTCCAACTTTATGCATCTGGAGGACCTTGGCATCATATTTTCCTCTTCTCTTGTTGCACGACGTGCGGCTGGAAGAGCAAGGAGCATGGTCTTGTCAATACATTGGGATTGGCTGTTGTGACAGTCATTTAAAGCATGCGTCGACCAGGCGGTCTCTTCTGGTGCGTGCTTGATGTAGGTAATAAAAAGCTTGAACAAGCAGCCCACCTTTTTCGTACCGCGGTCAATTAATTCCATGAGGCGGCCGTGGGATTTCTGGTAGTGCTTTCCCTGTGTGCAGCGAAGATAGACACGATCGGTCCCGATTCAATTGCTGCGGTAGATGATTACGGCAAAGCCTTGGCGTACTTTGTAGTATTTGACGGCAGACCTACGGCCTCATTTTGACTGCTAAAGGGTCCGATCGGCAGAGATTCTCTACATCTCCATAATAAAGCGGCGGTGGCAGGAGTAACATAACGAATAACATCATAGGTCTAATATCATGATATGCACTATCAGGAGGTGCACTATCAGAGAAATCTGGTGACGGATCATCATCTTGGTGTTGATGGATGTAGATTAATATTGAAAGGGTTTTGATGTCCATTCGTTTAACCAGTGTAAACATCGATAAATTAAGACATTGTCAAAACTGTTTCGTCCCAGCTAACCACGCCTAACGATGGAGCCACGGGTGCTCCTTTATACAAAATACATCCATGAGGTTTGGATAAGTGTCCGTTCACTTGACCACTGTCGACATAGCAAAATAATGACCAGTAGATAGCCGGTACACATCATGTGTGGAAAGGCGAAACACTATGTACGTTCAAGCAAAATCCTAAGTTTTTTTACATTCTCCCCACATTCGAACGATTGCTTGGCATGTATTTTTCGGGATGTATGCATCACTCTTTCTTCGCAGTTCAGATAGTGGTATATACACTTTTTTCGCTAAATTCACCTTATAACCATCTATCTACCTGTGACCAACCCTCTCCGTAGCATAGGTTACATGGCCAACACCATTGATAAGATCACCTTCATGGCGCCGGAATGGCTCCAAGATATGGCGCTGCAAATAGTGATAAGATTACCGGCGATCTGGACACCACGAAAGGAACTTCTTACAAAAATATATTAAAACGTAATTGCTGCCGATGATTTATCTTTTGCCTACGCGCGTCGAGATGGAGTTTTTTTTTTACACTGCATATCTAAAGTCAGGGCGAGTATTGAGTGGTATGGAACGCGTAAAGGGGAAGACATTATTTAAAAAATAAACTTACCGTCTCCAACAGAAATAATAAAGTTTCTTATGGAGCTGGCTGCCTGTATAAGATTACGATTCGGTCGAGGAGCGGTACTTATCGGTTGGAATAGCCGTAAATCTATCATATTGAACATCTGCAGGCAAGAGAAGAGACGGGCTTGATGCATGCAGCAAGACGTACCAGTCGCGCTCTAAAAGTGATGTTTAAATTAAGGAGGCTTATAAAATAGCAGTTCGAAGTTGGCAGTCATCCTCAGCCACAATCGCACCGTTAATAAACGAGTAAGTATACATTAGTACGCATCATTGCCTCGGGACATTGCTCATTTGCAACCCGTGCCATTGTCTGCGCGATACCCGTGTTTACATCAAGCAATCATTGCATGTTGTGTCAAGGCTTGTGATGCACATCAGCCGTAATTCTCTCCGTGTCCACGTGACCTGCCTTGTTGCGCGAGATACATATGTGGCCGAATTTTGCGACCATACTATGTATGAGCACTGCTATAAAAGATACCCAAGTTCTTGTTTTGCTCGATTTTCAGCAGCCACGACGAGTAATGGCCCACCCATTAGCTTTTCCCGGTACCGCAGCCTATTACAGACCAAATTTAGCTATCAAGGCTGCTACGATACGTCAAGCCATATAGACCGTGGCAGTTGTTCGCCAAGGAAAAAAGAAGGTGCGTGTCTCACTATCGGAACTGCGAAGAAAGAGGGGTGCATACATCCAGAAAAAGACATGCTAAGTAATCGTCCGAATGCGGGTATATTGCAAATAACACTGGGCATTTAAGAATCCCGTAATAAAACGACTAAGAGCACTGCATTGCAAAGATAGACCAGATAAGCCTATGGGTGATATGATGAGGGTACGTTCCGGACGTCAATAGGTGATAAAGGTTCGTCTACAAATGCTTCATTCCCTCACTTATATAGAAACGTTGGTTCACAATCCGCCACCGGCAACATTCCAGAAGGAGGCTATTCTTCTGACGCTGCGGAGATGACTGCATGATAAGTATTCGGACTTCTGTTTCGTACGACGTACCGGATGAAATTGGACCATTGCTGTTAAGTCATTATAACCGGCGTAACCGTCGCAGAAGTTAGGACTATTCTTGTACGTCCCGCCACGATCGCACTTGTAGTAGACCTGTTGCAGACCCCGCCTAGTTTTTTTTGATCTGGCGACGAAGATGCATGATCTTGGGTATATGTAAATCCTTTTAGGGCTGTATCCATTTTGTTCCTGTGAGACAAGCTGGTTCAAACGAGAGTGGCAGGTGGGGGTTGGAGCTGTTCCAGCGACGGTTGCCACTCTCTCGGGCCCTCGTCCGCCGGGAGTCCGGAGTAGGTACGTGTTTTATTCCAGTGTTTTCTGTCGTACTATATGAATGTGAGGGGACTCCGACACAATAGCTCGGCCAAGACGGGTCTTCGGAAAAATGCTCTTTTTCTTTTGTTGGAGTGAGATTCCACCCTTTGGGATCCACAATTCTTAGCCATGCAACTCCAGCAATCCGGTTGGGTGTATCTACATACTATAGTGTATACGTAAATTATTGTGCAGTAATCACTGTGATTTCATACCACATTTTCAGGCGGGCGGATGTGCCCGTAGAAAAAGTGGGATCTGCCCCTAGTCGCGCCTTCCTTAAATTCACACCTTTCGTTAAACCTGATTTTTGCACCCTTTTGTTAAATTAGTTATTACACCCCGTATCCTCGTGTTCTTTCTCTACGTAAATAAATCGGAAGAGTTTAAATATTATATTCCGTACCTTCATTTTGCACCCTTCTCCTACAATACATTCGCTTAACAGAAGTGCACCATCAAGAGCCATGTGAGATATATCGTGTAATTATAGCTATTATACAATAAAATGAACTATCCATGAGTTTATGTGCACCTATTCGTTTAATATTGGATGGGATGATCATAAGTAGGTAAAGCGACGTCACCTTTATTAAGGTCATCGCCATACAGTCTACTAATTGTGCGTACATACCATATACCATTATTCTACCTCTTATAGCTTCTATCTTATAAAAATAGAATAAAACCATAACCACAACTATTATTATACTCCTTTCGACCTCCTCTGATGTCGGTCGGGTCCTCCTCCGCACCGCCCACAGTCACGTTGGGCTAAACTATACATTAATAAAGGTTAACGGGATTCACATGTTTGGATGCACAAAGTAGCTGCAAATTTATTGCTTCCATCAGTACGCCTTAGTACGTCATTGTGCTCAGCTTAAGCAACTCTCGCGGTGGGGCCGCGGACAAACGCACGACCAGGATCTCTTGTTGCCACATATTAAACGATGTAGAAAAGTGCAGGTGTGCGCGCATATATACACAAACTCATTGCGTATTTTTCAATGCTTGCACGTTTTATTTGTGCGTGAGCGCGCGCACTATCAAGAATGAAGCAGGTTGTATGATGCAACGGGTCCATGGTATGCTCTCTCATGTGTTGCAGAATATCGTTTCAATCTAGAAATGGCCTGCCAACAAAGCAGCAGCATGTATCTACTAAACCGGAACAAGAACAAATAGTTTATTTTTCTAGATGCCTTATTTATATAGGACTAGATGGAATTAAGTTTTATAAGTATTAAAATTGTTAAAGGGAAAATAAATTGCCCCATTTAATCACGAGATAAAAAAATGCCCCAGATAATTATAAAACATAAAAATGCCCCACGTCCTTGTATACTCAAGTAGAGTGGTACACATATACCGACATGATGCTTTGATGAAGGACTTAACCTATTATAACCACTATTCACACGCATAATGATGATGCATCTGACTTTCTTTACCTCAAGAACTCACTACGTCCAGCGTGCTGTCCATCAAGTTTAAAATCATTAGCATCAATAACTAATCCCTACAACACCACTGAAGTGTCGCCATCGGCACTAACAAAGCCTTCAAATTAGTAAAATGAGAGTCAAACAGATAGAATGGATTAATGATAGTCTATTTATGGTTAAATATGCTCTGTGTTACTATAGCATAAGAGCAGGAAGCGAATGCCTATTCAACAACTAAAACAACTATATCAGTAGCACTGTAGCACTGGAGTACCAAAAACACCACAAAACGATAGTAACACCACGAACACTAACAGCAGTAGCAAGAGCAGCAGTAGCAAAGGAGAAGTAGCAGCAGCAAAATTAACAGCTACACCAGTACCAGTACCAACAACAGCAACCGCAGCATCGACAACAACAATAACAATGATATCAGCAGCAGCAGCACCACCACCAGCAGCAAAAGCAACAGGAACATCATAAAAACTTACAGCAACAATGGCTACAGCGGCAGTGGTAGCAATAACAACGACATGAGCAACTGAAACAAAAATAGCAATAGTACCAATTGTAACATTAGAAACGATAGAAAACGATACTATTAATTATAACGACATCAGAACCGGTTGTCTACATCACGGCCGCGGCCGACGCTGCAAAGACGCGCTCACATCTTACTGTGCCGTCCGCGCCCACAACTGATGGCTGGGTAAGCAGCACGAACGCGGCAGAACCCCCTCCGCGGCTTCGCCTACAGGGAGGGGGTCGAGCACAGCCGTACAATGGGAATTGAGATATGACTAAAGATATAATTTATAAATGTGTACCTCGTTAACTTGAATATACAAGGACGTGGGGCATTTTTATGGGATAATTGCAAAAGGTGACAGGGTTTGAACGTTTCACCAGAACTTGACAGGATATGTTTAGAATATAATTTATTTTAGTTTATCAAACAGCCGTAAACGAGCTTGAAGTTGAAACCCCGAATGATGCTACCCTTCGAGTTTTCAAGAGCTACACAAGTATACTGAAGGGCGATGTGTACGCTCGCAATGAGCACTTCCATTTGTGGATAAAAGCAGGACGTGCGGTCACTCCTCGAGCTGAAGCTAAAAACTCCAAATGCAGCTGAAGCAAGCCAAAGTGTACATCGCAGTAGGCAGTGACGACCACGTCTCGTTTGTCTGTCGTGTCACTCAGCCATTGAAGCAGCGAACAGTTAATAAGACCCTAACAATTTGCTCGTGTGAGACTTGGCTGCAGTTGAAGCTCCCGTGTCGTCATCTTATCGCGGTGCTCATCGCGAGGAAGGAACTCCATGATATGTCAGTGCTAACAGGTCAGTGCTACTAAGTCACGATTTATCAAACGACCGTCGGTGCCATGCTGATTTCTGAGGATCACATTATTGTCAACATTCAAGCCGTTTTACCAGCGAATTATATCCGTCAGGAAGGAGTACCCAAGAAAACTAGCATTAAATCGCGAGGAGAGGAACCCGGCGACCGGGTGCGTATACCGTACAGGTGCGGGAAATGTGGTAGCACTGATGGACACAACCGTACGACCTACCGCCTTTCTGAGGTCTAACATTAAAAATCATTCATTTTCTTCATATCACACTACGAATATAATTCTGTGACTCATGGGACTGAAGGTTTTTGACTTTGCAATCGAGAATGTAAGACCCCAGTGAACGATCCCATTTGACTTATTCGAAGAGACCTCAAGTCATCACTATTAGGGTGGCACGTTCTCCCACCAGCGACTATGACTCACCCCAGGATTTACCTAGAATGGTGCGAGCTGCACCAGAATCTAAATTATGCCCAAATCCGAACAGGTACATAGGTACATGTACATGCAATTACCTCAAGCTGTCACGAGATACATTTGGCAATACACACGTCGGAATCGTACTCACACTTCCCAGCACAGAATGCTGGGGCATGCACCTTCCTTCTAGAGTGCATAGAACTCCTTCTCTAGCAACATCAAATCTCCTGGTCCTTCATCGCATCAGTACTCTGTACCACCAAGAATGGTACCCTGTACCTACTGATCACTGACGTAGTTAACGACTGCGCGATAAGCTAAAATATATCGAAATTTTAAATATATCCTGTCACGTTCTGGTGAAACTTTTAAGTCCTGCAATTATCCCTTTTTATTTTCTCATTATCTGGGGCACTTTTTTACTCTTTAATTATCTGGGGCATTTTCTTATTTTCGTGATTAAATGAGGCGTTTTATTTTCCCATTGTTAAATCTATTATTGTTTGGGAACCATTAATCTCCCCTCAGTTTTCTGGTAAAATCCCCTCTGTTTCATATAACGCTACTTATTTGGCTATTTAATAGATACGACTTGCGGGTACTATATCATCATAACCGGGTTTTAAACATTTATTTGACCTTATTAAGTATATTTTGCAAGCGTCATGAAGTGTTCTTCAGCGCAAGATACTGTTAAGATTTGTCTGAAACGTTTGCGGACTCGAATCTGTTAAGTCCGCAGATGCTTTCAATCGCTCATTGCATTTTAAAGGTCGATGCTTCTACTACAGCAAGCAATCCCCATCACGATTATATGAAAAGGTTTGTGCTCTATTAACTGGTAAGATTGCTTCTTTCTTTATTATTCACTTTGGAGCGTATTTCGTCCGTCTCGCGTGCACGCGACGCGTATTTTGATTATTTGTACTTTTCGTTCCTGTATAGATTCCTATTTTTCTGTGATGTTCCAGATCTGTTAATGTGCAATGTAGGTCCGCATAAGAGCATGAACAGGTCATAGATATGGTCGTGCACAGGGAGCTTTTGACAAGCACGCATGCGTAGCTAAAACGGATGCCCCTTCTATCTCGAAGATGTTAATGCACCGGAACAAGTGAGATACTATTTTACGATTGTCCATTTGCTGGTGCTGATAATGAAGCCAAGGAAACTGCATGATCGTGTAAGTAAGGGTCTATTTCAGTAATGCACGAGTGATAGTGCCTACAAAGTCGATAGACTCGTACTGAGGAATTCAGTCTAATATATTAAGATATATGAATTCGTTCCGTTAAGTTCTGTAGATGTTGGTTCGATTAAACTTCCATATCGTCGTGCATTGTGACCCACCCTCATGCAACGGCCGCATCTTCTTCGCAAATTCTAACGAATTTATTGCATCAGTGATGTGGATCGTTGCTTGCTTTGGTTCGATATGATAGCTTTACATTCAATCAATTACTCACTCACATCTTTTGATTCAAGGACATCGCAACTATGGCTGGAACGCCGACAATGACGTTCACCACACGACATTTTTTCGCATAAAAGGCTCAATTGTATACGATTACGACGAAACTGAATCTAAAATACAACTGATAGTGATATCGTTCACTCTATTCGCGACTCATAATTTGCCAATCATGTAGCGTTATATTAAAATGAGGGATTTTACCAGAAAACTGAGGGGAGATTAACGGTTCCCTCAATGTTTGCATGACGAGCAATAAATTAAGAAATTTAATATAAAACAAAAGGAAAACAATATTATGTATCAGGGTGCAAGTATAGGATATAACAGGAATGGTGTGAATCTAAGAAAAAGGGGTGTGAAAATATAAAGAAAATTTATAGGTACACACCGACCCTTTGATGCGTACACACCCAGTCGAAATGTTTAATTTAATGAATTTTTATAACTCATAACGTTAATGCAAAGAGACAAAGTTGTCCCCATTAAATTAAACATTTAATGACTTTTTATAACTCATAACGTTAATGCAAAGAGACAAAGTTGTCCCTTTCTAATATAAGGCAGTACTGCGATCTTGATTTATTAGAAGATGATATTAAGAATATTGCGATGTCAAAGCATCTAAATACGAAACGGTATTTGCTCGTGCCACCTGCAGAGGATGTCTAGGCGCCGCTGGCGGGCACAATAACGGTGAAAGATACGTATACGATAATGATGGGTACACGATATCAAGAAGACTCTCAATGAAGTGCCGTGCGGGTGGACCAAAAAAAGATCGGTCGGTTATCTACTCTCAAGTTGGTAAGTAAATAACCAAAATAATTAATAGGGAGAGTCGCGGAATCTTTGCAGTTCAACACGCAGTCCTTACTGTCCATTCACCGTCACAGTCAAAATTTGTACAGTGGCTAACGATTAAGAAAATGGCTTTCCTGTTTGATAACAGCAATGTTGTTACTGTGGCAGTCTATTAGTAGTATATTACTAACGAATACGGCGAATAAAATTAAGAATGACCAGAAAAACACTTCTGTCTGCCCCGCCGCTATCCTTTTGAGCATGCTTTGTGTCAGAACGACGCATTTGAGGATCCAGTTATGCTAGGACGCGGTCGTTATAGGGATTATAAACAAAAAAATCAGTACAGTTAAAATACACGAATCCCGTAGTTGATGTCGATCTACGTAGCAATTAACGCTCATATATTTAACTTCATCGCTCTCTATATATATCGCTCGGCGCAATTTACGAGGATTTTTTTGATCTGATCGTATGTGTCCTTAAGTGAACGATTTGCTATTACGATCTTTCATATGCGACTAACTCCATCGCATAGAAACAGTAGATGTCGATGTTGCTACTACAGTTAGATTGGTCGTTGATAATGCATGTGCAAACATTCCGCTGACCTTAGCAGTACGAAGATCGGAATACCTACCAAGCCGCCATTTACGGTCTAGTTTCACACCAGCTATAAAGCATGAAGGAGAATTTATGGTCGGAATCGCAGTGCTGTTAAGTAAATGTTGACTGCCGTAACTCTGGATTGCCAGTTTCTTCAGTGTGAGGGTGAGTCGTATCATTCTCATATGGATGATGTTGATAATGATGATATCTATCACGCGAAGGTGACTGGGTTTGCTGAGCTTGGACTGGTTGTAGTAATCTTGCATTTCGGCCCCTGAAATGGATGTCACTCGGTGAAGAAAGAACTGGGAGAGTTGAAGACGGCTAATATGGGATTGGGTACTGTGTTGCCGAATCCAAGGATCTGTCACCAAAATCAGGACCTGCATATTCTGATTAGTGTAATATTTCCGGTAGCATTAACGCCTAGCAGCTATTACCCCGATTGGGCATCCAAAATGAAGCAAATATCGGCATAGGCAGAATGATTAGAGTGAATGGAGTTTGAGGACTGTGTGGTGGCAGACTATTTTGTGCTGGTACCAGGCTGCACGAGGATATTGTGGTGATGCTGCTGCTGGTATTCACGTATAGCCTTATTATTAGCAACTTTGATCCTGGCCTGACAACTCGACTTGTTGTGACCGTAGGACTTATAGAAACTGCAACATATGCATTTTTGGAAGCATTCTTTCATTATTCGACAGGGGAAAGCACAGAAAGGCCCATTGCGGTGCTCCTGGAAGAAAATGGTTTACTTGCCCGTTTACCCCAGCATCGCATAAAATTACTTCCAAGAATTCAAGCCGGCAACAAAGACCAACATTGGAAATACATATAGCATCGCATTTAAGAAAATCATAAAGTGAGGGTGGCGTATTTATCATCTTTAGCAACTTCTAGATTGCTGCCAAGTGTTCTGGGCTCATACGTTTCAGTGCATAAGTCGAAATTTTCCATACAGTTGCAAAAATACGTTTTGCGAGACGATAGGTAGAAACATCGTATCGCGCACTCGCAGAAGGAAAATCCTTTCCATTTGGGATAGGCATATGGTCTTCATGATTTGACAAGCTGAAAAGAATCCTAGTTGAGAGGTGCCAACCGTCTTCTAAAATGCATGATCCGCACCTTCAAGGTTGGAGGGGGAAATTTGTTCGTAGTGTTTTATGTGAGTAAGACATGCGCCAGCAAACTTCTCATTATTAGAGTCTAGTTAGCAATGTTCGATATACTCTGAATATGCCGCCGGTATATGCTCTTTCATCTCCCTCCAGCCTTCGGCAAACAACTTCTTTGTCTTGGTACTTGACACCAGATTAGACCTCTTTTTTTTAAAAAAGTCGCAAATATACACTGTGTTGCTCCTGCAACTTCACGGGTGGGAAAATCTCGCTGTTATTGAGCATTGAAGTTTGAGTGAATATGACAGTAGCAAATCATATGTTTTGTTTTCGTTAACAAGACACTACAAGAGTTGCATCAGCGACGTGATCTGCATCTTAAATAATCACTCCGGGGACGATAATGACTCCAGCCTCGAGGAAATTGAACTATAATCAAGTGAGGTCATCCTCGGTAGCAGTCGCATAAAAGTAGTATCCCAAACTGTACGTGATATTTTTATTAGTCTACATCATGATGTGTAGCATACCGGCGCCATAATTATTGGTTCGGTGCGTCTCATCGATTTGGACTACAGCAATTCATCTCTCTTCTTGCAAATATTGCGGAACACTACTCCGGATAATGATCAGATGCGTAATATGCCCTTCCTCAGGTTGTCTTACGCGAAAGTTCAAATTAACCGTAATCACATTACGCATGAAAACGTCGATTTCCGCAATCCATCTTTTTGTTGGGCTCGATAATTCTGCCTTCGATGTTGGATATTGTTAGCGATCAGCAGTCATGAACCGTTAAATTTTTCTTTAAGGTTGTCGAAACCTGTATAAAAGCTAGTCCGAGCTTTTATCAGGCTGAAACGTATAGTTCCTGTTTAGGGATGCCGCTGCGAGCAGCAGGATCGATGCTTATGTCCTTGATAGCAGCGTAATATGCTCGACCGAGATCTTGACGCTATAGCTACCACCGACTTTATTGAATTTAAGCGATCTATTGGCATCCCTTTAGATGACTGCACATTTATTGTTCTGAATGTGTAGATGCATCGCGAGCTGTCTTTGCAGAGCATACGCAGTAAAAAGGATCATTTTGCTGAACTCCTTTTTTGGCCGCTGACTGCACTCTCCTTCGTGCTTTTCTGTGTTCTTCTCATACTATTCCTTGATCGTGAATACTTCCGACGTGGATATTTTGCACGACGACTTCTGTCTTGCCTCCAACGTTTGAAATATTTGTAAATTATGGCTGACATATTCGTTAAGGCGAGACGCAAATTTGGTAAATGCAATCGAAATTGACGAGCAACACCATCTGCCCTCTGATCATCGTTGTCGGTATCTTGATTTTTGTTGTCAATGTCTTATTTTCTTGGTGATTGTGTCGTTATCTTGATCGTCGTTGTCAGTGTCGTCTTTTCCGCGGTCGTTGTTGTCATCATCTTGATCGTCGTGGTCAATATCGTCATTTTAGTGGTCAATGTCATCGGTTTTGTTGTCTTTGTTGTCATCACCTTGATCGTCGTGGTCTATCGTGATTTTGTGGTCGTTGTTGTAGAAGTTGACGCCCCCATCGACATCCGCGGCACTCTCTGGTCTCCAATTTGCCATCGTCAAGTGCTTCCGTAACACACAAAATGATTTTTGTGTACGTACATCCACATCTTCGGACCCGCCCGTGCCCTTGAGATGTCTATGTGTTCCCCTACTCTCTCGGACATTTTGCCGCTTATCGAAGTGGTCTCATGATAAGATTGGAGTCCTATCTTCGAAGAGTAAATCAAGGAATTTTTGCTATTTAACAATGTATCAAAGCGCATTACTTTGGAGTAGTCGCAGAAATTACAACATCAAATAGGTCCGTACGACATAGTAGAATGATAATGGGGAATCACTCGATCGCCGCTACCTTCTTGTTCCGTTGCCTGCTATTTCACCCAAATATAATACAATTACCCAAAATTGTACCCGATTGGATATCACTCGTTTGTTGCTCCCCAAAACACATGTGTATTTGCCGAAACCAGTTTCTACATTTATTCACTGTTATTATCGCTTCGATCGATCGCTGCTGGTTTTAGATCAAAGAGTAGAGTGTCCCAGCGAAAAAGCCGTAAAAGGTGCGTGAGCAGGTAGACACGTAGAGGTACGGAAGACACGAACTCGAGGTGATATAAAAGGCAGCACATAAACAAGTATATCCATCAATCAATCTAGAAGCGCAAGGTCGCCAACATGGCCGAATATGTTGCGCTTCGTGAGCAGGAATGTACAAAACGCGGTCAACTACACATCTGAGGGTCAAGAGGAAAAAATACGCCAATTCTTTTATGCTCTTGACCATGCGTATCTCGTTACTGAGGTGAGCAGAAGTTTTTATTCATGTATCTAATGAAATTCTCTTTGCTCCATTAATAAATCTTTAATTCTGCGTAAAAGATAAAAACGTGACGACAGGTTACTGCTACTCGTGTAAACGCGGTTGAGCCAATTCTCATAACTCGGCGTTGTAGCAGATGCAGTTGCTCTGGGCTTGACGGGCGAACCTGCTCCTCCGCGCCGCAAGACGCTACCTGAGTCAAAGCAAAAATAGAGCAAGCAACAAGGAAACGAAATGAAAAAACGATAGAAAAAGGCTACGCAGTCTCGGCTTGAGCGAAAGCAAAAATAGAAGAAATGGATAAAAAACGATGAATAAATGTAAAAACTAATTTTGGCAAATACACATGTATTTTGGGGAGCAACAAACGAGTAATATCCAATTGGGTACAACATTGGGTAATTGTAGTATATTTTAGTAAACTGCAGACGACGATCGAGTAATTCCCTAACAACGATATGATTAACTTGGTCTCGATCGATCAGATTAATTCACTCTAATAATAGCTACATACCACCGTACAGAATAAATAATCGGAGACATGTCGAGTGAGCGGAGATAGGAGGCCTGGCCGAATGTATAATTTGATCAAATTCTCCATAAGTAGTGTCCATCTGTGTTCGGCAGTCGCGCATAAAATGCCTAATTAGGTAAAATATGCGATTTGCTACTTCAATTTCTGCTTATTAGTCTTTTACTGACTGCGATTTAGCTCCTCCCCCAAACATCCTCCTTTGATAGGGGCCTCTCCTCTCTTGTATCCTCCAGTACATAATCGTACAAAAGTAGTACCCTTTGGAGTCGTGCTATGCGACCCACTTATCACTCAAACAATAAAATCATTGTGTCGGCGTGAGGTTATCGCCTTGCGTCATGAAATATCATTGATGTTAGATTTCAGCGTTGCGAGCGTGCGATCCGCTCTGTCACCAGCTTGGTCTCGTGCGAATTGCTGCAGAATAACCAGCTCAACTGTCGATAACTTGTAGTTCTCCAGCCTTCTCGTTCTACTTTACTAACACAGCAGCATAGTCTTCAACATTTTGCGACGTAAATCCACTTGTGAATGAGCCTCGCCAGTCACAAACTACATATATCTGATCCATTACTGAAGCCAACGGCTGATAGCAGCGACGTTATTGGCTTCATACCATGACCTACGCCCCACAAGTAGAAACAAGTCACTTGTGCCAAGCTCAAACTGTTGAGTTTATTTTCATTTTACGCTGCGACAAAGCTCACGCCCTCGACACCACATCCAAAAACCAGCAGTTCGTCTCTTTACGCCAACATGCTGCCCACACAATGCTTATTTCTACTATTATGGTTTATCAGGATACACGACAATCATAACCTTACGAAGCCACGACGATAATTGGCTTTGGGGTAATGATTAGGATCGCATAGCACAACTCCAAAGTACTATTTATGTACAATTATTTACTGGAGGATGCAAGAGAGGAGATGTAGTATTCCAAAGGAGGAATTTTAGTTGTTCCCAGCCTGGTCCCATCAATGGCTACAAATACGTTCTCTTTTACAGTTTTGTAGCCTTTCCTCTATTCGGCTGTGTTCACGCTGGGACAGCTTTAATATTAACTGAAAGCCAAAATTTGATGGTGTCGGGACTAACCTATAGAACCCTTCACGGTATTGGCTAACTCTTAACGTCAATTGCTGGCATAATGGCGCTAATCCTGCATCTCCGATAAAGAGCCAAATCAAGAAGAATCAACAAATAATTTTATAGGAATACGAGTACCGAGTAAATTTGCACAGACTCTTCCAACCCACTTGGACCCCCAGGGAGAGTTACGTCACGACAGCCGTCGATATGACCACGAGTATTCGTTCGGGTCAAAATTAAGACTAGTCTCACATTGATCCTACACGAACAGAATACGCCACGACGTGGGTGCTCCGATTCATAGACTGTGTCGCTTCGTAGGTATTCGGCATAAGTCACTCTAGCGCTCGTGTGGAGCCCCACTGGATTGCTCCAATTTAGCTCACTGCGCAAGCCGTCCTTGATCAACTTGCACAGGGCAGGTTCAACGACCATTTCCTGTCGATCGTTTCTACTGTAGCCCCGCGTTCGTGAGTTTAGTACATTCGTTTGGGGCCAGGCCGCCTAACGACACCCCAGCTCGCATGAATTCGCCATCAGCTTCTTCATGGTCTGTTCGATACAATCCAGCACTACGGGGCTACACTCTTATATTTTCTGGCTAGTAATGACAGCGCCAGGCTGCATGAACACATTCAACGACTCTTGCGCTGACCGTCCAAGTATATCTTCTTTGCGTTCAGATAGTTCCTCCTATCGACCAGCTAGTTAGACAGAGTAATAAACCACAAAATATAATTTACATGCCATCGGTTCCTATAAAACACTCACAATGTTGTAGATGGAGTGACGACGTTGTGCGCCACACATACGGCCTCATGTCCATCTCCTCGAGCGCAGGTAGCATCCGCCACGAAAGCACTCGTCTTTAGTTCCAGCTCGCAGCTCGCATCCACCACGAAAGCACTCGTCTTCAGCTCCAGCTCGCAGCTCGCATTCCACAGACGAGGCATGTGTCCAGTACGATAAATCGCACAAAGACATGAGGGAGCAATACGAAAGGTGGAGATTGCACTGGAGAGGGAGAGCAGACCAAAAGATTAAATTATGACAATTAGTGAGAGGTCTTCATGTATTTTTACTTGTTTCATATATTGGAGATGAAGGTCAATATACTGAAAATGAGTGCTCTATATAAGCTCTGTACACTTAAAGACAAAAAAAAATTGAGGTGAAATTAACAACAAAACTATGAAACGTAAAATGAGGAAAAAACTTAAAAATAATCGCACTAAAAGAAAAAAAGTCACGGATCAAGAAGGCAAGGTATGAAAATGCAAATAATCTGAAGCTAGTGACGTGGCGGGTTGTATCGCGGTCCGTGTGGTGGTGGGATGGAAATATCCTGCATTGTACGGTGAAAGGTGGCCGCTGGTAACTGCGCAAGTTGCGAAGAAAAGAGGCCTCCACGATGTGGGTACAATCTTTGGTGTGTATACGTACTTGGACCTTGATGTGGAATGCCCTGACTTATTAAATGATTATGGATGTAGGGATATTAATGCTGAATTACCTGACTTGATGTTTGTTGATGTGTGTAGGGATGATGTATGGAACTTTCTGAATCGGGTTTGGACTCCAGCCAATCTTGAATTGTGTATTCTTTCTGGTAGGTCTGGTGTCTCGATGATGTAACTCGTGTCGAGTCGATATCGAAGGAAGAGTACCCCGGTCGTGGCTGGATAAGCGATATCTCGTACTACCTCTGCTGATTTCGTTAAAGGTATATTGTATTTTTGCCGCACGAGTTCGTTATGGGCATTCATTCTTATTGTGACCATACTCCCAGCAGATGCTGCATCGGGTCTGCTTTTTGGGAGCAATCAATTCCGAAGTCGGCAGGCATTTGGGGGCATTTTTCCTGGTGACAATGGAAGCATGCAAAGTTGGTTATTGTATAAGTGGGAACGAATACCTTCTCCAGAGATTGGTGTAGATTAGTTTTTGATGGACTTTATATCGAATTGTTGTTGTCATTATCGTTTGACATTTGTTCCAAAGTTTTGTGTCTACATGCAAGCCCGTAATCGGTCATGCACAAATTGTCTCACTCCTTTTTTTTTTACTTAGAGAATAGGTAGTGTGTTCAGACTCTTGAAGATCTTTTACTTGGATGCTAAAAATTCTGGCGCCATGAGGTTCCATGCGTAGATTGATATTTCCCGTATAATTCTCGAAAACATCATGTTGGACCCCAGGCAAGTGGTGAATGTAGCGCTCGTGCAGATGAACAGTGGGTTCTATTTGTCGCTGACAATTTTTTTATGATTGGGTATACTGAATGATACCCAACTTGCGATGTTCTTAGTGTTTCCTTGAAAGCAGCGTGCGCGCTTTCTACATTCGATGATATTATCTATCCGAAATGCAAAACACACCATTCATCCACGCGGAAATGATTTTCTCAGTGGGATCTAGCCAGCTATTTTGAATATAATCAACAGCAATTTGGGACATATTCTTCCATTTCCGTCCAGTTAGCCTCAAATAATTCGGGTGTTATTGTTTAGCGAACTAAACTCGTCCATTTCCGTAGAGGTCTAACAAACATCCATTGAGTTAGGACTGCAGCCTCAGCCGTAAAAAATTCTCATATGTTGAGCCTTGATGTTGGATTGTATGTGCCAGTAGCACAAGAGGTGGTGATGCAGTAGGAAATACTGTGACACAGGCGTCCATGAGCGCCTTGTCGCATCGGTGACAATAACCGAGGGGTCAATAGTTATTGCGATTTCTGAAAATGTTTCCAAAATCCATTGTAGATCTTCCTCTGTAGCTCTATGCATGTATCAATAGCCGACGTTGAACGGTAATTGGTGTTAGTGGAGAAAAAAAACGTGAAGCATACTTGCTCTGTGAACATTTGCGCGATAACCCTTATTAATTTAAACGAACTAAGTACACTTTTCTTGTTGCAGCAGTTTCGGGACACTGTTGGTAACAATGATAAAGTGGGTCGTGTTTCCATTCTTGCTTATTTAATCAAAAATTTCATCGTCCTTGATACGATCCCGCACAGGTGTGTCCATCTCTGGCAAACCTGTGTTTAGTTTCCGACAACAATTCTGACGAAGGTTCTGGATATCCTTTGCGATCAGCTTACATTTACAATTGAATGTTTTATGAAGGATATTTAGTATTGTAGCGGTACTGGTTCTTGCGCGCAGTGGATTATGAATGAATATATCTTAAACCACTTTACACCTCCTTTCTATTGGGTACATCGAAATGTCCAACGTTGCTGCGTTATTGTGGATTCCTGAAACCATAAAACGATATAACCCATTTGCTTTTCCAATTTTCACTTTCCGCAAACATCTTTTCAATGTGCTACGTGACTTCTTTTGTCGGGGTTACGAAGCTTCCACGTTGAGGGTACCGGCGCACGCACAGAAGCAGTCATAGCGCTACTTGTAACCTTATCACGTTTTTCACTGATGGAACCCTCTGGATTGTCTTCATGCGCTTTTATATTATCCTTGACAGAAAAATCGTACTTCGTCACGAAGAGCTACATAGGAGATCTTAATCGTTGCATACCTAAATTGTTGAGAAGGTAAGTGCAGCACTATATCAGGTGCCACTACATCAATTTGTGCTAAAATCTCCACCGAAGCCATTACAGTGGTGTCTACATTATCTGTTTTTTTCATATTCATCGTTCAAATCTTCATCAATCCTCCGATGTGCCATGACTATTTTCCGCTCATTCTAAAAGTCTTAAATTACCTTTTCCACATTAATCGAGTCATTACCATCAAAGACCACGTCAATTCTATCATCGGAGTCCAAACCTTTGCTTCATCAGACAAATTCACGATAACGGCGGCTAAAAGGGATGCTAACAAAGTCTTTCAGGTCAGAAAACGGTGGTGCGGCTTTCGATGGTGTCACCGTTGACTCCATACTAAAATTTCCGTTGCATAAAGACTGTTACAAAGAAAAGCATTCATTTATCAAAACAAAAATATTCATAGCTGATACTGAGAATAAGGACAAAATTCAGACTGTTAGTGCCTTGTAGTGTCGAAGTTGAAACAACTATGTGCAAAATAGTGCTTCGGCTAGCACAGCTCGCGTGAAAGTCTCCGGAAATTGAGCTGGCCCCGCCGGCTCAATTTTAGTCACTTTGGTGGCCAGTATGATAATGTTTTACGAAGCAACGTCTGGATGGTGATTTTTTATTGTTATTTTAGACTATAACGATCGGCTTAATGCAACATATGCGAACTGAAGCAGATGCATAGTGTAAAGGCGTACAAAACTGTAAAAAAGTGGACTTATTATATTCAGTGAAGGGACAGCAGACTGGCCGACAGGTCGTTTAGGGAAACACGACAGGCTGTCTAGCGATCCTTTCAACGTGTGCAGTGTTGGATGTTATACTCGCGATTTAGATCAGACACAGTAAATTCAGACAAAACTGACGTTCCTCTGAACGGCACGACCGCCGGTTGTCCACAGGCATCCAACTTCACTGGCTCATCGATACAAGGGGGTGCGATTTGATGCATTCGGTGTGCAGCGACTACCCGGATAGTTTTGGAGCTTATTTTTACAAAGCACTTCATTGTGGTGCTTACAAGTGTAAGTCTATCGGGGTCGCGAACCCAACCATTAACTCGAGAGTGGTTCTTACGGTCTCCGGTTCGAGATATTTCCGACTTTTGCAGCGAGGTCAGCCATCTTTTAAATATATGGTAATAGTAAGCCCGGCATGCGACCAAGGGTAATTGGCTAGTGCAAGCACTTTTCGAAAGTGTGCGGTGACTAAGGCTTGCGTGACGAGTAGTACAATGGGGCTAGTTGACAGTATTGTAATGTCACCAACTACATAAAGAGGAATAAGTCCTCCATCTTTGGCCTGTTGTAGCTCTTAGACAGGGACGTAATATACTGTTACATTGATCGTCGATGTCGACGACCAGGCGCTAGGTGTACTAGGTACAAGACTCAAGCAGTATGTTCCTAGTCCCGTATTTGAACCATGACATAACCGACCACTTCAGGTCCGGGGTAGCCTTGAGACCCTCCATCACAGAGCAGCTGAAATGGGTCAGCCGGAGAATGCTGCAAATCTAGTAAGCGTGACGATAGTTACTCGGAGCTTTGCAAAATATTATCCGCCGGCACTGAGCGCATTCGTGCCTATACAGAATCCCGAATTGGCAATCGTCTTGGTAAGCGCAGCCACTAAAAAAGTGATTGTCCTGCGCAAAACGGCTAGGGCAATCGCTCCATATCTTCACAAGATAGCTTATAAACCTTCATCTTTCGTAGCCGCTCTTACAAATGGCGTGGAGTGTAATTGATACTATAAAGCAATTTTATACTTTAGCAACCTCAAAGATGACTTCTCGAGCCTCTAGTGTCCGCTAGATTGTCTGTTGAGTAGTTTGCGCAATACCCTAAGTAGGTTATGGAGATTATAGAACTTTATTAAGAAGACAATGTAAATAAACTGGCGTCAAGAAAACGACCAATCCTGTTTCAAAGGTCGAAAAAGCTCCGCCATCGTCTCTAAGCTAGTGGTCATGATTAAAATCATGCCTTGCAGGGAGGAAGTAGTTACTCGAAGAGAAATCCGTGCTCGGAGAGAATTGGGATAGGCTGTTTAAAAAGCGGTCCCAAAGATGAAAGCGATTGAATTTTAGCCGAGATAATGTCTGAGTTACGCAAGGAGGCATGTCACGAATTTGCCGAAAGTCGCACCGATTCATGATGTCAATATTCTGTGTCGCAATCACATATTGAAAATTTTTATCTTCCTCTATCACTTCTTACGTTATATGTAAGAGTACAAGTTGACTGTAATCTTTCTTTAAAATCTTAACTTGGAGTGTCTGTCGACGGTTGCCATCCCTTACCTGTGTGCCGCGTGTCACCCCCGAATCTGTCTTATAGTGTACAAAATCCACACGAGCTTGTGTCTGTTTGCAGACTGATTGCATCTAACCATGGATTGTCTTGTGTATAGAGGAATGATTTGACCTTATCATCAGGTCGTGTTGGAGCCGCCATTAGTGTTTTACTTTCCAGATGTAATGTCCACACTCCTTGTTCACGCACGATGACATTTTATTTTGATCTAGGTAGAACAAGTGTTGTGTCGTCTGAAGACTGGAGCCTGAAGCGGAAGACGTAAGACGGACCATCGGAAAGTAAGATTAATCAAAGTTATAGTCATGCTAAAGTGTGATCATGTAAATCCTTACTATTGAGAGAGTCTACAATTACACTAAAACTGGATCGAAATGCAGGAGCTTGCACGATCAGCGGTCGAAGTTGAGGTAATACGGAATCTGGGTGATCCGGATAAGTCCAAAGGTAGATAATACGTGTTTGGCAAGGATACGTCTGGGTCATCAAACCCGGAAGTCTGGGTCATCGCGCCATCAGACAGACAAGTACACTTCGGGACAGGTGCACTAGTGCCAGCACGGGATCAAGCAACGGGATATACAGTGACGTTGAAAAGAGGTCAGATAAATGCAGTAATATAGAGAGCGTATCGATGACGCCGAATGTGTCATTACATTCTCTGCGGATTACTCATGTCACGACCTAATAACGTGTTGGCTCTTGAGGTGAGCGCAAAGAATGGTGAGGAGCTGTTTATAATGCGCTACGTGTCGTATGCCAATTTCTCACTGCCAACTCGCTTGTTCCGGTGGGAGACCGGCCCACTTGACGATATACTGATGCCTATAGTTCATCTTTCGTGTAGCTGCAGGATCTCGATCACCTACATTCAAAAGGTGAACGCACTGAACATCAATATAGTGGTTTCGTACAGCGGGCGACCGACAAAGTGACTAGGAGAACCCGTCGAGAACTTGAGTTGGTCAACAATGAAACGTTCTTAATCTTGCTCATATGTAGCGATAGCTGTAAGTTACCGAGATCAGTTTTTGCAAAACGTTAAAAGGACCGACATACTTGGGAAGGAGATTGTTCTTTGGCTTATGCGCATGGACGTTCTTCTTGGAAAGCGGTGACAAATTGACCAGTATCCAATCATTAACTTCAAATTCTACTTTGCGGCGACATCGATCATAGTATAGTTTATGTCGTTCTTGAGCTTGAAGGTTCTGCTTGGCTTCTTCGATGATGCGTGATCGGCGCTTTTAAAACGACTGAAATTCCTAGCTTGCAGTCACGATATTACCGACAGCTTTTGGATGACGAGCCTTCCGAGCTGTATTGATCTCAAAAGATGAGATATTTCGGTACCCGTCGATACGCATGTAACGTGAGCGTACTCCACAAATGGTAACACACCGTACCAGCTGCTTCATTGTGACTTATCATGCACCACAAGCTCTCCTTAAGTGTGCGAATCGACCCCTCGCTTTGTCCGTAATCATGGACACGGTGGGCCACTATCATTTACGCCTTGGCTCCAAGGAAGCGCATCAACTCGTACCAAAAGACTAAATTGTATCTGGGATCGCGGTTGGATGTGATGACACTGGAAATGACATGCTGTTCGAATCAATGCACGAACATCAACTTGGCAATTCTTTGGTGTCGACATTGTTGTAGTTTTGAATATGACATAGACGCTTGCTCAGCTTGCACATCACGACTTGAAACGCATCGTATCCACTCGAGTCTGGGCGACGAGTTAAAAAGTCAGTTAAAATGACTTTTTAGCGAGTCGTTTGCACCGGAACGGGTAGCATATGACCTTGGGCTCTGCTTCCTGGCAGGTTTTTCAGGCAATGTTCGCATGACCGAACATATTCTTCGATAACCTTCCTCGCTTCACGAACACTTTACCATTGACGAACTTTTAAAATATGTTCTCATGACATCTGAAAGTGCTACGATATTTGCATCGAAGATTTCGTGAAGGTGCGAATATGAATGGCTTTGGACGAATCTGGAACACATACGGGCTCCACTTGGTATTTGATTTCCCGGTTAATTAACCCGTTCTTCAGATTGAATTGGTCGAGTATCTCACCACGCTGGAGAGCCTTCAAGAATGGCTTTAGATGATGATAACGAATGTATCCCCTCGCAATATCATGAACGAACCCACTATCTGCTGACACCATCGATTTCGCGTTGATAATACGCTCAGCATGACTAAGAAGTTTGTGACTGCAAACATCTACGTGAGACGAAGAAAGCTGTTGTCCACAGTATGACGCGATAATTCCTCAGACTTAGAGTAGCAACTGGAAGACGATACAGGGCATCAGACAAGAAATTTTGGTTTCCAGGACGATAAAATATCTATAGATGAAACTCGGAGAAAAGTCCAACCTGCGCAGCAACTTAAGCGAGTGCTTTTTAGATGGTGAGAGCAGCCACTTGCACGCCCAATTATCCGCGTAAATCTTGAAAGGTCGACCGACCAGGTACACACGCCAGTTTTCCACAGACGTTCGAATAGCAAAGAGCTCTTGGTTTAATGCAGGTCATCTCTTTTCAGTCTCGTCCAGTTTCTGCGAGAAAAACACGACACGCAGCTACCGCCCGTGAATCGACTACGAGAGAACTACACCAATGGAGAGACCCGAGGAATCTATGAAGACTAAGAACTCTTTCTCGAAGTTAGGCAGAGTGGAACAAGAGCACGTGTGATTTAGCCTTGTTGTCAAAAAGGCTCGTTCTGTTGGGCTTGGCTCCAGAACCATGATACAGATTCTTGCAGAATGTCGCTCAGAGGCAGAATCCAGCGGGCGAAGTCTTAAATAATTCTACTGTTATAGATCAACATACCGGTGAAGCACTGTACGTCCTTAAAGTTTATGTGATATAGGCTACTTGATAATGGGTACCGCCTCACTGGGGTCTACTTCGAGTCCGTTTACACTATCTACATTCCTAGTAACTCGATGCCGCTTTGCACCAACGAGCACTTCTACTTCGAACGTAAACCTTTTCTAGTTCTGTAGCACTACGTGCAAGTGCTTAAATGTCTTTCCATAAACCGGCTATAAACACAAACTTCATCCAGGTAGACGACAGCAAAGTCTTAAGGATCAGGCTTCGATAAGAGCATTCGAATCAGTCTTGAACACGAGTCTGGCATGCCTGACAGGCCCATTGATGCATCCAGCCACTCGTAGATCTCGTTATGCGTTCGAAATATCGTTTACTTGCGATAAGACTCTGCATACTAACCTGATGGTATTCATACGTCAAATCGATAGTGGAGAAGACCTTGGCGCCTCTCATTATGCCAAAATGTTGTTGATAATTGAGAGAGGGACCTTGGGCGCCTCGGTCTGCGCATTAATCGAGCGATAACCGATCACCCAGCGCACGGATGCGTCCGAGTTTCGGCTGCATTTCCAATAAACACGCGACTCGAGCATTACCGTAACGGGGTCTTTCTCGGAAGCTGCATATATTTTTTAGACATAACTCCGACGACCTGAAGTGAATCCACTTTTTTTGCAAGAAGATCGTCCACGAATTTTCTTAGAACCAGGCATTCGAAACGGAGGTCGGCTTGTGAGACAAGATGTCGGCTTTAAAGTTATGTCATGCTCTGCAGCACGCACTACCGGTATTCCTGTGACCAACGATGCAGGGAACAGGTCTACAAACTGCTGAAACGAGTCTCCACTCCTGGAAGCAGTATTTTTACCATGGGGCGCGTCCTTTTTATGCTGAACATCTATGCATAAACTTGGTGCGCCTCCAAGGTGGTCAGATCCTCATCCAGGCTGATCTGATGTATTTTCTGTCGGTAGTTTTTTCTGTTCTGTCCAGTCAATAATGGGTTCACTCTCTGCTGACACGGGTTGCCCAGAATTTAGCCGTACGCGGAAGACGTCTTCCATCCCATGTCTGACGATTCCGCTGGAGGGGGAGGAACTTGCGGCATGGATAATGGGGGGGGGTACATCATGCCCCCTCACCCCCAGGGTTTTTGTATGCACGCTCCCGGAAGCTACGCGGGTAGTAATCCTTGATCTTTGAGCGTACCTGGGGAAAAAAAATTGCGTTTGCACTTCCATACGTGCGCATTCCTAAGCGCATTGCTGAGAAAAAGAGCTCCTCTAACTCTTGGAGCGTAGTGATGGGGAGACGGAACCCGATTTCCTGAGTCGGGAACTGGTCAAGGGTGCCAAGTGTACCAGTTACGACGCCGACACGAGACGTCTGACGTTCATTATGTCGTATCAAGCGGATGATACGAGATGGCATGCGAAGTCAATTATGTTTCGCGTAAAGCGTCTACAGCTTTTTGTCCTGCTACTATGGAGTGCGAAGACATCACTGCTCCCTCGGTACCTGCTATGTCAGCCGGTCGAAATGTTTGCATTATCAAGTCCGAGTTACAGTCAATGTAGAGGTGGCTAGCATGGTTCAGACATTTTTGGCGTCCACTGTGTCATGTGCGTCAACATCCGTGACTCGTGGGTGTTCGCACAATCGGAGGCATATGATTCCAGCTTATTCGTGGCGACTTTCAGCATTGTGTTCTGTCCCGACCAACTCACACATCTTAACCATCAAAACGGCGACCTTCTTTCACCATTATCGGCACTTTACCGTGTTCCCTGTTTTACCTGCTGCTCTCCTTATCACTTGAGTGCCGATTGCGGAGGGCGCAAAGGCACCTTTCAATTTGAGCATCACCGCGACTGTGTCTTTGAAATTCAACACGTCGGTGTATTCACTTTAAACCAACTCGACGTTGCAAAACGGCTCCAGCATATCTCTGGAGGACAACACGGAGAAGTTAAAGGCGGACTGAGACAATTTCCCCTGTTGACTAAGGATTCGCAGTCACCTCCCTGGACTAGGCAATTGGGCGTAACCACTGCGTCTCCTCCAGCTGGTGGACTGGCAGCGCGTAGCGGTGCTCCTCGTACCACTGTTCCGTCTTCGAATAGATGGATTAAACCTGGCTCAAACATGAAAATTTGGGATTAGCGACCCACTGTGGCTCCGTATATTCCATCGGCGTGCCCTTCTGTGACGCCGCTTCGACATTTGTAGTCGTACAATGCTGACTGATCTAGCAAGTCGGCCCCGCTGGGGTCTACACCTCCCACCAAAAACAGCTCAGCAAAAACTTACAAAGAAAACAAGAAATTACCCTGACCGAGTCAGAAAGGTTCAAACGAAAGGCAAAAAAGCCGCGGCCTACTCCACGCCGACACCCACGCTTCTTCCAACGCGAATAAACAGAGAACGCAGGATGATCCTGAAAAGAGAAATTACTGGGAGGTGATCCCAAGATACTCGCGACGGCTTCAACAAAACCGACACGGGGGCTGTATCTTCGATGATTTCGAAGATATCTAAAGATACGGCTCTTTCAATGGCTCGATCACAAGTTGTGATCGAGCCATTGAAAGAGCCGTATGCACAAAAGGTGATCGAGGTACTCAATTCGACAGCCGCGAAGGAAACGTTCGCAGCTGAAATTTAGAAAGACTGCTACTTCAAAGAACATGCGATCAAAGTGGCTATAGCTAGTGAAATTACTAATGCGGGGGAAACTACTTCTCTGGACGAGGTGAATCGGGGAATTTCTGAGGGTGTATTACGATAACCGTACAGCAGGGACAGCAGTGAACAGAGCGGTAGCGGGTATAACGAACGCGACGGGCACACTAGAAACATTAACACACTAGTGGGCAAAGAGTACACCGAAAAAGGAGGCCTTGAGAGAAGCCAAGGTCTCGCGAGATACGACTTCGCCTAGCAAGCTTCCAGCTGTGCTGGTGAGTAGACAAGGGAGCGGAGTCACCCGACTATACAACACTTGTTGTCGTCTTATGATCGCCGCAAACGGGGCTTACTAAGCCTGATGTTCTTGCCACTCTATGGTGCAGTGCCGACGGGGGCGGTAACTCACGTTGATGTGTTACTATGGCGTAAATTACAACTACGTTTGGCAACACGATATGCATGGATGATCTGGATGGAGCGGCGGGAACTCCGACCCTCTTCACCGCGAGTGTTCCTATAGCAGCGTACATAGCTAAGACGATCGAAGAAGAACTTAAATCCTCGCCATCATTATATCAGACTCAGAAAAGGGTACCTGTGGTCCATAAACACGTCCTAGCGACAGCCTGGGAAATCCATGTATACAAGTAGCGGTCCAATTCAATATGGCCCATTTTCGCGCTCACGATACTCACGATCAGACCTGACGATCAAAGAGAGTGCGAAGGTTTCAGACACCGCATCTGCTGCGGCTCGGCTGGAGCTGTGCCAGAGATTACGAAATTAATATCTGCAAACACAACTGCGATTCCAAAATGGGTCTACCAGCACAAAGCAGCGGCTGCTCTACCAGCTACGATGCCAGTTGACCCAAAGGGTCAGACCGCGTGGATAAAATTTCATGCCTTGGCACTGGCGCCACTGGTCCGGGATCGGCCGCACCCCGTTCCTTACATCTCCTCGATGCCGGAAAAAGCCCTACGTGCTTTTGGATTTGCTATCAACAGCGGATATTAACTGTCTATGACCCGTTTTTACACCACACACGCATATTTCAAGAGCTGTGCTCGGGTTAGACCACAACGGCTTATGGGGGAATTGGTCAAATTTGCTGGAAGCCGGCTGACAATATTCGACGCTGAAAACGATTCAATCGACTACATCCCGAGTTGATGTTTGCGACTGTCGTCAAACCACTTGCGGACTTATATCATTGGGGAGTTATTAATGTCCTGTGTATTCCTTTCACATCTAGCACCCTTTGAGGATGAGACGAAGGTGGTGATGCCGCAGACCCTGTGCTGTACCACAACTCCGAAGAGATGCGCGGCATTATTCAGCATACATTGCAGACCTGCAAACCGGCAACCGGCAATTGACCTTATCGCCCGGAATGGTCAATTGCTCAACCATCAGTGCTTAGGGCAGCTCGTCTGTGCTACGGGCTGGATCTTTACGGTGGGCCGTCAACCTCCCCCATTTTGCAATCACGCAGGGCGACCTTGTTCGATATACAGGACTGATCCTACTAAGATTTTAAAAACCAGGAACACCCCGACGTCGTCGTAGCCTCTTGGTGAAGACATCCCGGCGGACACGCAAAAACAGCATCGGTCTCTATTTGCAGAATGCTGCGGGATTCCCCCAGCATCCCGAATGCTGCGCAGCATGTTTAGTCACTTCCGGCAGCGCGAAGCAAGTGGAGCAATTAATTTGGTCCTTCTACAGGAAACGCGGGTCACGCCGAGTAAGTCAGACCTTATGGAACAGATTTTACTCATCGATTACTAAACTGGATCCGTGGCAAGGGGAGCATTGGACACCGCACTGGATGGCTCTTCAAATTTCTTTTCTAGGCGAATCCGTTCTTTTGGTCAACGTTACGCCTCGAGTGATAAGACTGGAAGAGAGACGTTTTTCGAGAGGTTCTACAGCATCTCACGGGACGCGAAGGACCCCTTTTCATTGGAAGGGACTTCAACAGCACATAAGTGCCGCGACTTGAGCGTTCTTTCGTCGCGCTAAGTCGAGAGCAGATTAGCGATGAAATGGAGTAAGCGGAAGCAGACAGAGTCATACCAGCCTTTCATGCGGTGGCGCACCGCATGCGATGGATTGGATAGCTCACGACTGGATATGTGGTTTGTGAGTTCTCTACACGTCGATTAGATCAGAGACATCTATCTATCTGTACACAGTCTGACAGCTTACTACAACGGAATGAAAATCAGGATTGGGGCGCCACGTTATGTTGTGCGTGTTTGTCAGTCAAGGAGAGTTTGTTATGTTCCAGGATGTGCACATGATACCGCGAACAGCAAAATTATTGCGTTCATAAATATGGCACAACTTCAAATTAACGAATCTGATTCTGTCCTGACGTCGGACTATCTCACAGCCCAAAGGTTGGCTGGCTGGTGGGATCCATCGAAAATCAGACTCCGCAAAGTTCTTTTGATGACTTACAAACACGCTCGACAAGGTCTATCGATAAGGTATAGGGAGCAGCTGAGTCATCTATATGTCTGACTGGATGCAGCGCTATTGGAGGCGCGTTTGACCGATGACTCAACAGCGAGTGCCCGAGCGAGTTTGCGATCAATCTAACCCCGTCGAACCGCTGCGAAACTTCGGTGTAATGTCATGAAGTATCGAGGTTTATGACAGAGAACCAAGAAAGAAAGAGTTTCTGTCTAGCACACGTACTCTCCATGCGAGACACCTCGACGTTTCTACGTACGGGTGTCTACTAAATTTCAGGACAACACCATCGTTTTCCTGGGTGAAAAGGCTACGATCGTGACGGTCAATTAAAAGAATTGGATAGTAAATGGCCGACGGCTGGGAGAACATTAGTACTCATTCGTTTGCTTGTCCCGAAGTTACCGCCGCATTTATTACCAGGGCCCCCCCGCCGGACCGAGTTGATAACTCTACCGTGACATCTGCCATTTCTCCAGACGATATGAGTGCGGCTTTGAAGAGGCTCAAGCGTGGGAAAGAGTGGGGACGGATGAATTTCTTAAAATGTTATATAGAGATTACGCGGATGCGCTCGCACATGTTCTAGCAGCATTGTACACCAGATGGATAACTTGCAGCATGGTATCGTCGTTGTTTGGTGCAGAAAATTCAGTGACTAAAAGAAAATGCGGCCTTCGCCTTGACGCTTGATCATCGCCCGATCACACCGCTTAACAGCAAAAACACATTACTTTTTAAGATTCTTTAATTTCGGGTGCGGTCGATGCTGTAGACTTTCTTTCTGCCACCTCAAGTTGGTTTTGTACCGAAGCGGTCGATCGATAACGCTCTTGATATTTTCATGGCTGTACGCAAAGCAGCAACTTTTTAAAACGATATACATGGAGCCATAGTTCTGCTTATCAGTTTTACCAGGGTGTACGACACGTTGCAACGTTCATATCTACTTTTGGCACTTATATGACTTGCCCCTTTTTGTATCAGTAGCGACCGCATACACCACGACACGACCTGTCGTTTTATTGTGAAAGGGTATCGCTCGAGTCGACGTGAAGTTAATTGTGGAATTCGGCAAGGGTGATTTATTGCGCCATTTCTCTTTATTCTCGCTTCATATAGTTTTTATCGAGTGATATAGGAGACGGAGGACATTCGTGGGGTACCTCTCACGGCTGGAGGGGGTGGACTACTGAGTTCAAAGTATCGTTCTAAGCTGACGATACTACTGTAACCCATCTCGATCAGTCTGCGATATTGTCGATTGTGACTATTATAGATAATATCGCAAACATTTTGGGCTCCTGACAGTTCGAGCAAAAACAATGGTCAGTGAGCTGGAACCTCTAGGATCAGCACTGATTATGCTCTTATGTAGCCTCACTCTGCGATCTTCAACCAAATCCTGCAGGTATCTTAATGTTCTTGTGGGAAAACAGGATGCGGTGGCTAAAACCTGAAACAAGTGAATACGTTCTCTATGAAGCCGGCTTTTCCTAACCCGAGAGAAGAACCACACGGTGTAACAACAAGCTCGGCTCGCAAGTGCCATCGCGGTGCCCAAAATAAACCTCTTAGTACGGCACTGTTGAACTCCTCCCACTGCAGTTATCCGTTTGGACAGCTTGATTATGAACTTTGTATGGGGCGTCTGTGCTGGCAAGAGTTATCGACCCTTGGGTACCTTCCGAGATGACTGCACTATACAAAAGGTTGGACAAGCGGTGCCGTGTATTCGAACGGAATGGATGAGTATTGTGGAGACCGCAGTCGGACAGTGGGCGCCCATACTGTATTTCCGAGAGAAATACTGATTGCTGAATTCTCGTCGGGATCTAAATGAGTCGGTCCGAATTGATAATCGCCTTGTTGGACGGAAGAAAAGCACCCTAAATATCTTGCATATCTATGGCGAACCGGTTTCAAAATTGTTGTTAATTCAACGGCTCGTTATTCCCGTCTAGGTGAGGTCAAGGAGGTCTTCCTAAGAGCCATCAATTATACATCGAGAGCCGAGGTCGACTATAATGACGACGGTAGCGTCATGAATTGATGTTCGCCAGGTAATTGATGACAAACTTCGTGCCGGAATGAGAGCTGAAGTAGCGGCATCGGTGCGATTTGTCCACCGGAATGGTTCAAGCAACGCTCAAGGATATGTCGTGGCTGAAGGATTGCCGAGGTCAGGCATTTAACTTGAATGGAGATGACTTTAAAAGGGTCCCCAATTATCTTGGCGACACAATGTCTTGGGTGACTGTTCCGAGTGGCATTGTACGATTTTTGACCACGCGTGACATGGCAACCTAATCTATGGCGAAGCGGCGGCGTTTTGGGTCCTTCTGCCTCGCCCATCGATACAAATTCCCACCACTCGTCTATCGGGCAATTGAGCTGGAGTCATTTATTGCGCACTAGACTAAGGTGCACCGGTTTATGACTGGGTCCTCACTAGTGACGGTACATCGCTGTATCAATTCAATACGGGAATGGAATGCTGAGTGAAATTAGTCGCATCGATTTCGGCTTGCAATATAGCCGCGTCTTTGGACTGTATAACTCCTGTAAACTGTGGCGCGCATCCTGCGCTTACCCACGTTGTAAAAAATTGGGCTGAACGTCGAAGATGGCGGCCACAACGCAGAAAACTCAACCAGACGATCTCCCGAGAGAGCCGTGATGAATGAATTATAATTATCAGTGAACGTTATACAAAGACGGACTTTCGCGTGATCTAGGAAGGCACACCGTTGATCACTTGTATAGATCTCCGGCGGATAAGCGCGCCCTTTCCAACCACACAGACGATATATCACCTGACGAGTAACAGCTTTCCGCGCTGGGGGGGTCTACCCAATATCTGTCGTGCGTCGTACCTGAGTGTTCATCTGCGGTTGCAGCTACGGCAAGTCGTGTATTTTGGTTCTTCCCAAGTGCATGTAGCCACTGAAATATCTACTTAATCGGTGGAGAATGGATCGGCGCTTTATTTAACACTTTTTCACTAGCGTGTAGCTTCTGCAGAACAAAATGGATAACGAATTGTTATAGCTGTTTCTGTCCGTCTTACTCACCTAATATTACCGTAAACAGGCAAATATATATACCAGCTCTAGAACTCCTTTTAAGAAGGTCACACAACTGCATTCTTCGTTGTCCCAACCATCCGTTTGTTACTATCGTCCAACAGTGAAACACGCATCTTCCCAACGCTTATATTCCCAATGGACGGTAGACAATGTCGTACGCAGCACCACCTCATTTCACTCCCCCTCAATGGAGGACGGACAACACTGCTGAGCTTGCGAAGCTGCGTAAAACGCGGAGTCGGGACAGCCTTGGTCAAGTAGTCCGCTAACTGGTCTTCCGATAGTCCGTATTCCAGTATTTTATTCCCCCCTCTTGATATGAGCACGAACGGAATTAGAACGAAGGTCAATGTATTTATAGCACGAGAAGTGTTATATAAATTAGTTGCCATGCTATTTGCCGATTGGTTATTCATCAGGATCGTTGTTGCACCCGATGATGGCCATCCAATTTCGTCTAGAAGATACAGAAGCCATAGAATATCTTACATGGTTAACACTAGTGCCATATATTCCGCCTCTGCAGATGAAAGTGCTACCGAGGACAAAAACTGCTTCGACATATCACGGGATCATCACCGAGAAAAATCAGCACATCAGAAGTTGGTCGACGGGTGCTGTTACTTAAACCCCATCTGCATCACAGTACGCTCGTAAAGTTGCTACATTGTTCGTTGACTTTGTGTAATTAATTCCATGGTTTTGTGTGCCCAACAATCGCTTCTATGCACGCCAATGCAATGCACGCAGGCAGGAATTAAGTCCATGGTTTTGTGTGCCTTTTAGATAGCACAATAATCGCTTTGCTGTACGCTAATGCATTGCACGCGATCAGTCGAGATACTGCAACAATAATGACACGGAAACAGCTATGTCTGGCCGAGTCGCATTGACAAACATACAAAAGAGATCCTACAAGTGCACGATACGGGGTCATCAAGGATGTCATGAGAATCTTCTAGTGCGAGGTCTTGAACAAACACCAATGAATTTTTCACAGGATGTGCCTCATCGCAGTTATAATTGGTCACCACATTTGAAACAAATTGCTTTCGCCCAACATGAGGCTTCCCCTTATCAATTTTGCGCTCAATCCCCGTTCCTAACACAAAGTACGCGTCACCGAGTGACACTAGCGAAAAATGAGAGTTTAGCTCGCGACTGACGTCATCAGCTTCTTCATCATGCTTGCAACCGACCGGAATATCGTCAACATACAGTACGACGTATACCAACGATCCACCTAAACCGTGACTGGAACGAAAACATATGGGTCAGCGCAATTTTGGATGAAATTCATATCCGTAAAGACGGCACGAATTGTCTTGTTTCAAACAACCGCGGATTGTTTCAACCCATACCATATCCATCTCGTTACACCTTTTCAAGGATGCTGAATTACACGTCTGGGCGTTTGGCATGGACCCACCGTGTATCCCACAAACTGCCTAAGATTCCACTAAACAATTTTTCAACCCAGGAGCAGATCCATCGGGAGCTCGAGCTGCGGTACTCCTAGCATTTTGTTTTGTTGTATCTACGACACTTCATGCCATATGGGTCAAGAACCTACGCCGCATGGACACTCCGTCTTCTTCTTAGAAGGTATACACAGCCAGATACAGTACCCTCTTTTGACGGTCAGTTCGACAGTTCCGTGGACAACATAACAGCCTGTCATAAATAGGAGAAGGTCTACTATTTGCGCAAGTAAGTTCGGCTTTGGCTGATTCTCTTCTATGCTACCATGGACCGCCTTAGTTGCAAGTGCCGCCTATCAAATGGTGCCCAAATGTGCTGTACCTCCTATTTTTTGAGTAGGACCACGAGAAAATCCAGGTCTGGTCGGAGCTGGATCTGTCGTTGTTCACTTTTACATTCATACGCTCGCCGCATGCTTCCTTGGGTATTAAGTATGGAGTATGGTTCTGCAGATACCACTAACAATGCTGCGGAATATTGGGGCTCGTGCACGGTCTTCAAAAAGAAAAACAAGCGGCTACTCACACCTGCAATTAATTAAAGACAGCGCGTTAGTTCTTGCGCAACTCGAACGCATCACCCTCCACGCAAGACACACTGGTGTGGAGCTTTCGAGAGGCGCGGGCCATGAATAACTGTTTCGATGTCTCCATCTAGGGACATCATTATCATACCTAAAAAGTTGCGGATCGACTGGCGAATATCGCTATGGACACAGGGGATTCTATTTAAGTGCACGCTTCCTCGTACCAAAGAGCTGTCAAGAAGACTACGACCTTCCTAAACAATGATGTCAACCGCTGGCTGGAGTCTTCTCATGACGAACGCTACTTCCTGCACGGCCCACAATAACATCGATGTATCCCATCATCGCGAGACAATACTTAGTGCAACGGAGCTCTGCTTTCCAAAGGCTTTGTTGATATTACACCGCTGAACAGGTACGTTTCATGTTGTTAGAATGATGATTTGTATGATAAATCATCAGGGAGTTTTATGGTAGTTTCAGAGGATTTCTATGGAACAGCGTTACATAAAGGCTTAGTGATGGCTCATGGTAGTGAACTAAGGACCTAAAATATATTTACTTCGGCATTTGCCTCCAACACAACAACCGACTACGTTAACAGGTTAACAGCCGCAAGGCCACCGACTGACGCTCAAGATACGACCTCCAAACGCGCCGAAGTCCTCCTTGGGAGTGGAAATTACTTCCACTGGGAGTATAACCCTATGCGCATGACATTGGCACGCAAGGGTCTACTGGCGCATGTTGAGGTTGTGAAGCCCGAGAACGAGGTCACCGAGGCGTGGCTCGTTAGTGACGCAAAGGCGCTTGGTATTATCGTTCAAGGTGTGGAGATACAGCATCAAACCAAGATTCGGTCTGCGACGCGTGCGATGCATGTGTGGGGTGTGCTAAGAGACTTCTATAACCGTTCCACGCTCCATAACCGTGTCACGATGACACATCGTCGCCATGCGTTCAAAATGGAGAGTGGAACAGGTATGGCCCAGCATCTGGACGCTTTTGACGAGTTGGTCGTCGGGTTGCAGACGCTAGGAGAGGTCGTCGATGAAGCGAGACAGCTAGTGGTCCTTCTAAGCAGTCTCCCGTTCGAGTACGACATGATTTCATCCATTATAGAAAACGCCAAGGACGTGTCTCTAATTGAAGTGAAGGAGAAGCTGCTAAAGGAGCATGAGCGTTTGGAGAAGAAGGACACCACGATGGAGAAGGCGTTTCGAGCCAATGGGAACGCTGGTAAGTTCAATGGTGAGTCGAGCTAATGATCGTAAGAGGAACGCTCCACGGAAGAACCGTGGTGCTTTTAAGGGCAAGTGCTTCGGGTGTGACCAAGTTGGTCATATGAAGCGGGACTGCCCGAGACAGAGAGATGGTAACGGTAATGAAGCTGTGTTCTCCGTGGGCGAGGAACACCTGAAAGGTTGGTTGATCGACAGTGGTGCTACGTCGCACATGACTCCGCACCGTTCCGACCTGTTCGACTATGGGACCATGGATACCAACGTTGAAGTGACTATTGCCGATGGCAAGAAGTTAAAGGTTCGTGGAAGATGAACGGTGAGGCTAAGCGGTCTTAACAATAGACGCATCAAGATGATGGACGTCTTGTTTATCCCAGGGCTTGACAGGCGCCTGTTGTCGGTCGGACGACTCGCAGAACGCTGTTTGAAGGTAGAGTTTCAACGTTCATCGTGTGTAATCTGGGGAGACGGCAGCGCAATTGCTGTGGGGGAAAAGGTGGGGAAAGCGTTCCTTCTTGACTGTCAGCAAGAGGAAGCACGGTTTGTGCAGTACTCGGGAGCAGATAGTGAGTGGGAGCTATGGCACGCCTGGATGGGACACCCAAACAAGGACGCGATGATCAAGATACAGCGTGCTACGAACGGTATACTTATCGTAAAGCCAGGTATTGATACCTTGTGCGAAGGCTGTATGAAGGGCAAGCAGACGGTAACACCATTCCCATCTCGGACACTGACAAAGTCATCAAGCGTGCTTGAACTAGTACACACGGATGTGATGGGCCCTATGAGAACGCTTTCAAGGGTGGTGCCAAATATGTGTTGACACTTGTGGACGAATACTCACGGTATGTAGTAGCCTACTTAATGAAGAACAAGAGTGAAGTGCCTGGAAAGCTCAAGGAGTTCCGAGCGTTCTATGAAAACCAATGGGGTGAACGCTTGAAGTGTCTGCGTTCGGACAATGGAACTGAATTCGTGAACAAGACTGTAGATGAGATGTGCCGCCGGAACGGTATCCTGCACCAACGAACGGTACCGTACAGCCCTCAGCAGAATGGTGTAGCGGAACGCATGAATCGCACGGTTATGGAGAAGGCACGGAGCATGCTACGCCATAAGGGTGTATCAACTGTATGGTGGGCAGAAGCTGTGAACACAGCCGTGTATCTATTCAACCTTTCGACAAACGCGACACATCCAGACTCGACACCATATGAGTTGGGGTTCAAGGTGAATCCTTGTATGGAACACTTACGAGCGTTTGAGTCAGAGGGGTACGCTCACATTGACGATGTTAAAAGGACGAAATTGGAGCCGAAGAGTTTCCGCTGTATGTCTTGGGTTATGCTGAGAACACAAAGGGGTACCGTTTATTTGATTTAGATACTTCAACAATCAAGATGTCACGTTCGGTCAAGCTGGACGAGCGTGGGGTGGGAGGTATATATGACACGCAGTTGCCGCAGCAGGAAACGATGATTCATGTGACCAAGGACAGTATCACCGAAAGCGTTCCCTTGTTTGAAGAACACGAGCAAACTATGGACGAACCCAAGGAAGAAGCTATCGACGAAACCAAGGCAGAATCTATCGACGAACCTGTTCTGGATGTGGAGATGAACGAGGTGGAACTTGATCTAGAGCATAGACAACCCCGATTACCTCCACCAGAACCGACTTCAACTGGGCAGGAACTGACAGAGTATCAGCCACGACCACAAGCATTTCATGAAGATCGCATGGTGTTCAATCTCGACGCGGAACGGTCGAGGCGTACCAGAGAACCTATGTTCCTTCTTGAGGATGGATCGGACGCTGATGATGAACAGCACTCCGACCGGAGTGATGGACTTCCATCACCGAAGCGTGCCAGGATTGACGAAGAAGGCTTACTCGCTGAGGCAGTACTTGCATATCTGCGAGTATTCATGGTGTTCCTGACACGCCAAACACTTATGCGGAGGCTATTGCTAGTGATGAAGCAACTGAATGGCGTCAGGCGATCGATGCAGAGCTTCAGTCGCACACCAGGAACCAGACGTGGACTCTCGTTCCACGTGGAACGGCTACTCGTCCAATTGGATGCCGTTGGGTTTTTGCCAAGAAAGGCGACGAGAACGGTCGAGTGATCCGATACAAGGCTCGGCTAGTAGATCAAGGGTTCATGCAGAAGTTTGGAATTGATTTTTTGGAACCTACTCACCGGTGGCAAACATGAACTCGATTCGTGTTGTACTAGCTGTGTGTGCAGTATAAAGCTACGTCATGGAACAGCTGGACGCAAATACTGCGTTCCTTAACAATGGTTTGGTGGAGCTGGTTCACATGGACGTTTCGTTTGGCGTGAAGAATGCTAAAGGCATGATGTGCAAGCTGAAAAAGGCTATCTACGGTTCAAAGCAGGCGGCGAGTGCTTGGAACAAGACAATTCGTCGTTTGTTGTTGAAAAATGGTTTCAAAAGCTGTGGTGCAGACCAATGTGTCTATATTAAGCGTACTCGAAACGGCTTTGTGTAGGTGTGCCTGTACCTGGACGACATGATCTTCGCCGCCAAAACAAGCGAGGAGATTCGTGAAGTCAAGATGGCCCTTAAAAACGCCTTCAAGATGAAGGAGTTAGGCGAGGTGAGATTTATCTTGGGTATGGAGATTGATCACGACAAAAACGCCAAAGCGCTCATGATCAAGCAAACCCGATATAATGATGACGTGGTTAAACGATTCAACCTGCAGAATGCAAAATCGGTTAAGAACCCTTGCGCTTCCGACAACTACAAGAAGACGCGCTGAGATGAAGTCACGACCGTATCGTTCTTTGATCGGGTGTCTGATGTACATCACGACTTGTACGCGACCGGACATAGCATTCGTGGTGACGCAGTTGTCACGCTTCCTTGAGAACCCTGGAAAGCAACATTGGAAAGCGGCTATTCGCGTTCTTTGATACTCGAAGTCGACTCGTTAGCACGGCATTGTGTACCACGGAGGTTCGGGAACGGTTATTGCCGAGGCGTTCACGGACGCGGACTGGGGAAGTAACACTGATGATCGACGTTCCGTATCTGGAGTCATGGAACTGATTGGGAAAACTCCTGTGGTGTTCAAGTCCAAGTACCAGAGGACCGTCGTTCTCAGTTCTGCGGAAGCCGAGTATGGCTCTAAGCCTTTGAACGCAAGAGGTGATTTGGGTGCGCCATGCTGAAGGACATGGGTCGCGAGCAAGTGGGAGGAAAGCGTGTCTGGGAAGACAACCTAGGTGCAATTACATTGGCACGTAACGCTGGATATCACGCTCGGACGAAGCACGTGGATATTCGCCATCACTTCATTCACGAGAATGTGGAACGCGGAACACTCAAGGTCGACTACGTGGATACGAAAAACCAACTAGTAGACATGCTTACCAAGGGACTGGGGACCAAGACGTTCAATTTTCTGCGTGACGCAAGTGGAATCAAGAGCAAGGTCACCAAGCAGTAGCGGTGAGTGGGAGTGTTGATATTACACCGCTGAACAGGTACGTTTCATGTTGTTAGGATGATGATATATATGATAAATCATCAGGGAGTTTTATGGTAGTTTCAGAGGATTGCCATGAAACAGCGTTACATAAAGGCTTAGAGATTGCTCATGGTAGTGAACTAAGGACCTTAAATATATTTACCTCGGCATTTGCCTCCAACACAACAACCGACTACGTTAACTTTTTTCCCTCAGACACTCGCAAAATCTGTCTTTTTTCTCGATATTTAGGCTGACGTAAAGCTTATGCATGGATCACAAAGATATTCGTCGTCGTATGGCAGATGATAAGATTCAACAACCGCTGGAAACAATTCTATGCGGACCGGAACAGATATGAAGCAGTTTAGAAAATAGAGAAGATGTGTAGCATCGACTATTTTGTACATAGATACAGCAAATGAACTTTTTAGAGACTTTTGTAAGCGCATGCGTTGCAAAAGGAGGATTGAGAGGGACTGACCGCATTCAGCGTGTACCAAATGTATGGACGAAACTCGTACATAATCTTCTATTATATTTACGACCGATCGCAAGCTGAACCTTGTGCTTTGAATACAAGGGTAATTGCTAGTGAACGTATGCCTGGGAGAAGGATGACGGATTTCTTAAGTTGTAGGTCAGACTAAGATGGTTGATCCAAGTCGTGTTTAACGGTAAGCATAAAACAGAAATCACATGATTTAAATAGCCAAAAGAGAGCAAGCCTTGTCAACGCATCAAACTTTTGAGCATTATATGCGTAGCTGGTAGCTATTTGTAGTGTGTAGGACAAATCGTAAGTTATGCTTCATTAAAGACTATGTAAACGTTCTTCTTGACAGATTCAGCGTCGTCATCGTCAAAAGTGTATCCGCTTATGCGCTGTTGTTCTCCATCGATGATGAGATAGTTAACATCGGCAATATACGAAATGACATTTAAGTCATTTATACGGTAAGTGAGAATCGGATTATATCTCGCTCGAATGATAACCTCCCCCCTTAGACTAAAGTCACCCATCGGGAGGGTGAGGGTGCGCGGATAGCGCATTCCATTTTCATAAACAATGTACACATTGTGGTATGGGCACGAGAGTTGATGGCAACCCCAAGATCGGCAAGAAGTCTGTCTGATTATAAAACCCTGGCCGTTTTCGCAAAGTTCCCTGAAAACGCAATTGACGCCCTCCGTCTTACTATATTTGTCTGGGTGGTCAGAAGTTAATATAGATAAACGTGTTCCGAGCGATCGAAACACAGAGCGCCATAACTCCGCCTTAAATAGGGGGTATCTGTCCGACACTACTTTGAACAAGGAAGTCCGCGAAGTCAAAAGATGGTGTCAATGAAGACACGAGCACGGCCTCCTTCATGGGACTTAGTATAAAAATTCCTTAAAGACAAGGGTTAAGAGTTAGCACTGGGATCATTGAAACCTGGTCTAATACTAGTGGATAGTCCTCACCAAGGTCGGACCAAACGCCTCCCAGCTTAATTTAGTGTAATGAACGCATTAGACGCTTATCAGAATAGTGAAGATAATGATGACTTATTTTGGTCTTCCAAGATTGTTTTAGGTACATGCACTCGAGAGTGCTGTATAAATAAAAATGTCTCCAGTGCAAAAGTGCAGGATGAAATCATACAAACTATCTTGGGCTATAATCAGACAACACCACGTCCGATAGTTTGTTTCTTTCTGCTAATTTCACGTTCTAAAGGCAAAAGGAGAGAATGAGGATGAACTATTAAGATGGAATTTTTGTCAGGCTACCGCGAAGGTGTTGTTGATTATCGTGTAAAAAAAATTCGGACCGAACACAAGAAAGGTTTCCTGTCGGATATGAAGATCAACGAATCTATAATACACAAGGATCGACATGATTCTACGTATAGGCCTATAGTAAAGAGATGGCTGCAAACGTTTTATGAATTCATCGAGACTGGCAAATTGAATGATCTCACTGCGAACGTACAAAATGGTGTGTCATAACTAGCCGACGGCGACATCAATTAGGGGCAGTATAGAGTTTGTAACTTCGACAAGTAATCAGCTGACCATTACTCTACGGTTAATGCCGTGGATCAACCAGTATATATTAAAACCCAAGTCACCATAAAGCAGTAAATGCGAAACTGAAGAAGAGATGAAGGAGCCAGGAGATAACAACAGCACTGACTCAAGAGCCAAAGCAGCTGTCGAAATCTTCAAGTGAAGTCTACCACAATGAAGGGACCAGCGAAAATCGTCCATACATAACAGATGTCATAACGTACTGCCGAACTAATTGTCAGAGTACAATGACAGTTTGATTGCAAAATAATTTAGTCGTGAGCCGTTTACTGACGGTAAGGGCACTGCCGCTCGTTTATTTCCTATCAAGATTTGTTATGGCCCATTCCGCTTTTAACCAGCTTATTACGCCAATATTCTTATAACAGACAGGAGTGACTTCTTTGTAACGCACATTCTGATATAATAGTTGCCCTTCAGGTTTCTGATAGTTTTCGTCATGAGATGTCAGTAAAAATTCCTCGGCCCCTCATGATGGCGCGTCCCCATACTGACTGCATACGAGATATCCGGTAGGTTCTTGATAAGGCATCCAAATCAGTCGTCTAATCGCCTCTCGGCATCCGCAGAGGTCAGTCATCATGATAATGTCGGCAACATCGTAGCTGCTGATGTTGTAAATGGTAGAGGTCACCGGCTAGCAATATTTAGTACGCAAGCAAAGTAGATATTCGTCGTCCACATGCAGCTAAGAAAATTGAATAATTGACTATTGGCCGCTATGTATATTCCCAAGAACGTTTCTGTGGATACAGACTTGATTTCAAAGTGGTCAATCATATGCATCACTCATTTCATGGCAGCTGCAACAAATCAGTATATGATAATTAGGGCACATATATGTCAAGTAGCATTTACCCATCTTTATCCTATGCACGTAAAATCACGAAACAAAGCTGCAACAACGAAATGATATAGATTTAATATATTTTTTGACGCTCTGGTTCCAGCATCGCCCATACTTTTTATTCTATTTAATGGCTTCAACAAGAGCAACGATTTGTATTGCGGTATTTAAAATACGACGGTGGCTTTTTTATGTTTTATCCTTGATCGTCCCATCAAAAGGCGTTAGACATACTGGTTAGCACGAAGAGTGGCTTCGACCAGACCTAATATAACATGGGGGATCCTAAAAAAACAAGCAACTTGCCAAAACAAAACAAGTGGATAGCCGCGAAATCAGGGGTAGTCACAAGCTTGAGAACTGCCACACAAAAAATGGAATAGTACAGTATTCTGCTCGAATAGAAAATATTAGATAATAGAAAAAACAATAGAAATCGATGCTCATAGAAATTTGAACTAGTCGCCGGGCGAAGTATACGAGTACGAGCATAAGAGTCGCAGTCCGCGACAAGAATATTAGTAACTACACCAAATTTAGCTGCTGCACAATGAAAAATGTAGCGGCATCTAGGAACAGCGATACAACAGTAGATGACCAGCCTGATCGCCCCAGCGAGATTGAAAGACGTAATTGCCGAAGAGGTTGTGCTGCCGATTGCACTGATACCACCCATACCTGTTAAGTGTAATAACGCAAGTGGGTGAGAGTACGGCGCTGTTGTACACATGATGTCCCGTGTCATAGTTCATTTTTCGTTTTTATATAATAGAACAAACACCTAAGGACAGCTCACTATTTTTGTTGAACTTTGTTTGAGAGCTGGTTTTTTAGATGACCGGATGCGATGTTGTCCTCCCTGCGCACATCGCATCCATACCCTCTCTTATACATGAAGGATAATACCATTTAGCCGACCTTTGTGTAGCAATCGCAAAGCAATTCTCAGAGGCGTGATCAGCTTCTTTTGCGAGCTCTAGATTGATACGTGTTTCTACTGGCAGGGAGCTCGAGGGAGACCAACTAGATTCACTTATTGTGGTCGTTTGTAAGGTATAGATTATTTTTAAGGCGGTTGTGTGGAGGCAAGAATGTACAGAAATCGCGAATTGATGGCGATACAGTAATACTTATTAAGAGAAGTGTAGGAAGAATTTATGTGTTGGGAGGCCTTTCGTACGGTTGTAGGCTATCCAGTTATTTTACGGCTATCCATTTATTTTGCGGCTATTCCCAGATTTGCGGCTATCCCCTTAGTTTAGGCGAGTTGTTTGTTTTTTATAATCCCCCATATAACGTACCTTTGCGAATGACTGGGTTGGGTTTCTTTGTAACCTCCTTCATGAACTAGTGAGAACTCAAGTGTACTAAGACGAACATTGGCTCACCTAATGGAGCCTGTGTGCTGGAAATTAACCTTGAAGATGTATCAGCTTGATATCAAGCTGATGTTTCGTGGGAGAATCACCACACCCATGTCGAATTGTTACCAGTGTGTTCGGTCTTCTTTTATCTCTGCTAGTCACGATTCGTGTTCCAGCGACTCGAGTGCTTGTTGCTGATTTACGAAATCCATTACTTAGCACTACCATACGTAAACCTTCAGCGCTGCAATCTTATTCTAAAGAAGGCTGTGTCTGAGATGGTTCGGGATCTGCGTCGTGCTTGTCCGAAGATAATTGCTGTCGGTGACGTCATCATTACCTTGGTCTTGTCTGCACCACATCGATATCTCGTCAAAATGCGATCACTTCAACCATTTTGCATCTGGCTTCGTTATCTCCGTAGTAGTAGCACAAATACTTCCAATTGCATTTATTTAAACTTGTGCTTAAGCTTTTTGTGACATGGCACTGTAATTTCGTCATCACCGAATCTTTTAAGTCGCCAACATTTTCGCCGACTAGTATAGTGAGCATTCAAGACGTCACGCTTGTCCCAAAACTAAGTATATACTCGTTATAATGATTCATGGTGGATCTGAATGTGCTGCACAATAATAACAATTTGCATTATCTTAAACGGCATGGCACAGAAGTTTCTCTCAGCATCATAATCAATGAAGACACCTTCTCACCTATAGTGTTCGTGCCCGTTGTCTCGCGTTTGATCGGTGTACTAATACGATGCCTCCACGGTATCAATATCAATATATCTAAACTGATGCCTATAAGTATTTCAAACGGCCAAATCTACGTATGGAAGCCTCGTTATTGTAAGGCACTTCCAAAACCATGGTATATGCCTAATAGTCGCGGACCACAAAGATTTAGGGCCAACAGGCGTTTTTTCAAACCACCGCTTTCATACTGTTAAATGCCACACGATGGCGTTGTTTGGCCTTTTCGTTTGACAAAGATTCGTTATTTTGATAAATTATAGGCGAGTTCCATACATGTTGGCCAAAGTGCGCATCCGGCTCGTCTCGAATCACCGTCGCCACAAGTTAACCTTGAGTATGAGCATAAAATGATTTTTTGTGCATCTGTAAATTTAATATATCGTACAATATATGTTTAAAATCTTATATAATAGAATTAGGGAACCGCTATGTAGCCATCACCTTCTTGGTAATTTCCCCTCAGTCCCAATTTTCAAAATCTAATTGGTCGAAATGTTTTGCACTATATTTTTGCAGTAGAACTGGGACATCGGTAATAAAAAGACCTCTTTCTTTATTAAATTACAATAAACAGCCTTGCACCACCTCCGCAGCTTGTCTATCCTTCCCTGGAACCAGCAAGAGTCGCTATTAATGCACATACACAGCAGGAAGGCTATGCTGTTGTAATCAGACGCACAAGAAGGATCGGCAACACGAAAGACGGTGACGTCAAAGCGGTTGATCTTGACTGCTCCCAATCACACCTCCCGTCCATACGTACACGACCTCGCCATCGTATCTCATCCAGCAGTAAAACTGGATGCTTGTTCAAGACAATTGTACGACGATTAAAAACTGGAGATTGGCAGGTACAAGTTGCCAATGGAGAACACAATCATGACCCTTGACCCACTAAGCTGCCCATCCGCAAGGGCGCTGTTTGACAGAACCAAATAGGCAATCAGTCTTGTCCCTAACGCGCGCTGGTGTGAAACTCAGCCATATTATCGCTTTTTTGCGGCAGAACAGCGACGTCACGGTTACGGCTTGAGACATTTACAACCTACGGGATTTAGAACGTAACAGGATGCTGGATGGCCGCTCTTCAATAATAGCTCTCGTATATTCTTTATCTCTTAGCAGCTACTTCACTCAGGGTGATGCACAACAGCGGCTTACTCACCTGCTAATTATGTCACCATCTGCAAAGGAAATTTGCAGCAAGTACAGTGCTGGCTCGGTATGATTTATTGATGCGACCTATAAGACCAACAGGTATGGACCCCCTCTCCTCCATATCATTGTCGTTTCGGCAACAAGTCACACATTTACCTTTGCATACTGTTTTATGCGAAATAAAAATGTGGTGGACTTTTGTGGGCATTGTGCCATTTACGAGAGGTTTTCAAGAACTATCATATAGAACCTGAGATCAATTTTATCACGGATCGAGAGCTTGCGCTGATTAACGCGCTCACGCAGACGTTTTCAAAATGCATCTTGCTTGCGCTGCCGGTGGCATATCAGCAAGAACATTTTTGCCAAGCAGATGAAAGCTTTTTTAACACTGGATGCCTGGGAATAATTCGTCCAAGCTTGGAACAGGCTTGTTGATGCGACAACCATAGTGGATTATGAGTCGAACTTGCATCAGTGCATGTTACATTCCCTGTCGTCTCGATCCGCTACCTTAATTACACTTGGATTGTGTACAAGGAAAAGTTTGTTTCTGTTTTCTTACGATCATGGCCATGCTACAACGTCGCGTGTGGATAGTGCTCATGCAGATCTCAAAAAATGGATATCTGTGTCAACCGGTAAGGTGGTATAGCTTTGAGCTCTTGGCTTTGTAATTATTATTTTTCTCTCTGACGAGTGATTTATTGCAGGTGATCTATTATCAGTGGAATCAGCGGTTATCCTTGCATGTGAAGGTCAGCTTGCTGTAATTAAGCAGCAAAATGCAAAGCAGCATGCCGTTGCCAATATGCACTTTGGACCAATGTTTTTAGAAGTGATGGGTAAGATATATGTAGCAGGTCTAAAGGCAGAGTATACGCAATTTCGGCAGCGATTTCGCGAAAACGGGAATTGTCGAGGTTTGTATGCTGTAATTGACGTGCCATTGAGTGTGACTGAATGCAATAACCGATTTTAGGATTGCTGAAATCCACGATGGACCACCCATGTGCTCATGAGTTTCGTAGCCGAGTGATACTATTGTCGGTCAGTGATTTGGATCGGCATTGGTGGTTAGTACAGCCAACACAGATGCATGTTTAGGATGTACAAGTTGAAATTCATATGGGATTGAAGAGGATTGCAGAAGAATACGATAATGCCCCAAAAAACATCGTAAGCGTGTGCTGCTTAACCACGTCTTGGTAGTCCCAGAAGCCGGTATTCGCAATCCTATAAAAGCTCAGACTCGTGGTCGACTAACGGGGTCAACACAGCGACTTTTATCACAGTTCGAGCATGTTGCCGCTACGTTGGAAGCTGCTGTGAGACGCCGGAAATGTCGGACTTGCCAGCAGACAGGTCAACGTGCCCGAATCTGTTGTCGTCAAGCTCAAGAAGCAGCTACTCCAACAACAGCAGCACCACTATCAGTACTTACAGCACCAGCAGCAACAACAGTAGGTTCAGAATCACCAGGTTGTAATTTTCAAAGATGTAAAAACAGCAGCCTGTTTTACGCTTCAGTGTAATCACATTGCTCATGATACGCGGCTGTCTACCGTCCCATTAGTTATAACAAGAATCTGTTTTGTTTGCCAGCACACGATCTCGTACACACGATAGTATTCAGACAGAGGCGTTTTAGCTGCGTTGCTGCTACACCTCCGCCTTTGTCTTCTTTGCGTAATCAAGCACCCTGTTCATAGCTAATAAAAAATAAAAGTACTTGTACCATCAGCGTTCGGTTCAGCAAAGTACCCAAATCAAAACTTGCAATCTGCACTGGCTCGCCCGTCTCCTGCATTGTATTGAACAAGCACGCAACCAATCCAGCCAAATTTCAGGACCAACATGATGAGCGGCAACTAGTCCGTGTGGCCCTGTTTAAACTTAGCATAATCTGCAATGGCAATCAGTACACACTGTTAGTGGATTCTCGTCAATATTCTGTTGCAGCAATCACCTCTAAATCTTCACATGAGATTTACCTGCAAAATGCGATCTATGATATACACAGACATTTCCGCGGATACCAGCAGCCACTGGAACTTTTCCGTGATCATGAGCATACACTCTGCCAAAGCAGCAAATACCACATACAATCAAATAGATTAGTCACCGGTATCACAGGCTTGTATAACATCCATATCAGCAGCAATAAGGCCACAACAACTCAATACCATGTCGATCGACTTAATTCCAAGAAGAGCAATAGTATCTTCGTGACGTATAAGCGTTTGAGTAATTTCAATGAGATTTTTCCCTTTATATTTTGACCAGTTAGATTTCGAAAAAATTTGGGACTGAGGGGCAATTAGCAAGAAGGTGATGGCTAAAAAAAAATAAAATAGCGGTTCCCTAGAACTAACTCTTATGATAAAATTTCATTACCTTTTTTACTACATCAAAGCGAAGATAGAGTCTCAACTATCGATTAAAACATAAGAAAATTGTACTTAGCAATCATGACCTTGTGCTGCCGCTCGAACTTCGCAACAAATGGTACGCCATTTATTGAAAAACAATGCTTATCAGAGCCCGTTTATAAAAGTAATTGAAATCTTAGTCAAACCTCTCGTTGAATCTCTAATTGAACCTCAAGATGAGTCAAAGTGCCCCCCCCACATACTTTGAAAATCTCAACCAGTAGTTGAGCGATACTGACGTTTTACTGCACAGGCTTTGGCGAACCTTTACTTGTGTCCACCATATTCGTGAGCTCTTAATAATGTGATAGTTTGCGTTGAAGCAGTGATTGAATTAGTATATGGAATGCCGTTCTATTACCTTTTTTAATAGTCTCTTAGTATTCATAGCGAAGATTTCACCGTGGCTGCTCACGTGGTCCACATATGAGGCGCAAGTTCGTCAACTTTCCCGTAGCGGTCCCAACTGTGTACCTCTTGATCGATACAAGGTATTGCCTTGACTTCGTCCGCGAGAGCCTTTGTCGCTCTAATAGTAGCTGACTTGTTTGATAACGATTGCTTGGTCTCAACACACACTTCACGTGGAATGAACCTTCTGTTTGCGATGTTCATATTCATTGCGATACCATGATAGGACGTGCGCATGATTTGTGTTGGTTTAGCAGTCTATTGTTCTACTTAACAATGTGTGTGCGAGCCATGGTTATTGTCGCTGTGGTCACTGATATTTACACGAGCTAGCACAGCACACAGTCGAGGCATATTGGCATCTGCTTTTTATCTTTCACCCGCCTCTTTTATATTAAATGTAGCACGGTGCATATCCATCTTAATGAAGACTCTGCGCAGCCAGTTTAAACATACTCATGCGATATAATTACGGACTGGTAAAAAACTGCGAACGTCCTTAATAGCTATTTCTTGTATAGTGCCATCCACGAGTAGATTGGTCGTCACACCACCAACTTCCGTAGCACGAATAATCGTCTTGCTGATACACTGCCGTACAATTGCGTGGTCGTTCGTAATATGATGAGCTGATTTAGCGTCAAGAAGTCATAGCGCAGCTTGACTTGTTGGAACTATGTCACCTTGAGATGTTAATCGTGACGCGACAGGAAATACCGGTGTGACTTCCTGTGGCATAGTCGTGCTGACAAAATTGATAGTTCCATTGAATTCTTGAGCTGCCTTGATCGTCTCGTGAGGAAATCGTCGGGTCGGACAGTTCCTTTCAACTTGATCAACCCTGTTGCAAAATAAGCACAGGCCCCCTTCACCTACGCAAAGTATGATAACTATTGCTCTGAATATTTTCTAGAGATTCATTTATTTCTCTTGTGTTTCTTGCGACAATTCTCGACACCAAATAAAGCAGATTCTTGTCTTTAAAAGAGGGTATTGTTTAATACACCCCACTTTTTATTAAATACACCCCATACACCACACCCGTACTACACCACAATATGGTTTGTAAGACAAAAATCGCGCGTACCTACCTCTGTACAACCGCTATCGCACAACAATCTGCATCTGTCGTACGAATGGTAAGTGACTTACCAAGCAAAATTCTTCTAGCACACAATAGACGATTAAAGTTTTTTGATTTCGTAAACGGTTTTGTCAACGACCACGACGAACTCGTCACTACATGTCGGATACATCTTAATGGCTATTTGTTTCTTCAAGAAATGGAGACAGCTATGTTTCAGTCGAGAAAGTCACAAAAAGGAATGATCAAAAGTTAATGTTTCCCTAAACGTAATCGGATACATACGTCACAGCGATGATTACCGCTCAGAACGATAAATTGTATTATACAGCTATATGTATTTTGATCGAGCCTATCCTGGATCTGCGTTAGGACCAGATCGTTTGTCGTCAAAGAAAGATTGATTGTCTAGCTGCACGACACGTATCCGATCTCCATCTTCCGATTTGGTGTGTAAGGTCTCTTTTCACCAGGTGTCTCAACACGTATCTTGTATTCGATCAAGGTCCTATCTAGTTCTGAACGAGCAATCTAGTCAACATTTAAATTTTTTAGAACAACATGTGACGAGCTGACGTCGTAATGTTCACCCTGCAAGATGCTACAAACGCGTGATATTTGTTTTTCGTCGCAATTTTGTTCACGTATGCTTACTAACATCGATATAAATTCCGCTAGTATAGCATTTGATGAGGACTGGGCACTTTTTGCTTGCTCAAAGATGGTTTTTGACCGACGCAATGGCAATTTCGCAAATTTGAGATAGACTGGTAAAATCACTTACCATTTGTACGACAGATGCAGATTGTTGTGCAATAGCGGTCGTACAGAGGTAGGTACGCGCGATATTCGTCGTACAAACCATATTGTGGTGTAGTACGGGTGTGGTGTATGGGGTGTATTTAATAAAAAGTGGGGTGTCTTTAACAATACCTAAAAAATGGTATTAATATTTTCACCCCCCCTGAAATCATAACAGGGTGTATTTTACAACATATACAGAATCAATCTATGGCAACTATATCGATTGGTCCTACGCACCACCATTCTCACTAAAACTCTAAGTCCCAAAAGGATCTGCACGAAAGTTGATGGAGTCTGATGTGCATTCCGAAGTTAAGTACCCGTCAGCAGACGAGATGTCCATGGCTCTTCAATTGATAGCGCGCGATCAATTGTTCACTTTTGAGCTTCAGGTCCGACTACAAAAAGAAAAAATGGATAGTTGCGTGTGATCGAGCAGGACCGTCGAATCGGTTGAGGGCATCCTATAAAACGAAAGCATACATGCAGGTCGTATTGCTCGAAAAATTCAGCTTGTTCACATTTTGCTGTGTTCCAATCATTATCAAAGAATTGTTGTAGGCGCATATTGCAGCACTCGAGGCGTTTTTGCGTTTTTGATGTTCTTCGACTTTCCCTGTAGCGAAAGTACCCTAACTCCTTTGTCAGAGGAAGCCTTCTAGACTCGTAGAGTCTCTTAGTATATTAAACTAAGCGGGTATTAGCTTAAAAGGTCTCAAGTCTTGCAGAATTCGTGAGACTTTACTCTACGTGTATGTACAAGCTCTTAAGCTTCTAGTCCTGGTTCAGGGGACGTCCAAGGAATCACGTGGCACTAATGCCCAAGCGTACTTAGCCTTAACTCAGGCACTTAACTCTTACGATCAGAGACGTCTTAGAAAGACACGTGTCTAAAACTAATCAAAAGGGGAACTGAATATATTTAGTGATTTATAGCGATAATAAACCTTACTTACGTCTTGAACTCTTAAACTATGCTACCTAATCGAATTGTCCTCATCGTAGTTCTTCTTGTGTACCACACCAGAACTACGTCGCCTCTATGAAGACCCTATTACGATAGATATCCTCTAACCATAACCGATAGGGTACGGTATTGTCGCTTAGTGTATGTGATACAAAAGTACGTCTTATCAGTGATACTGATCTCTTTCTGTGTATACCACACCAATGTACCTGGTTATCACAACCATTTGTGTAACCCCGTTACACCCTCCCCTACCAAACAGTCGATACCCTGAATCGACATTCTCAACTTTCTCATTGAGATAGCTCGGAGAGAACAGATACCATCACGGTTGTGTTCACGACACCTTGCGCATCAATGGCGAATTCTTCACATTCCTCCGAGTCTTTGGAAGACATCATACGAGAAGAGAACATCGTCGATTCTGACAGTGACACTGTCGTAGAAGAGGGTGAGACTCCCAATCCTGCCACGTCAGCGTCGTGAGGATCTTCTCGCATAGCGCCAAATCCATTTCCGGAACGAAGCACGGCTCAAGCGCTAACAGATTTGCGTGCCTCAACTACTCTTGATGAACCTATCATCAACAACAAGCTCGATGAGCAACAGCAACGCTATATCAAGGAGAATGAGAGAGCTAGACGTCTATCTCAGACATTAGCTATCGCCGAAGCGCATTCAACCTATCGCTTCAAGCCTTTGAGCGTTGATGAGTTGCTGCAAAAGTTCTCAGGGCAACTCTTGACCACTTGGCCCACAGGGCGCGAGGCTACGACATCTGACGACATTGCCGAACGAGATGCTCTTAGAGAGAGATACTTGACGCCCGAAGCGACGACGATCTCCAAGTACCAAATCAAGTTAACGGAACAAGCACGTGGTGCCTCTGTACCGACACAGAGAACGGTCCCGATCGTTCTATACCCAGGTGAGAGTGAGGCCGAGGGTGACAGCACGTTCACTCGTTGGGCACATAGGGCGGTTGCCCAGTAGATTGCCCTTTGATCTAGTGCCTCCAAGGCCGACTTTCGGCTAGAGCGCAAGCTGCACTATGAGTTTGCTAAGCTAAATGCCAAAGGCCAGCAACGTTCGCTGTATCGCACGTAGTACGCAAAACCAGCTGCTGGTCAAACCACCACTATTTCGACTGTGCAGACAGTCGCGGGCCACTCGGTATGGTGAGCGAACCCTACACCCCCACACCTATTGGTCGGAAGCGCGTTGGGGTGCAAGATGACCCGCAGCGCGACGCTCAAAACTTCTACGGTGTACGGGCAATCTTGCCGAAGGGTTACCTCAAACGCCCATGAGTTTTCATACTCAGTGTATTCACGCCACTTCACCAGATACTGGTATTGAACTTTGTGATAACGTCCCTTCATAAGTCTCTCCACATGGAACTGTAAGTTCCCTTGCTCGTCGAGCAACGCAGGAGGGAGTCGATGTGCCGGCGCAGGCTCATGAAGACTTGGTGTCAGAGGTGAAGCGACTCCGAGAATCTTTTGCTTACGTGCAGACGGCACCGAATCAGTCTGTAACTGAGAGTAAGCAACTTCGGGAGAACCTTGACCAAGTAAAAAGTGCTCATGAACAGTCATCGACTGAGTTGGCTCAGTTTCGTGAGCAGATGAACCGTCTCGGTTCGATCGACCTCGTCGATAAGCAACTGAGGAAGGTGGAGTACAACCTGCCACAGCTGGATGGCCAGGTGGACCTCTTGACGAAGATGCAGCTAGCGGGGACGACGTCCGACCCTCAGGCGAAAGCGTCTTCCGGTCCACGAAAGAAGGATCATGATATGGCTTAAGCAAGCCAACGTAAAACACTAGGTGTGTGTGCAACTTGCGCGCGAGATTGAGTGTATAGGCAAGGCCTTTCTTCGCTATGACCGTAAGCGGCCCAATGAAGTGCGGACGCAAATTCGTCTTGAAGACGGCAGACACTACATTTGTAGGTAGGTTTTTAGCATTTAATAAGACTTGGTCTCCAACTTCATAAGAATCAATACACCCTCTGCATTTAGTATGAGCTTGTTCTTTTTGTTTTGTCTTGTCTATCAGCCATTGCATCACGCACATGTCGTAAGACACTAAAGTGCGTCTGGAGAAACTAGCTCACTTGTTTCTGCATCGTGGTAGGGCTAATTTCAGCAAGCTGTCAGCTGACTCTCCCCCACCAAGCCCAGAACCACGTAGTGGTAACGTGATTGGAACGCGGGGGTGCGTGAGACTATTCACATAGAAGGGAGTAAAGCCGGTCGAGGCATGAACAGCTTTGTTCAACGCAAACTCAATGACAGGGAGCATCGAGCTCCAAGTCTTAGGCGACTCAGCACAAAACTGCGAAGAACGTCTCCAATGAAGCGATTTGCTCGCTCAGTCTGACCATCGGTCTGCGGATGATCCGCTGTGGAAATGTCCAATTGCGTGCCAAGAACCTAGAAGATGGAAGTCCAAAACTTACCTGTGAAGCGAGGGTCGCGATCAGAGATGATTGTTAGCGGCAACCGGTGTTGACGAAACACACGATCGATAAACAGCATAGCTGTATCTTTGCCATCGATGGAATCCGGCACCGCCGCCGATTGAGCCACCTTGATTAAACGATCAACAGAGACCACAATTCCCGTATTGCCGTCACAGTCTTCGGGAAGTCCAAACACAAAATCCATACTGATGGACTCCCAACACCCCGTGGGCACAGGTAAACTGGCGATTGGCGCAGCCGAATGTGCTGAGGTTCTGACCCGCTGGCACGTTTCGCATGTACGCACGTATGTGCTCACCCATTTGTAGAGTTTGGGCCACCAGTAGGGTCGACTCATAGAGCCGTAAGGCTTTTCCCGCCCAATGCCCACCAAGGGCAGTATCGTGGGCCTCAAAGAGGATTCGATACTTTAAATCCGCATCGTGAGGTACAACAATGCGAGCGGTATCCGCTCCATCTGTGCGATAGCACAAGAGATCATTATTGATGGAATATCGATGTAGGCTGGCCCGCAAGCGTGCCGATAATTGACTGTCCGAGTCCTTGTAGTCTTCACTCCCAAGGGCTTGAAAGAATGCCACACACTGAGAATCCCGTGGATATGCTACACGAATTAACTCCTTAATTGGAGACGACAAAGACGTGACATGAGCAAGCTTAGAATCAGGTCTGCGAGAGAAAGCATCTGCTAACACATTTTGTTTCCTGGCTTAGCCATTCTCTGAGAGAGGTGAGGCGACTGTGTTGCCGTGCGTAATGACGCATGATCCGTATAGACGACGAATGGCTTGGAGCCAAGCAGATGGACTCTAAATTTAACGAGCGCATATTTCATATCAAGTATCTCTTGGTCATGAACTGGATAGTTCTTTTCAGCAGCTTTCAGCTGACGTGATTCAAATGCGATAACTCGCTCGCGGCCTGCAGCATCTGTTTGTAATAGGGCGCTGCCTATAGCAAAATCGGATGTATCGCGGACAACACGAAAAGGGTACTCAGGATTTGGCAACGCCAAAATGGGAGTATGGAGGAGTCTTTCGTTTATTGCCCGAAATGCGTCATCATGTGTGTTGTCCCAACGCCAAGCTGTGTCCTTCTTAAGGAGATCAGCTAATGGCTGAGCCATATCAGCGTAATTTTCACTGTATTTGTGTAAGTAATTGGTAATGCCAGTCCACTTGCGCAAGTCTTTTTGATTCTTAGGAATCGGCCATTCCACTATAGCCTTGAACTTAGTGGGATCCGCTCTGAGGCCGCGCTTCCCAATGAAACATCCTAGAAAAGAAACCTCCTCTGCACCAAAAATGCATTTAGACGCGTTGGCGTACAGTTTTATTAGTGCGCATGCACTCGAGCACGGCTCGTAAATGACCGATGTGATTTTTAACATCTGACCAACCTTCTTCGGCACGACTATGGACAAAAATGTCATCAAAGTGCGTCTGTGCGTAATCCCGATGTGGGTGGAAAAGTTGCTTCACCAGACGATTAATTTTTGTCGGAGCATTAGACAGCCCTTGGGACATCACCTGCCATTCCCATAGCGTACCACTAGGGGTGCTCACTGCTGTAAGCGGAATATCACTCGCTCGCATTTATAATATCCATCAACCAAGTCGAGTGCGCTATACATAGTACGACCAACCATGTTGTTTTGAAGAACATCCTTTCGAGGAATGTATGTATTTGCCGGAAAAGTAGCCGCATTAAGCTTGTTATAAGCATTCACAATACGCCACTTACCGATCGGCTTTTTGACACGAAATGCCAGTGTAGAACATGTAGATTTACTCTCACGAATCATTCCTGCCTCGTGCTTAGCACGAAAGAAGTCATCAATGGCATCACATTGCTCCTTAGGCAAGGGCCACTGTCGTGTGACAAAGTATTTAGTCTCAGGAACTAAGTCAATTTCATGACGGGAACCTCTATCTGGAGGTAGAACAGAGGGTGGATCGTGGAACACCACATCTTGGAATTCCTTGACTAAGGAATAAAAGGGATCATGAGGGTCTTTCAATATTGATGACCCACTACGCGCACTTAGTGCTGCTTTTGTGTCCTCCAGAACGACTTCATCCAAAAGGGAAGAAGAGTTCAAGTCTATGATGCCGGGTTGAATGACCACTACCTCTGAAAGGTCTCTATTCTTTGTAAATGATCGAACTCATCGACCGACAACTCTTCGAGTTCTAAAATCGAACTTAACGAGGGTATAGCCTCAAGGCTAATTGTATCATCACAGGCACCAGTCACTCCGTTGACGAGTGTATACAGATGATATTCATCATCACTTTGTGACACAGCACACGATGTGTGATTCGTATCTCTCTGATCGACACCATCATCGAACGTAATTTGCTCTAAACTAGAGCTGACGTCACTATTGACATCCGATGACAAGTCATTGGACATGACGTCGTCATCACGTGGATTACGTGCCACTTCACGTACATCCGCTGAGCCAGGCCCGGGATGCCTTGGTATTTCACCAACAACGTCAATATTGACATTCAGCGCGTCGCTATCATAGCCAACGTCACTCAGTGAGTACTTACGTGCCACTCCACGCTCATCTGATGGGTTCAACCCTCGATGACTTGACGCTTGGTCAACAATGCTTTCAGCATTCAGTACGTTGCTCTCACAACGACTATCACTTAGTGGAGTACGTACCGCTTCACCATCACATTTCGAGCGTTGCTCTATACTCATGTCTTTTACATCGTCAGAATCAACTAACTCTGACATTCCGATGTCCAGCACACTGACATTGTCAGCCAGTGGCTCGCGCCAATAACGATTTTGATTCCTAGCAGAGGTGGTTCATGACTCTACAAATCTCCGCTAGGGGCAGTGCGCGTGGCGCCTACTGTTTTCGACCTCCAGTCGATCCATGACTCATGGCGCTCAAGCCAAGCCATACCAAGAATGAGATCATATCTCGAGTCCAAATCAAGGACTAAACAGCGTTTGATACTATAAAGATCGAAAATCTTCACACTCAAGTACACAGGAACTTTGGGTGCAGTGGTTTCCTGTCGCCAAGTGAAAAGTGATCGTATCACCCTTGAGCGCTTTTAGCGCCTCAACATAACGTGGATTCCCTTCAAGGGAACAGCGTCTGACATAATTACC